>JANRMT010062840.1:8611962-8642909 GCA_026402145.1 Polypterus bichir lapradei | reverse complement strand
TGATTTTCTTTTCTACCATTTGGATGAATAGCATATTTGGCCAGAGACATCGGCCATTTTTGCAGAGAGGGGTCAGCCTCTGTGATTTTTTTTTCTACCATTTGGATGGATAGCATGTTTGGCCAGAGACGTCGGCCATTTTTGCAGAGAGGGGTCAGCCTCTGTGATTTTTTTTTCTACCATTTGGATCGAGAGCATGTTTGGCCAGAGACAATGGCCCTCATCAGGATCTGTGGTGGTTGAAGATCTAAAGAGGGATCTCTGCCTTACATGTTCACATAATGTCTTGTGCTAACTATACTCCTGATAAAATATCCACTTTCTTTTCTCATACTATTGTGACATCCTTTAATGGAGAAAATAATATTGAATCTTAATGAAGGTTATAGTTGGCTTGCACTGCATAGCCTTGACCAGGTAAAGTTGAAACTGAAAGTTTAAGCAGGAAATTAAAAACAGATGCAATGTGTATTTTCCTGTCAGAAATAAGGCAGATAATAATGCCAGAAATCTATAGATTCATTTATTGTCCAAGGCTAGGCCTGGCCAGAGCACTAAAGAGTTCAAGACAGGAATGAATCCTGGACAGGGTGCCTCTCAGGCCCACATCCAGACTTGCTAAAGACTCATCAATTGACACACCTGTCTGTGGAGTGTGGGAGTAAACTGGACTGCCTGGTTTACCACACTTTCAAAAATGGGGAGAACATGCTAAGTCCACAAGGACCGTGACCACCTTGGAATAAAGAAAACGGCATTCAGAACTTGTGAGGCAGCAACACTGAAAACTGAGCCAACTGTGTCAACGTTACAACCCATTACTAATAAAAATGTATGGAGAACACGGATGGCTGGATTTTCCTGTGACTTTACATGGAAGAAATGTCCTAGGGAGTTGACTGATTTGCTGTAATGAATTGTTCTTGTCCTTTTGGATTGTAAAACTTTAGTACTGATCTGGACTGTGCACTCTTGTGTGGAAGAATATGGGGGCATCCTGCCATAAACACCAATATGCCAAATTAATCAATCAAAAATCAAATAATTTTCCAGTGCCATTATCTAATGAATACAGAGAACTAGTGCCGTCTCCTGGCTTCTAGTCAGTGCTGCAGAGGCTTTGGTACGCGATAATCCTAAACTGGTCCAAAAGGCTTTAAGCATGTTATATTATGTCTTATCAAATAAAGGGACATGCAACACCTTTAGAAATCATTCAGCATCTGCACTATGAAAATGTAAGAACTGCAGCCTTTGTGTCCCTCTGGGGGTTGGAGAGGCCCTTTGCTTAATCAGTAACATTTGTTCTTGTCACTTGCATAACATATTAAAAAAAAAAAGAAATAACATACTTTTGTTGCACAGAGAGCTTCTAATTTAAAAACATGCAGGAAAAACTGCTGACTGTGGCAAACTGCATGTCTAGCATTGCTAGATGTGTTATGGCTCACTAGTAAAATGTGCTGAAAAACCACTTCAATGTTCTTCAAATTAATAATGCCATCAAATCAGCACCAGTGCTTAGTCAGGTTCAACTCACCTGCTAGGCTGCTATTTTCTTCAAATGTCAGTGATAATCTAAAATGTACATTATTTGCCTATAATAGCTGCAGAATGAGAACTTAAAAGAGAATTCTATAGCTCATGGAGATGCTGCCTAACAGCTTTGTCCTTTTCAAATTCCTGTGATTGAATATTTAATTGACATCTTGATCCAGAGTAATTTACAAGGTCAGGATGCATCGCATTTAGATATATATATATATGTCAAGGCTTGGTTAGGAGACTTGCGGTTATGTGGTGTTCAGTCCAATACCGCTGGCATAGTGAAAAATTCTTGGGCCTTCCAGCAATAGCGAAGATTGGGCCTCCACACCCAAAACAAAAATATTTGTTTTAAACATGGCTGCTTCTTCTCCAAAGTCACAAACTATTCAAATAAACGTTTTTTCTGGAGACCGTACTATGCCTGGCAAATGTTGCAAGCTCAGGAGAAAACTGCTATGGCATTAATATAATCATAATGAGATATTTTGAGACACCACTGTTTTAATTCACTTATTTTTGTTCAAATAATGCAAATTGTTATTTCTACCTCAGCCCATCTGTATTAATAGGCTAATAGTCAGTGTGCAAATTATAAGTAATTGGGGGAACCCCCATTGGCTGCACACTGAAATCTTATTCTGGTACTACAGAATACACAATAAATAAGATATGGAAAATGTTATCAATTAAGACATGTATACCTAAGGCATATAGATTGCATTATATGTGAGTATACAGTCTGTAAACAGAAAGCATGCCAGCACTATGTGGAAAAGCTGATTTTCAGGACATAAAGAACTGAAACACTGTTTGTTGTAATGTATTCATGGAGAGATGCGGAACCCTTTCCCTTACCTGGCCGGAAGGCTCAGGTGGCAAATGAACAGAAAGAGTGATAGGGTGTCCCTTGCCTTATCCAGGAGGGTGGTAGATGTTGCCAGTGCAGAAATGGGCACACTGACATCCCGGCAAGGTTGGACCAAGGAACAATACGTGATCAGGACGTCAGTGTGGTTGAAGGACAGTGGGGGACAACCTGGCAGAGTTACATGCTCTCCCAACACATTAGGTGGCACACTATCCCTGAGCAGCACTACCAGCTTGGACAACCACAAGGCATGCTGGGAACTGTAGTCCCATGGGGGAGCCTTGTTGAGTTCCAGGGGTGCTACCAGAGGGTACTGGGGAGATTTGTGATCCATGTTTTCAGAAGTGCTTCCAATGGAGCTATACCCTAACACCAGAAGTCTTAAGATAAACAAGCTGCTCGACCTCATCCAGGTGAGCTGTAGTTGGGTGGAAGAGGAATAAGGCTTGTCTGGAGGAGTGGAAGGAAAGGGAAAAGAAGAAAGGAGAAGAATATTTGTGGTTATGTCAAATTTGAAGCATTTTTGTATGGTATTTTTGCAAATAAACCTTTTATGTAAACTGGGCCTTGTGTTCGTGAGGTTGTGTCTGGCTTTTCATGTGCTACAATGCCCCCTAACCAGTCACATGGTCAAAAGCTGCTGCAGTTTATCTTGGACTATTTAAACTCCTGCTGAAATCTGAAGTTGAAGTTTAACTTGCTCAGCTTGTTTAAAAGTATGCACCATCTCTTATCGGCCCCAGTGCACTCCTAATGAATACTGGGTATTATAGTCTTGTTGGTAGAACTGCCACACGGTCATTGCAATAACTGACTTGTTTACTAACTTATCTTCTTTGCTCCGATGGAAGCACAAGGTGAACACAAGCACCCTCCAGTCTCCATGATCTTTTGCTTTTGCTTCTGCTTCACCCCAGGTTATTACCAGCTCTTCCTAAAGTTCCACACCAGTTGCCTTTTGTCTACCTGTAGGTCTTTGCCCTGAAGACTACTTTTATGATATTTGTTTCCTGGCATCTTTAATACATGCCCTTGGCATTTCAGGCATTTTACTGTATCTATTGAGTGATGTGTGTGGACTTTCTAAGCTCTAGTAAGTCCTTGTTGGAGATTCAGTTGGGCTGTAATATTCTGCTTATTTTCTGGAGGCAGCCATGGTGGACCCAAGACAGTGCACTGTCAATCTTGGATATACTCCAGCATTCACTTCCCATACAGCAGGATGGATTTGATGTTGCTTTTATAGATTCTGAGTTTCATCCTGGAACTTTACTGCTTTGTCTTCCAGATAGGTCTTAACCGTTTTGAATGCTGACAGAAACTGCACTTAATGTCTTTCTTAGTGATGTCCTCAATGCTGACTATTGTGTGAATTTTAAAGAACTAAATATAGCAGCACTGAAACATCTGCATGGAGTGATTTGTTAATTTCTTAAGGAAGTCTCCACCCTCTTTTTCAAACCTTCCTGATTTAAAGGATGCCGACTGCTGCCACTCTAGTCGCGTCCTCCCTGCTCCCAGAAATACTTCTTCTCCAGTCCAAACTGCAAAGCCCTTGCAGATTGCTGTCCTTCACTCCAGTCTGTAAGGAGCCCATTGCACTCTGTTATAAGATTTTCTTGTAAACTCAAAACACTGAAAGGTTTATAACATCACACTCTGCTTTCTTTAGCCTAAACATACACAACATAAACATGTATTGATCTGATGATGAGGACCTTAAGGTCTGGAGGTCACCCATCTCACAGGCATGCTGTACACCAGTGCCCAGTGCTTTTATGGATTTTCTCCATACAGGTTTGTTTAACTGGTGACACTAAAGTAGTCCAGTATGAGTGAGTGTGTCCTGCAAATACCTGTAAGTGATGCTTCATCTGTTGTTGGATACTACCTTGTACTGGACACTGTGATTCATCGTAATCTTATCATAAAACGAGCCAGTAAAGAAAGTGGATCAAACTATAAAACCTTTTAACTTAATGCCTTCCCCTTCACAGAAACCGATGCAAAATTAAAATTCAAGTCTTCTGGGAAATGTGGCCAAAAGCCTGGCCTGCTGCTTCAGTATGGACGACCTATACATGTACATGCCTACTCTTTAGGAATGCAAAATTCGTGTAGCTTCCAATTCAGCGGTGTGGAATGAACACAGAAACATAAAAGCTTGTGTTTTGCAAAATGAGATTGAGTAACACCTAATGTGAGATTTTCACACATGGTACACATTGATTAGAATGTCCATTTATCATATTGATAATATGACATAATGCTAACAAAGAGTTGGTCAGTCAAGGTGCTGATGAATGAAGTGTGTCTGAGTCTCCTTTATTGTTCTGTGCCACACAGAAAGTGTAAGATTTGCCTCTAGGCATTTACTGCCTGCAAGTACTCATGGAGAAGGTGACTGTAGATTAGTACCAACTCGACTTTTGTCATGGCCTAGTCATAATTATTATATTTTCCTTCTTATTATATTATTTTAGTACTTGTTAAAGGTTCAGAAATTCAAACTTACCATTCTGCTCTTTACATTTTGCTTTTTGGGCAGCACATTACCAGCTTGCTTGTCCTTTACGGCCATTGCCAGCAGAGAGTGAGTGTAGAGTCAGAAGGTAATGTTAAGGAGCTTCTCTTCTTTAAAGAGATAGACTGAAATTTATTAAAATGGAAAATGGACTAACTTCAAGTGCTTTGATAAAATTAAACATTTTAGGAAACTCACTTAGTAACATCTTGTGACCTCAAGTTTTATTTTGCCCTTATTGATTTTCACAAAAGACAATCACTACCTTGTTTCTGCCCCATGCCTGCTTAGAGAGTACCATCTTAATGGAAAATAAATACTGTGCTAGAGCTCTGTTTAAAGGACAGATGTAAATGGTTATAACATTTGACTATCTATTGAAGAATAATTGTAAAGAATGCAGTTGATGCCATGCCAGCCTCAGGATACAGTGTGTTGGCCAAAGACCAAAATGGATGCACTCTAAGTCAGACTTTAAAGTGCATGCAGCACCAGCCACATCTAGGACAGGATAAATGTCTAGTTATGCTGTACAGAGTACAGGCCAGATTTATATGGTTGCATATCGCTTAATGAATGCAGCCCAAGTGATCACATCCTCAGCTTAACAACGTGCCACTTAGTGTCTTGACTGGCTACTGACTTAGCAAGATCCTTCACTGGGCGCAGATCCAGTTAAGTCCCAGGATGAATGAAACTTCAGCTGGATCTGTAAGTACAGGCAATTTCTGTCTTGCCCAGTACTGGTTGTAATTTTATTGCTGCACCATAAGCTGTGGTCAAGTCCTACACATCAGTTACAGCCTTCACTAGAGCGTTTCCACTATGTCTATATAAGATGCAGCATTGGTTGAAACCCAGTTGCTAGCATTATGCATTTGTTGTACCAGACTGAAAATTAAGAGAGTAACTGTCATCACCCAATATGTCTGAGCACATATAAATCTACTCTCTATATATAAAATCCTAAAAGTGCAACGATTTTGTGCAACGATGTCACATTTTTTGTCACGCTTTAAATCGGGCTTATTTTAAAACTTACATACTGTATATATGTTTGGTATGATTCTTTTCAGAATTTATCAAACTTTAATGTGATTTTGTTAGATTTTCAGATTCTTGTTCCATTTTTAAATTATAAACTAAAAAATATCAAGAACTCACGTCCCGCGAGATGAGACTTTGTGCCAAGAGATTTAACCACGTCCCGGGCCAGAAGTAAAAGACAAAGAGTAGGACAGCTGTTGTACAGACTTTTAAATGTTCGAAGCACTACACAAGATGCAGATCATGTGGCATGGCAGCAGCAGCAAGCCAGCAGCTGATCAAGCAAAGAAGAGGTAAAAAAAACTATTTGTTTCCCATTGTAGCACCGTTTAAGAAGGGGTTTCGGAGGAGTGACTGTGTCTCCTTGGGTTGTGTTCAGCCATCCTCTTCACAACGCGAGCAGCAGACGCGAAGTGGCTGGCACGTAGCGCAGGCAAGGGGGGTTGGTTAGAGAAGCGAGTAGGGGATAAGACCCCTAGTGTATATATGTATATTATGGGATATGGCCGGCCGTTCATCCCGGCCAATACCCCCAGGCTGCCAGGTGTATCCCTTCTTGCAACATAGAGGTGCCCCGAGTTCCAGCAGGGCATCATGGACAATTGAGTTTTCCATCACAGCCCTGCTGGATACCATGGGGACCTCCAGGGGATGCTGCAGGGAGGAGCAGGGACTGCTATTTTCCTTATAACCCAGAAGTACGTCTTATGCACAGCGACAGAGGAAATGACGTACTTCCGGGATGAAGAAGAAGAGTTTTTCACCCGACCCGGAAGTGCTGGATAATCACATGGACTGAGAGCTCAGAAGCACTTCCGGGTCAAGGACTATAAAGGACTCTGGGAAATCCCAGACGGACGAGCTGAGTCGGGTGGCAGGGGACAACGCATCTGGGAGTGTGGAGGATTGTTTATTATTGGTTATTGTATGAGTATTGTGGAGTGGAGGGTGCTTTGTACACATTATAGTTCAAATAAATATTATTATTGGACTTTTATCTGGTGTCTGGCGTCAGATCCAAGGGTTCAAGGGGACGACAGCGCCCCCTATCTGTCACAATATATATATATACATATATATATACTGCCTGCGGTGGGCTGGCACCCTGCCTGGGGTTTCTTTCCTGCCTTCTGACCTGTGTTGGCTGGGATTGGCTCCAGTAGAACCCTGTGACCCTGTAGTTAGGATATAGCGGGTTGGATAATGGATGGATGGCTTTATTTACTGTATATAATATGCATGTGCGTTTGACAGTTTCCTCACAGGCTCGATCAAGGTATGTGATAACCCACCAGGGCAAGAGGGGGCACTGTTGCTAACATTCTCTACTCCTTCTCTCCCCGTAGCACCGAGAAACCACCCAGTGAGGGCACTTATCCCCACCCTTTCTGCTATGTAAACTATAAGAAGCCCGGCTGCGCAGAAAGAGATGTCATTTCCACTAGGAGTGACCCACTGGACGGAGCTCCAGTGAACAATCCTTATGTTGACTGCTAACAGCTTATTATTTTGTAGTTGTAGAGGCTATTTCTTTATCACCTGAAGGCATTACAACTTTCTTTTTATTTGTGTTTTGGACTAGTCAAAAAATAGTCAAAAGTGCACAAAAACTGAAAAACAGGAACCCCGAAACCTGACAGGATTTTAATAGAGCATTCAAGTTAATTTTTGAAGCTGCACAGTGATGCCAAATACTGAAGCTCCAGGCTCCTGGATCAAGTCTGTTTATTCTCTATGCATTAAGGTATGTGGTTTGTTTTTTTTTTTTTTTTTTTTTTTTTGATATCTTAATTTTTAGTACATTTTACTAAAGTTTAGGACTCTCCCTGCTGATTTATATGTTAAACACCTTTAATTGCTAATGAAAAGAAACTGAAAAGTAATTTCTCAAAGCTTTCATTTTTACAAAGAGCTGTAGTGTATTTGCAGACATCATCTTGGAATCTTCAAGTTTAACAAGTGATAATAACTGATTATTAAGTCAGGGAGCCTGTTGGATTTGTAAATTAAATTTTAGTATCCTACTTAAGACAAAAGGTTTTTAGCTGTAAGTCTTTAATAATGCATAATAAAGCAGCTGCAGGGTTTCACAGCCTCAAAATCGAATCCAAAAGGCTTCAAATGATGATTGCAGTTTGAAGATTACTAATTCTAAAATCCTGCTTTGCCAGATAGAGCTGGAACTTAACGGGAGAATTAATTTAGATCATTTTGCAGAGATCTGTTTTCACTTTGACATTAAATAGCCTTTTTCTGTTGATAAGTGTCAAGAAAAGCCAAATTAAATCAACCTTGATTCAACATGTTATAACCGTAAAACGTGAAAACCTCCAAGGTGGTGAATACTTTTTACAAGCATGGTATCTTTCAAGCCTTTATAACCAACACTGATGCCAGAAACACTGTAGTTCAAAGGATATCAAAGCCAGACTTTAGCACACACTCAGCAAAAATCTCCGGGAGTTTGGAAGAAGTTTCTTGTACTGATTACAGAATTATTTTTGGCTTATACTGTTTTGGAAATCATCACATTCCTGAACTGAATACCACTGAATGTCAGGATGATCAATTAAAATCTCCAGATAGAGGATTTGTACTGCGCTTATACTGAGTTCCTAGTCCAATTTAAACATCTTAATCCTCTCATTTCCTTAAAATGATAAAATCTTTGACACAAGGTCCTATGGTTCAATGGCTAACCTTCAAAGACAGGCAACAGGAAGGAATAAAAGCCAATTCTTCTTGTATTAAATGCATGAGAGTAGCTTGCATCACAGCTCTGCACATAGATATTATCACAAAATTAAATAAAGAAAATAAGGAAAACTTAAAAAAATACAATGAGAGGGGCAGTAGGAAGGGGAGCAGGGAGTAGAGGGAGTGGAAAGACCTTTTACCTTACACAAAAAAGAATCACACTCTTTCTTCATTAAGGACAGCTATCACAAATATGACCCACTTGCACTTTATTGAGAAACCAGTTTTCATAAAAATTTGATCAGCTTTATCAGATGACATTTGTATGTATTGCAGTAATAGTTTTAAAATAATCAAATCACAAATGTAATCCAGAACCCACATGTTCAGATAATTTGGTTTTCCATCCAGCCCCAGACTTACTTTAGATTCTGAAAGATAAGAAAGTGCGTACCTGTACTCCTTTCATTCCCCTTAACCAGCCAAGAATGACAAATCTAAAAAAAAAATCATAAATGCAGTGGCGTAGCTAGGGGCAGGCAGAGGTGGCGGTCCACCCCGGGTGGCACATTTTGGGGGCGGAATTATTGGTCAGAAGGCTCAGTACAATTCGTACGAGGTGTGGCAGAAAAGTAATGAGACTGGCAACACTGCAAGCGATCTGGCAACGCTGCGCTGTTGTCCTTGATAGAGCACGTGTATCAGTACCCTCCCATAGCTCAGTGCGAGTTTCAACTCCTTCCGTTAACTACGTGATTTTTGTGACTGCTATTAGCGAAGTTGTGTTTTTGGTTGTGCGTCACGCAAAATGGAACAGCGGAATTTGGAGCAACGTTGTGCCATTAAATTTTGTGTTAAGCTTGGAGAATCGGCAAGTGTGACGTTTGAAAAGTTAGAACAGGCCTATGGGGAACATTCTTTATCCCGAGCTCAAGTTTTTCAGGGAGGCCTTCAACTTCGAAAACCAATGAAAACATCGAACGTGTGAACACTCTTGTGAGATCAGACTGTCGTTTAACATTAAGAATGTTGAGTGAACAATTAAATTTGAACAGATTTACCGTTCATCAAATTTTGACTGAACATTTGCACATGCGAAAGGTCTGTGCCAAAATGGTGCCGAAAAACCTCACAATTGAGCAGAAGGACAATCGAAAAAACGCATTCCTGTGGTTCCCCAGCCCCCTTATTCACCTGACCTCAGTCCGTGTGACTTTTTCCTTTTTCCTAAACTGAAAAATGTCCTCAAAGGACGTCATTTCGGGACTTTAGAAAACATCCAAAAGAGTGTAACGGACATGCTGAAGACCATACCGGTTGAAGACTTCCAGCGCTGCTACCAACAGTGGGAACAACGTCTCCATCGGTGTGTAGCTGCCCAAGGGAACTACTTTGAAGGGGATAACATTGATGTTTGAAAAAAATAAAAACTTTGATAAATAAAAAATCAGTCTCATTACTTTTCTGCCACACCTCGTATGTAAGCAGCAGGGTTTGGAAAAATATAACTCATGAATGAAAAAAGTAAAATTCTCAGATTTTTATCCACAAATGCTTCAAAAATAATTTTCAGACTGTCTTTCTGTGATGACATCAGACACAGCAGTTGAAATTAATGAGGCAATAACAAAAATAAACAGAAACATTACACCGATAATAATTTCTAGAAAGATAAACAACTAATTTACAATTTATAATTTCGTTTCATTATCAGTCTGAATGCGTTCTTGCTCTGTGCAGAAAACATCCCCACCTATCACTTGTACACTACACTGGCTCAGGTTTTCACAGCGTAATTATATTAAACTAATAATTAGAACACGACTTATCAGTGCGACTACGCTATATTCTTGTCTAGTTGATGCTCATAAATAACTATATGTGAAAAATTATAGCTGTTTCTCTATATATGAGTACATCTATGCAACATTTATCTTAATTTTTCTCTATACGTCATTTTAAATTTCTATTTAAACAGGTTAACATATTCAGATATGTTGGACAGCGGCAAATTGAAGCACCACCCCGCCACAAACTCGAGCTACCCCACTGCATAAATGCAATGGAGTCTGCGACACTAGCTGAAGCAGTTTAGACCCTGCTTAGCACCATTTACTGACCAAGATTTGAAAACATTATTAGAGCTACTTTGGTGAGAGGGTTAACTGGGGCTCCTCTTGGGTCCCGAACCAGAGGTAAGCAATCAGCATGCCATCTTTTTGTTTAATCTAGTAATCCCATCTACACTCCAGTTCCCATTTAATTTCTACATGTTGTCAAAAGTGTGACAACTGTTCATTACCCATTCCGAGTTTGCACTTCTCTCCATTTCTACATGGGTGTTACTCCAGGTGATTTGGTTTTCTTCTCACATCTTCAAAAGGCAAGAAGATTAGATTAAATGGCAATATGTGAGTGAGTAGGCCTTGTGATAGACTGGCACCCTGGCCAGGGCTGTTTCCTGTATAGGATTCAGTTTCCCCATAACCATACATTGATTTAAGCAAGTTTGAGAAATTCCTCAGAGGTTTTGTAAAAAATAAAGAAGAGGGATTCAGGTCCAGTTTAATGGAAAACCCTGTTAGATGGAAGTCATACTGCATGGTAAAAATGTAAAAAGGCGAGCAGTTTCTCATAACTGTGACTTCTGGCTTAAAAGAAATATTGCAGGCTTCAAGAACCTTCTTTCTATAGGACAAGCCAGTCCTTGTCCGGAACTGGTTGGTTGAATGCCAACTTCTGCTCTCCATGTTCTAAAATAGTGGAAGTACCAGAAGAGGCAGGGCTTCCAGGAGTGGGATAGAAACAATGTCAGTGCTCTTCCAGGTAGAATCAAAGAATTACTGTCAGCACTGGTCCAAAGGCCTTTCCATTTTTTTTCTTCCATGTACCCCGTTTTGTGCTTATTTTTACTGTGCTTAAGTTATGAACAACTTTTAGATATTGTACTTTCAAAAATTTGAACTTGCTAAGGCAGAATGCATGCTGTTTCGGTGTGACTTTTAAAAAACTCATTGTAGTTATTGTGGCACAAACATTAACATATCTTTATGCTAACTCATTGTATGCTAGTACACTCAATGTGTACTTTGAAGTAATATAAAGTACCAATAAACTAATAAGGACATGAGTACTATACTTTGTGGCTTAATTAAAAAAAATGGACATGCTAATTAGCACAGTTTATGGGGAGGCATTTTCGGTTGCACATGAAACAATAACATTTACCAAGTACTGAACTTCCTGCCAATAAAAATTCCACAGAACCAAAAGATCAAAGAGACACATTAACTAAATTAATAATTAAAAGAATCTCATGAAGATGCAATTGAAAAGCATGTAAATGTTGGAGCAAGTAAGACGGCAGCCAAGAATCCAAACTAGAACTGCAGCACTGGGTTCCAGTTTTACTACTTGCCTGCAGGTTAATAAAATGCAAGAGTGTTATCTTGAAGAGAGCCGACTGCAGAAAAGACATCTTCACTGTCAAGCACCCCTTTGGCTCAATTGACAAAGATGTATACAATATAATTTATTTTTGTATAATCGAAATTCACACACGAAGTGCCGCAATTGGCTTTAACAGGCCCTGTCTTTTGACAGCCCCCCAGCCTTGACACTCTAAGAAGACAAGGAAAAACTTCCAACCAAAAAAAAAAAAAAAATGAAAGAAACCTTTGGAAAGGCAGTTCAAAGAGAGACCCCTTTTCAGGTCAGGTAGGTTGGGTGTGCAGTGGATATCAAAAAAGGGGGTAAAACACAATACAATACACAGAACAGAACCCAAGTAATCCTCAATACAATACAATAGTACAATAGCAATATTACAAGTACGGAGCAAAATTCAACAGTAGATGATATCACATAATACAATTTGGATTTGTTTAGAGTCCTGGAGACCTTGGCCATCCAGCTGCCTCCCCTTATTGGCCATTCCACAGCTGAGTCAGTGCTGGGCCAGCCAATCCGATGAAAGAACCCAACTACCTGATGATTCCTGCAATGTTTGTATGTTTTTTGCCATCCACACTGAGGACAGGTCCTACGCTTGCATTCTGGAAATCATCAGAGTAGTAGCATGAGAAGGCACATTAGCATGGAGGAGAGTGTAGTAGAGCCAGAATATACATCTGGGCTGCCCCAGCATTGTCTATGTGCTGGTTGCTTTGGCACAATAACACATACTTGTCACAGTGTTGGTGCGAGAAACCACCTCACCGCAGAGAGGAAAGTTTGGTAATGGAGACTGAAGCAGGGCTCAAGTGAAGTGTATTTGCTCCAGAAAATATAACTTTTCAGTTAAAATGATTAGCCAATATTGCTTAGGGACTTTGCCATTGACTTAACGGTCTAAGACAGCGTTTCTCAACCTTTAAGTATTTGCGACCCGAGTTTTCATAACAGTTTTAATCGCGCCCCCCCCTAACATTTTTTTGAAATGTAGATGCATATTTTATTATACCTACCTAACTTTTATCTAACTCTATATTTATTGTTCTAGTATCAGAAAGTAGTTTAAGTTAATTTGTTTTGGTTTCAACAGATGTTTTTTTCATATTTTTGATTCTTGTTTTCTTTTTTTCACATCTTCGCGCCCCCCTTTTTGTTACTTCGCGCCCCCCTAGGGGGGCCCGCCCCACAGGTTGAGAACCACTGGTCTAAGACAATGGTTGTACACTCTCCGTGTGGATAGCAGGCCACAAATTTGCTTTTCAGACTCTCAGTGGAAGCACTTCATCAGGGAAACCTTTACTAAAAGAAAGCCTGTCACACAGAAAATGTCCGAGATCTCCGGCAGAGGGTCCCAGCCGTAACCGCAGGTAGAATTAATAATTATTTAGTTATACAATTTGTCAACTTGCTTTCTACAGTATTGGGTCAATAATAGCAATCATAATAAAATATAGCTTCACGAGAATGGCATTAGATTAGATTTTTTTCTTAGGAGATGGAATTCCTTCAATGTGGATAATGACATCCTTTACATTTTCTACAACTCTGTGATTGCCAATATTTCTATGCTGAAGTTTGCTGGGCTGGTAACATCCCGTCAAGAGAGGCCCACCAAATCAATAAGCTGATAACGAAGGCAGGCTTAGTTACTGGATAGACTCTCGACACATTGGAGATAGTAGTGAAGAAAATGAAGACTTCAGAACTAATGGCCATTATAAACGATGCTGACAGGACTGTTCCTTGTGGTGCTCACATCCACTTTAGAGGCAATAATTATGTGCTGAAATTTAAACCTGATAATCTGATATTGTTCATTTCTATGACATAGCACAGGTAATGTTGTCCCTCCTTTAACTATTGCTTAAATTTAAGTAATCAGTGCTAAATACGCAAGTGGGTTTTAGAGAGAGAGGTTGGGAGGATGCGCTGATAGCGCATTGTCACACTCACCACATGACGAACCACCTGCATTGGGACCCGAGTGCAGCGGGTGACACCTCAGCACCACACTGAACACTGTGAGGTTTTTTTACGGTGACCGGAGTGCCAATCCTGCCACCAACCCTAAAGTTTTCCCTGTAATTTGGAGGACATGCTTACAGGGATAGATGCAGATTAATGTAATACCCAGGATGGAGCAATTGCAGATTAAGGGCCTTGCTCAAGGGCCCAATGGAGCGGAGTTACTTTAGGCATTCATGAGATTCGAACCGACAACCTTCCGATTGCCGTTGCAGATCTGCAGCCTCACAGCCACCACTTTAGAGAGTGAAAAACAATATGAAAAGAAATTTCACATAATTTGTCATCATTATTAAAGAATTCTAAACATGCAGATACATGTGAACCTCCTCGGCTGACATTTGTCACTAATACACCTAATTTATAGAGCATTAATGGGTGTGCTTGGAATGATAGTGAAAAAGGGAATTGCGCCAGGTTATTATGTAGGCATTTCTTTTTAATTATTTTGGAACACAAAGCAACTTTGGAAATGTTTAAGGTTTTTCTTAGATAAGAAGATGACTGCTGAAAACTAAACACATTGTTCACTCTGTTTAGCTCTCCCTTGACTTTTGCCCTCTCAGTAGCTGCTTTGTTCATTTCTCCTTGCTGATAATAACTTTGCCAAAAGCCTGCAAGCTGTCACACTTTGAGCAGACTTTTAAAACACTGACTTGCTTCAGATTTTTCCAAGATTTCTTTCCTTAAAAAGGGCTTATGCCCTCTCCGTGTCTGCCAGTCTATTGGACCGATGCAGCACCTTTGACACCAACAAATCAATTTGTGTCATAATTTTCAAACTGAATTATTTCAACATGTATGTATATTTTAAAATTTTTCAAAGCAAAGAAATTGTTCAAGGTTTCAAGCATGTCGAGGACAGCAATCTACAGTCATAGAAATTCTTCATTTTCAAGTCTGTAAAAGAACACTAACTACACTCCGACATTTCACACTTTGATAATTTGATCATGCTTTAATTTAAGCACCACTTGCGTAATTATAATATTAATAAATAAATAAATTAAACAGTTTAGAATAATTATAAATATAATAGATAAATAAAACGGGCAGCATGGTGGCGCAGTGGTAGCGCTGCTGCCTTGCAGTTAGGAGACCCGGGTTCGCTTCCTGGGTCCTCCCTGCGTGGAGTTTGCATGTTCTCCCTATGTCTGCGTGGGTTTCCTCCCACAGTCCAAAGACATGCAGGTTAGGTGGATTGGCGATTCTAAATTGGCCCTAGTGTGTGTCCTGCGGTGGGTTGGCACCCTGCCCGGGATTGGTTCCTGTGTTGGCTGTGATTGGCTCCAGCAGACCCCTGTGTTCAGATTCAGCGGGTTAGAAAATGGATGGATGGATAAATAAAACAGTTTATTTCCTGAGAATGGGTCCCTTAGTGGGGATCAAACCTTATATCTACATGAACAGGACACCCAAACAATCTAACCTTTTGAGCTTAATACAAGTTGGTGCGGTAGCCCCCATATGCACTTGCAAGTGAAATGCTTTTTGCGTAACTCTATGTGAAGTTGCCATTTTTTGGCAAATGGAGTCTTACATTCACATACCATTGAAACTGAGGTTAAGGACATATAATCACTCCCCATTCTTTATCTCCCATCCCAAAACTAACCAACATGTCTTGAACTCAGGTAAGAATCCTGATTAGAATAGTTTAAGAAGAACTCTTATCCATTAGGGGGTTTTCTTTTGCTATATTGAATTACACAGTTTTGTGAACTAGGGGGAACCTTAGCATTAATGTCTCAAAGGTAAAAGCAAAAACCCAGACAAGACAAAAGAACCATAAACCTGTGGCTTGTTTAACACTGGGGAGATAAAAAAATCTTTAGAAATAAAAATATTTATTATACAAAAACACTCTTAAGCAAAAGGAAGCTCCGAAGAGCACAAAAGCACAGAAGGAGTTGCCTTCCAAAAAAAAATAGACAATCCAGTAGCAAACCGCAATTCACAAATCTAGAGAAAAAGAGGTGTCACACTTGTGTGCTTAGGAGGCAGCCAACAAGCTCTAAGAAGGGTCATCTACCACGAGATGAAGGGTTGATTTCGAGTACTAACGTCTTTCTCTCTCTTTTACCAGATCCAAAGAAGACAAATAATATTTCCACGCACTTACCTCCACCACTTCCGGATTCTCAAAATGGCCATTCTACATCAATTCCTTTTCCAGCTCCAAAAGGAGACTTCGCTTCCATTCCCACCATGATGACGTCACTTCCGGCTTCTAGTGATGATGTCACTTATGGCCTCGCCACAATGACGTCACTTTTGGCCCCGTCTTGATGACATCACTTCCGGTTCCGCCATGATGATATCACTTCCAGCCTACAGTTTTGGTGCCATTTCCTGCCATATCACATCCTGTTGCCATTTTCTGTATAAATATCTCCATCTCAGTACTGTATGTTGTCAAATGCTTTGGTTTTTCGATCCATTTTCATTCAACTTTCATCAAGACAGACATTATATGGGGCAATTTCCCCAACTCTTTTTGACGTGTTTGAGTCAAATTTATCATATTACAGAGGCCAGAATCTAAGGAAGAAAACACAGCACAATAACAATCACAAGAACTCCCAAACACCAAAGCATACAATGCACCACAAGTAAGTAAACTTTATTTACATAGCACCTTTCAAAGTTCGTAACATTATAAAGTATTTCACATATACAGTAATCCCTTTCTATATCGCGCTTCGACTTTCGTGGCTTCACTCTATCGGGGATTTTAAATGTAAGCACATCTAAATATATATCACGGATTTTTCGCTGGTTCGTGGCTTTCTGCGGACAATGGGTCTTTTAATTTATGGTACATGCTTCCTCAGTTTATTTGCCCAGTTGATTTCATACAAGGGACGCTATTGGCGGATGGCTTAGAAGCTACCCAATCAGAGCATGTATTACTTATTAACTAAAACTCCTCAGTGATATAAGAGATGCTTCCCGCACGGTGCTTGATAGTTTGCTTCTCTCTATCTCTCTCACTCTCTCTGCGCCTGACGGAGGGGGTGTGAGCAGAGGGGCTGCTTGCACAGGGGCTGTTTGCCTAGAGGATACGGACACTCCTCTACAAAATGCCGCCTTATCATGGTGCTTCTGCATACTTAAAAGCACGTATTGATTTTTTGATTGTTTGCTTTTCTTAGCGAGCGCTCTCTCTGACATTCTCTGCTCCTGACGGCGCTCCTTTGAAGAGAAGATATGTTTGCATTCTTTTAATTGTGAGAAAGAACTGCCATCTCAGTCTTGTCATGGAGCACAGTTTAAACTTTTGACTAAAGGGTGTTATTTCATGTCTAGAGGGCTCTAATAATGTTAACAGTGTGGGAGAGTTTATAAGGGCTTAAAATATGTAAAAATAACCATACAAACATATGGTTTCTACTTCGCGGATTTTCACCTATCGCGGGGGGGTCTGGAATGCAACCCCTGCGATCGAGGAGGGATTACTGTACAATAAATAAATACATACATACATATATACATATAAAGCCAATAATTAACAATCCTCATAAAAATTGCAAACATCATCACTTATCTAGAACATCTAAAATGAATAAAGTCTACAACTAATCAAATGTCTGTTTAAAAAGATATGTCTTAAGCGTGCTTTGAAAATTACGCAGGACCAGAGGAAGTGAAATCAAAAATATTGGAGCTACCACCTTCAAAGTCTTTAATCGGGGACGGTGAATAGACCCTGATCAGAGGATCTAAGAGATACACTCAGAGAGTAAGGATAGAGAAGTTGTGTCACCAGTTTGGAACTTGGTCAAGCATAGCATGATATCTAATAACAAGAATTTTAAAATGAATTCAAGAATTAAACGGAAGCTAATGTATTGCCATTAAAATGGGAGTAATATGGGACCTTCTATTTGTTCTTGTTAAAAGCTTTGCATCAGCATGATTTGTTCAGATAAGATAAAAGTCCATGACAAAAGTTCAAATGAGAGGAAATGAAAGCTTAAATAAGCATGTCCTCCTCAGCCCTAAACACAACAGTCCTCAGTTTGGCAATATTTCTTAAAAATGCATGACTTAGTCATCAATCTACCATGTGGCTCAAAATCTAGGAACTAGTCAAAAGCAACACCTAAATTACAAATTTTAATCTAAATAGAAAAAGATATGTTACCAAGCCTCTATTTAATCTTAAATAAGGATTTTTCTGGAGCAACAACCAGCACATCAGTCTAATCCTCATTCGCTTACAACAGACAATGTATTAAGGTCATCAGGTTTAAAAAAAATAAAGCTGGATATCATCTGCATAAAACATTTATGAAATGTAATCAAAAGTAGTATTAACTTTTCAGAGCATATACTGTATAAAAAGAACAAAATAGGCCCCAAAATAGAACCCTGAGGAACTCCACATGACTCTGCAGCAGTTTTCTGACCTAAAGGACTTTGGGTTTTCCATAGGCCTTTACAGGGCTGAGGGCAGTCTCTTAATAAAGATGGATTTGTGACCGATCCACAAAACACATGGGACATAACAGAACAGGCATAGGAACTAAATTAACAACAATATTAACATAAACAAAAGAATCCAAAATAAACAAAAAATATGTAAAAATGGCATTTCAGTCCCAGTCAGTGGGTGAACCCTGGCTGAAACATAATACACATTAAGCACTGTTAAAATTGATTACTATCCATTCAAGTTCTAAATCCATTTTTGCAGTATCAAGTCACATGAGGTCAAAGTCTAGGAAGGATCAAGCCAAAGATGGAATGCCAGTCCTTCTCAGGTCATACTCGATTACAGCAGGGCTGCTGAGATTCAACAATCAGCCAAACCTGCGTGCCTTTGGAATGGAAGCAGGAACCAGATTAGCCGGAATAAACCCAGGTGATTATGGAGAGAATGTGCAAATGTCACACAAGGATAAGTCTTATAATCTTAAACTTGTCGGTGGAGCTGTGAGGCAGCAGTGCCAAACAGTGTACCACCATGCTGGCATATTGTTTAAGTAAGTCAATAGAAAATAGTCAAAGATTTGAGATTTGCAGATAATATTGACATACTAACAACAAACGAACTGGATCTTCAAGAGCAACTAACTGTGTTAGACGAAAGTGGAAAAGACTATGGTTTATTCATAAACAAAGATAAGAAAAATATAATGGTAATGGTAAATGATAAGGTGGATATAAATTGGGATTGGAGAGAAATTAGAATTTGTTGACCAGTTTGTTTACTTAGGTAGGAAATCGGTAGAAAAATGGCTATTACACAGAATTCTTTTGCGGCACTGAATGAAATTCAGAAACGTGGCAGTATCACAGTGAAAGCCAAAATAAAGATTCTAATAACGTGTATTTTGTACATTACATTATGCCTGTGAAACATTGAGAAAGAAGGAAATTTCAATATTGAATGCATTTGAAATGAGATGTTGAAAATTGGATGGAGACAAAAGGTGAAAAATTATCTTAAACAGCAAAAGAGTATTTGAGACGTTATTAAGGAACAGAAGTTAGGTCTCTTTGGGCACATATGCAGGATGGAAGAGAAGAGACTAACTGGGATGATGACAGAGAGAAAAAGGAATTGGACACAGTGAGTTAGAAGACCAGTAAGGAGATGGATTGATGGCATCAAAAAATGGCTGGGAGTAGAAGAATCCACAGCAATAAACATAACTAAGGAAAGAGAAGTATTCTGGGAACCATCTGGAAAAGAATGAAAAGCACCATTGGCCTCTGCTGGTCTCTAGATGGACTACAGAGGATCCTTGGAAAAACTGGAAGCTTTTTTTAGGTGCATTTGCATAAAATGCACATAGCACTTTTTGCAATAGTCACGTCTGCCTGTCTCTTAGTCTTCATGAAACAGCTCGGCCCCAATTTGGAATAATTTGTTTGCAATGTGGCATACTTGTTCTTCTAGGAAATTCGTCGAGGTACTTCAATTTACATTGTGATATCTCAAACAAATATGCTGAACAAAGTTTTGAAATTCTGAAATCTCCCATTGAAAAGCATTGGCAAATTTGCAACTGTGTTTCCCTTAAAACGTAGGAGCATTCAGTGAGGTACTCATGTACCACGCGCCCTCGTGTAAGACACGCACCCTAATTTTTACAAGGAAAATCGTGAAAATTGTTTTGCCCCATGTACGACGCACATTGTGTTTGTATAGGAAGTGTTTAGAGAGAGAGAGACCGTGATCGAGAGAGAGTGCAAGAGCGCAAGCAAGCAAGAGAGAGAACGAGCAAGTGAGCCCAAGCAGAAGAAGTAAACATTACAGAATTACATTTCCTTGTGTATGACACGCACCTGATTTTCTAATGCTAATTTTCGGGAAAAAATGTGCGAGTGGTACATGTGTAAATACGGTAATCACATATGAAGGTACAGCTCCACTAAATGATATAAAGGTAGCATGGGGTTAGAAAGGAAAGTGCAGTTTATATATGGGGAGAAGATCAGATCCATGGAGTTTATAACAAGAACTGCACTTTGGTAAACAGTTCTGTAGTGCACAAATAGTGCCACAAATTCCAAGAATGGAGCAGAAGTACACCCTGTGCCCTACTAAAAGAGTTGCTCAGCGGGATAATATTTGACAAAGAGTTGGGGTTATGGCCTGAAGAGCCACTTTTCCTTCTGTGTATTTTGAGACTAAAATTAAACTCTTTAAGATAATTGTCATCTTTTGTATTTACATTATAAAATAAGTCAGTTAATTTCCAAGTTCTTAATTATTTAGATAGTTTTAATAGATTGTGTTTTGACTAATGTTAATAGCTACATGGGAAACTTGCTTCAGATGCCTTTCTTCTTTCATGGAGTAATATTGCTTGTGATTTTATACTAGTATTGTTCATTTTCTTTTTATAGCTATTTTTCTATTGGTAATTGACAATCATAGAATATGACTTAGAATTAAGTTTGTTTAACTGAGTGCTGTGTTATTATTACTAAGACTGAGATAAGGGGATTGTATTTACTGCACTAAATACTTGGATGGTTATTTTTTTTTTACATTTTGGAATCATTTTTGTTATTAAAAAGGCACAGAAAAACTACAAACAGTCACAGACCTTCTGCAGCTGTTGATAGCATATCGAATTGTGCCATTTTCATATTACTTGTATTGGAATCTTCTGTGTATGAAAGCTACTGAGCCACCATAAGTGCTCTGTTTTTAACTACGTAACATTGTAAAGTGCTGTTAAAAAGCATGTATTTAATGTCATGTCATTTTCTAACCCCGTTAATCAAGACCAGGGTTGTGGGATTCTGTCCTAGCTAGCACAGGGCACAAGGCAGGACAACACCCTGGATAGGGTGCCAGTCCATCAGAGAGCAAAGACACACACACACATACCCACACACCTAACACACTCTAGGGCCAATGTAGTTCACCAGTTCAAGTAACCTGCATGTCTTTGGACAGTGGGAGGAAACTGGAGCACCTGGAGGAAACCCATGCAGACACATTTAATATATTTAATTCATGTAATTGCTTCTTTTATCATTTTTTTTTAATAAAACTTCAAAAACAAAAATGTGATAACTGACTCTTTGGTGAAGACTAAAAAATGTTAAATGCACCTACTTTCATATAAATTAACGAACACACCTGAATGTTAAGCCATGCATACATTGTCTAACTCGTTTTACTTGGAATAAGAACAGTAGGCAGGATTAGCTCTAGTTGGCTGAAAAATTAACTAAACAAAGTTGAAGATGAAACACAGCAGAAATGTGTCACAGTCACAAATCAAAGTACACTGTATCCAAAAACATAGTACCCTGATCCAGTTTGTATGGGTAGATAATTTTAAAGTGTCTTGAAGACCAAATGGTTGTAATTGTGCAAACTATCCTAATTAGTTTTGGATGATGAAGTCTACACTCACTAAAGTTTCTATCAGTTTAAATTCTGAAAATTATGCCATTTTCCGGACCTAATTGACAACTTTAGGTGTATTGACCCAACTAATACTGTTAATCCAAAGACCTTTTGGACACAATTAGTCAAATAAACTTCATGGACACCAGTAGATACAATGGAAATGATGGATATCAATAGATCTCCTAGACATTATTAGTTAACCAGATAAGATAGTGCCAGTGAACATGACATACACCATTGGTCAACCAGCTCTGACTGATATCATTAATCAGATAGATATACTACAATACATTTTGGAGGCACCATTAGTCAAGCTGATATACAGTCCAATAAACACGATGGTCAAATTCAGTCAAAAGGATCTGATGGACGCCATTAACAAAACAGGTTCAATGAATATCACTTATCAAAGAGATTTGAGGGTCACAGTGAATCAACCTGATGTAATGGATAGATATCATAAGCCAAAATGACCTGATGGACCATTAGTAAATTATATGTGATGGATTTCATAACTTAAACAGACACAGACAATACCTGATAGACTTATCAGCCATCCAGGCCTGATGAACTATTGGTGCTACTATAGTCCAAAAGTCTTCATGGATGTCATTAGTCAAACTGACTTGATGAACACCAAAAGTAAAGCACATCTGATGGAAGCAAAAATGAAACTGATGTGATGGACACCATTCTAAAAATATATCTAATGGATCTCTTAAGTCAAATAAACATTGATACATTTATTCCAATATACCTTATGGAAACATCAAGTAAAACCCCCATAATTAGCAAGTAAAAACAAATGTGTGTTTTAGAATGGATCCATAGAAGCCCAAATGGTGTCCTGTGTCTCATCTAACCTGACATTCCATCTACTCCTCCCAGGGTCAGCTCTAGCTTTGCATGAAAATGACGCACCCAAACCACACAGTCTTGACAGCACCTACTATACATTGTGACAGACGTCCAGGGACCTTGCCTTACTGGGAATCCGCGAGAAGGGAAGGACCAGATGTATGGGGGCCACGGACCTGGGGAGCCCAACCCTGTGGAGCGACGTGGCCACAGCCAGGGGATGCCTTGTCAGCTCCGGAACTGGAGTATGCAGCACTTCCGCCATACCTGGAAGTGCTGCCATTAGAGAAGCTGAACTCGCTTGGAAGTTCTCTTGGATGTTAATTGGGGAACACCTGGAGCAATTCTGGGTGCTATATAAAAGAGGCCGCCTCACTCCACTCGGGAGACCAGAGTGGGGTGGAAGTGGACAGAGCTTGCAAGAGAGGAGTGGAGGCGGCAGAGAGAGAAAGAAGTCTAAAGGACTGTTTTGATGGTGATTAGTGCACTGTGATTGTGTTGTGCAGAAGAGCAGAAGAATAAACAAGTGTGTTTTGGGAGATTCTGTGTCTGCAAGTTTGCATCCGGGTCCGAACTTTCCACAACATATATCATGTGGAAGAGCTTGGAGGATGGGCAGGCTGACCGAATTTTCATTGTTAATGAACAGCTTAACGTAGATGAAATCAAAGAGCTTTGCTGGCCCCTTTGGATTTTTGGGCACATTGTAAAAATGTATGTTGAATGGAATAGCGAATAGATGCTTGACTGACTGTTAGGCGTATACTTGAGTTTGTGTGGATTGATAAGTTGCCTCCCCTCAAGCCCTTTGCCACCCTTTGCCCTGATTCCTGAAAAAAGCAGACTGTAGTATCTATATCATTTGTAAGTCATTTACAAATGATATATATAGTCATGCTAAACTTAATTTTTTTCTTCCCTTTGCAAAATAATTCAATACTCAAATAGTGCTTCACTTCCAGTGAAATTTGTGCCTTTAATTCAATATCAAAAATGTTTATTTCCAGTTCAGAAGCGTATTAATGCATTATTTCCAAATGTGTCTGTCTGTCATTTAGTATTTAAATACAGATCTCTAGTGGAAAAAAAAAAACAATCACCAGACTCTTCTTAAACTTACTCACTTTTAGATATTTTCTTTAGCTTTCAAATGTGTGTTGTTTGCACTGGTAAGAGGTTGCACACTTTGTCAATAATAATGACAGCCTTGGCCAACAGAATCCTAAAAATGAGACCAAAATGAACCTTGAACTCCACAGTGTATGAAACATGGGAGCCTCGTGTCCAGGAATCTAGACAACGATTACAGTTGGATCAAATGGTTTTCTGTATACTGAGTCAATGTGTTGAAAATATGCAGCATTTTACATTTTCAAAAAACGCATTTCACCTTCAAGGTGATGTAAATGAGGTTGAAGGCAGTAGAGCTATCAGCTGTGACACTGTGCCTCCCTTGTTCTGAGCAGACATATTATATTTCACTATTGATCATTTCTTCATGCAATTGTTCACATTAAACATTACATAAATGTTGTGTCTGATACCTAGATGGTGAAAAAACACAAATTGTTTAAGGCTTTATATTATTTTTTTTTTTCTATAATGCATTATCAGAGTCTAATAAGAACATAATTGCACGCTTTTCCATTAAAGCTAGCAGTTCTAAAAAATAATCAGCAATCCAATAAAATGTATAAAAAAGACCCCAATATCAACATTGAAAAGACTGGACTGAAATTGTACTCAGTCGTGGGAGTGAAAAACAAACATTTATAAGAGAGCAAAATTGAATTGTCCCATTATGAGACAATTGCATATTCTTACCATAGGCAAAAATCATACAGACTTTATCATTCTTTAGCAAATCTGATGGGAGTACTCGTGATAAAAGACAACATATTGATATCAGCCCAATTTATTCTTATAAAGCTCCAGATCAGCTACCAACCCTTACAAGGTAGACTACACAACATTTCAAAAACATAAGAGAGTTCTACAAAAGTGTTCTTGTCCAAAATTAGATGGGCATGTGCTGTAGCTTTGTTTAAATTGACAAAAAAATATTGTGCAAAGTAGTTCATCAGCTGCTTTAGGATATTGTTGCATATTAAATATGGGAATGATCAGATCAGGTACTTTGTTTAGGTGATTATGGACCTTATTATGAAATCACTACCTTGCAGGCTTAAATCCCACCTCTGATTCCCTTTGTGAATGTGACCCAGTGCAGTAACTTTAATTTCATGGCAACAGATGGAGTTGATCCTCGAGCACTTAAGGCCTGTGTTGACCAGCTTTGTGGTATCCTCTGTTACCTGTTTGGTCTGTCAATAAGATTCCAGATATTGGAAAACATCTTATACTGTTTTGGTTCCAAAGAAGGAAGGTGCTTGCTCACCTAATGAGTACAGACCAGTGACTCTTACATCCCACATCATGAAGACCTTTGAGAGGCTTGTCCTGGGCCATATAAATCCTCTTGTGATAGACTACCCAATGCAGTTTGGGACAATTGGAGAAAGATTGGAGTGGTACATGCAGTTATCTATCTGCCTCACAAGGTTTATTAACATTGAGATAAAGCAGGCAGAACTGTAAAAATTTTATTTTTTGATTTCTCCAGTTGCCTTCAATAGTATTCCTCCATCAATATTAAGGGATGAGCTCAGGGATATGTAGGTGGATGAGTTTATAGTGTCTTGGATAAGGGACTATCTGTCAGGCTGACTGCAGTTTGTGAGTCTCCCTGAGTGTGTCTTTTATGTGAATGGGAGCACCACAAGGAAAAATCTTTTACTCTTCACTCTGTACACCTTAGACTATAAATATAACACCAGGTCATGTCATTTGTAGAAATTCTCAGGTGATTCTGCACTTATGGGGTGTATTGATAAAGGGAGTGAGACAGAGCATAGGAGTCAGATGGAGAACTCTGTTTCTTAGTGCAAAGAGAATTATGTGCATGTTAACATCAGCAAAACCAAGGAACTGGGTATTGAATTTCACCCCTCCAAAGAGTCTCTACTCCCAGTCACTATCCAGGGAATGGATGTAGAGATGGTACATTGCCCCAAGTACTTGGGGGTGTATATCAATGACAAGCTGAACTTCTCTTGTAACACAAAGGAAAGATACAAGAAAGAGGGAGAAGCAGACGTCCTATTCTTGGGAAGCTGTGCTCCTTTATTGAGGGTAGTGATCTCCATCACATGTTCTACCACTCTGTGACGGCCAGTGCGATTTTCTATATTGTGTTGTGTTGGACTAACAAAATCACATCAAGAGAGGCCCACCAAATCAAGAAGCTAAATAAAAGGGCAGGTTCAGATATGAAACACAACTCTGGACCTGCAAAGGAGAGCTTGAAGGTAGAACAGATGGCCATTATGAGCAAGGCTACACATCCTTTCTGTGACTCACTAACACTGAACATTTTCAGCCAACAACTATTCAGGAAAAGTGTGACAAGAAACACAACTGGGGCTTCTTCATAACTATGACAACGTGCCTTTATAATCTCTCACTGTGACTGAGGCTGCGCTTTTTAGTTAAGTCACAAGTTTTCTGTCTTTTGTAGTTCGTTGTGTGTATTTGCATTTGATGAGGATTAATGTTGTTGATGTTAATGTTGTCTCTTGGAGAAAAATAAAACTCTATCTATCTATCTATTATATACTCCCTTTCATATCTATCTATCTATCTATCTATCTATCTATCTATCTATCTATTGTATACTCCCTTTCATATCTATCTATCTATCTATTATATAGTCCCTTTCATATCTATCTATCTATTATATAGTCCCTTTAATATCTATCTATCTATCTATTATATAGTCCCTTTCATATCTATCTATCTATTATATAGTCCCTTTCATATCTATCTATCTATCTATCTATCATGTTAAGTGTATCAACCATAAATAAAATGCTATTTCTTGACCTACTGTAAGTCTTTTCAGGACTAAAAACTTCTGTGCTTTATTTGATCAGTTCTTTTTATTAAAATGGTGTCAAAAAGGTTGATTATGTGCTCTGTCATCAAGGCAGAAATTCCTTGTGAAGGGAAAAGAAAGGGAGTCAGATGCACAAGAAAGGTATGTATAACAAAGGCGGAGATCAAAACAAAGCAACCAGTCAAGGACAAAACAAGAGTCAAAACACCAAAAGGAAAATCTTGAAAAGAAATTGTGTGAGAAACATTGTTTTTCATGCTATAGAAAAATGGACTTTCCATTATTTGAAATCAGTTGACTATCATTACATAGCATGTGGCTCACCTTTAAACAAGATGGCAGCCAAAGACAACCATACATTCATGTAGGACACTCCACAGAAACCAGTTCTGCAATACTGATGAGGGATTGAATCTCAAACAAATTAACTCGTGTGGTCCCCGGCCGGGGCTGGAGCCCGGCCGGGACGCCCAGGAGGACGTGAGGAGGGCTTGTGCCTCCTCCAGACCGTGAGGGGGCGTCCGTCCTGGTTCTGTTGGGGACCACGGGTCGAGGGCATGGAAGCCCTACCCTGTAGGGGCCCGTGGTCACCGCCAGGCGGCGCCCCGATGCCGGTTTATCCCGTGTGGTCCTCGGCTGGGGCTGGAGCCCGGTCGGGACGCCTTGGAGGACCGGAGGAGGGCGTGTGCCTCCTCCAGACTGAATGGGGGTGTCCGTCCTGGTTATGCAGGGGGCCTCGGGTACAGGGCTTGGAAGCCCAGCCCTGTAGGGACCCGTGGCCACCGCCAGGCGGCGCCCCAGTGCCTAATTATCCCGGGAGCCCGGCACTTCCGCCACACCAGGAAGTGCCGGGGGGAAGACGACAAGGGACACACGAACGGCTTCCGGGTGTGCAGCCGGCACTTCTGCCACACAGGGGTGTGGCCAACGCTAAGTGCCGGGAAGCAGCTGGAGCCCATCCGGGTTCCCATAAAAGGGGCCGCCTCTCTCCAGTCATCAGTGGATGTCGGGTGGAAGAGGACAGAGCTGGAGAGAGGACGGGAGGCGGCCAGTAGAAAGAGAGGCACAGGACTGTGTGGCCTGGACATTGGGGGAATCGGTGCTGGAGGCACTGGGGTTTGTGAGTGCACGTTATTGTATATATTGTGTAATAAACGGTGTTTGGTGAAGTTATGATGTCCGTCTGTCTGTGTCCGGGCCAAAGTTCACACTCGATATAGGAGAAAATAAATCTGCACCATAGATTGAATGAACCTGCACAGCAGATTTGTGTTTGGAATCCAGCCTGAAGGTGTAAGATAGTAGAGATGTCCCCTTTGACCCCCTATTATGAGGAGATGGACAATATTTCACTATTGATTATTTCTTTATAGAATTGCTTACATTAAACATCGAGCAAATTGTGTCTGCCATTTAACCAGATGATGAAAAAGCACAAATTGTTTAAGGGTTTGCGAGGTGAGACACAGAAATAACTGGAATGGGCTTGGAGCTTTCCTGGAAAATCATCTGGAAGTCGGCCAGACTTGAATCACAGAACTATATCCCCTCCTAAACGCCCTCTCAAACCGGCGACCGGCTAGGTATATCCTGTGAAGAGCCGTCAGTATTTGCACAACAATCGCTGCACAAGTTGCAGCGACAATGTCGGGTAAAAAAATTGAACAGCAAACCAACATCAAATTTCTCACGAAATTGAACAAAACTGAACAAAATTGAACAAAATGGCCACAGAAACTCAGGAAATGATAAAAACAGTATACGGTGATAACAGTTTGTCTCGCACACAAGTTTTTGAGTGGCACAAACGTTTCAAGGAAGGACAAGAAAATGTGAAAGATGTTCAATGCCCCGTTTGCCCACGCTCGTCTTGGACGGATGAAAACAACAAAACGGTGAATCAGATTGTTCAAAATGATCGTACTGCTTTTTTCCATAAAGCAGTTTTTGAGTGATAAAAACATTTCTGTTCTCGATCGTCCTCCCTATTCACCCGATTTAGCTTCCTGTGAATTTTACTTGTTCCTGAAAAGCAAAAGTCATCTGAAGGGAACACATTTTTCTTCAATGGATGACATGAAGACAGAAATGGCAAGCCTGTTGAAGAGCCTCACGCAAGAAGACTTCCAGCACTGTTTCAATCAATGGAAGATACGTATGGAGCGGTGTAGAGATCGAAAGGGGGAGTATATAGAAGGTGACAATGTTTAGAATGCTGTAATTCATCAATAAATATATTTTTTTTTACCGTCCGGTTATTTTTGTGTCTCACCTTACACTGTTATCTTTTATTAATACGTTTACAGGCTGTCCTCATTTTTGATGGGGACCAAGAAATCACACCTTTAAATTTATCCACTTAAGTTAATCCAGACCCACTGGTTAAAACAAGAAAAATGTTTACTGGGGTCCTTCTGAATATCCTCAAATAAAGAGAAAGCTTTTTTTTCATGGATTAGGGCTAAACCTACAGGTGTGTGTTGTTGATAGAGAACTTCAATCCATGTTGCTAGTTGCCTTTCTGTCATCTCCATCACATCACTTCATATTTATGTTGTCTAGGAAAAATAGTCAATTTTTTTAAATAAAGTGAAGATAATTACAGAGCACGTGGCTTGCCCCTAAACAAGATGGCAGCCAGAGACAACCACACATAGCATATCATAGCAACCAGTTCTATCGTGTTGATGTGTGATTATATCCTGAAGAAATCGATTTGTTATGAAAGAGAATAAACCTGTACTTAAAAACCTGAACTGCAGCCTTATGCTTTACAGTTCCACCTCAAAGTCAGAAGGCCTCAGAACTTAACATTAAGATATAGGAAAACAGCACAAATGATTATTGGTGCACCAGGCAATAGTAACACCTAATCTTGTCCTTGACTAAAATTACCTAACTTCTTGACCGTTTGGTCCTTTTGAAAGACTGTAATCTCTTTCTCCTGGTCCTCTTAAGAAAAAAATGTGCCAGACATGTCTCTCCCTGTGCTGAGATTTATTATCTCAGGGAACTCATTTCAGAAATTCTGCAAAGGGAAGTTAATATGCAGCTCTGTACAATGGGGGATGTGCCCCTGCAGGGCAGAAGCAGTGTGGAAATTTGCCTCAAGGCTGCAGCTGCAAAGCAAACATGTTTAACAGAATAAAAAATAAGTCTAGAAATAACAAAAGAAAAAAAATGTTGTTTGCTGAAGCTTGGGAAGGTTTTCTGTAACTCAGGCAAGATAAAGGGTATCACTCCTTGTGTTGTTCAGAACAGCATGTGGTGATTAGGTAGTGCCCAGTGTCACAGTAACCTTGTGCTTATTAGCATTTCTATTACATAAGCAAGGTTAAACGAAGGTAGCCTAGACTTAACTGATAAGTGCGCTATAGAGCAGGTGACTGGAAGAGTAAGCGGTGCTGTATATACTGTACCTTGTATGGAAGGGAAGCACATGCTGTCTTGCTTTGGTGGTGCGTATTCATTTGTTACACAATAGTAAACATCATCTGAAATGCCCTCACAGCCACCAGTTCATTCTTCACATTTGCTTTGTACTCTATACAATGGTTTTCCAGACCAAAGCTTGGAGAGGCTCAATTTTCCACAATCAAATTTGCAACTGTAGAAGTTTGTTACAATAATATTTATAAGAAAGACCAAATCAAGAAGCTAATTAAAAGGGCAGGTTTAGATATAAAACACACTCTGGACCGGCAGAGGAGAGAATGAGGGTAGAACAGATGGCCATTATGAGCAAGGCTGCACATCCTCTCTGTGACTCACTAACAGTGAAGTCTTTCAGCCAACAAATTATTCAGGAAAAGTGTGACAAGAAACACAACTAGAGCTCCTTCATATCTATGACAATGTGCCTTTATAATCTCTCACTGTGACTGAGGCTGCACTTTTAGTTTTAGTTAAGTCACAAGTTTTCTGTCTTTTGTAGCTGTTTGTGTGTATTTTCACTTGATGAGGATTATTGTTGTTGATGTCTGTTATACTGTATTTATTAGACTTCTATAAAAAAGTCCTCTCTTGGGACAAATAAAGCTCTATCTATCTATCTATCTATCTATCTATCTATCTATCTATCTATCTATCT
>JANRMT010062840.1:8521813-8603308 GCA_026402145.1 Polypterus bichir lapradei | reverse complement strand
TAGATAGATAGATAGATAGATAGATAGATAGATAGATAGATAGATAGATAAGGGTTTGCTCGCACCCTTGTACCCTCAGACCACACGTCAGACACCAGGTAAAAGTCCAATAATAAGATTTATTATAATAATAAAATGCACAAAGCACGCTCTTCTCCACAATTCTCCAAATAACAAATACACAATAACCAATCCTCCAAACTCCCAGACGCTTAGCCACCCTGCCTCCCAACTCAGCTCAGCTCCCCATCTGGGAGCTCCCACAGTCCTTTTATATATCCTGACCCGGAAGTGTTCCCAATCCCCAGTCCATGTGATTCTCAATCACTTCCGGGTCAGGTAAAAGTTCTTTTCTTCAACCCGGAAGTCCGTCGCTCTTCCTATGACGAACTTCCGGGTCATAGGGCGCAAATGAGTCTTCGGTCCCCCCTGCAGCACCCTCTTGCGGCCCCTGAGGTATCCAGCAGGGCTGAGGATAAAAACTATATCGTCCATAATTCCCTGCTGGTCTTCGGGGCACCTCCATACTGCAGGGAGGGCTCCATCTGGCGGCCTGGGGGTATTGGCAGGGATGATAAGCCGGCCAAATATCACAATAGATAGATAGATAGATACTTTATTAATCCCAAAGTGAAATTCACAAATAATTATATTCACATATAATTCATGAAAGGAACATTAACATAAAAACTTACCTAAAAGTGAACAAAAAATACATAAAGAAAAAATTTGAGTGACTGCAAGGCGAGGAACCCTGGCTGAAATATACCATCATAAGCTTCCCCTTGCAGGTATAAGCAGTGGAGGAATATTCATCCAATTAGAAATTTTTATGAGTAAATAGATTGGTGAATTATTAGTTTGTGTGCCATTTTGGGGAACCACACATTTGGCAAACGTAAAAGAAAAAGCTAAAGGAAGTGTATGAAACTGACCTCCTGAATAAATAGAACTTCTTGCAAATTGCCTACCCATCAGATGCAAACTCTGAAGGGGGTACCAGTCCAGCACAAACCACACTGACACTTTCATCCATTTTCACTCACACTGTAAATTATTTGCCTTAGGATCTGACTATGTATTGGTGCTGGAGGAAGAAGGCAGTCATAAAAAGAGTCATAAATCTGAGATCTGTGGAAAATGACTTTTTTTGGGTGAAAGGGGGCTATTACATAAGACCCTACAATTCTCATTCTATTCATGGAATAGTCTGGGTTTTATTTGGACTCAGAAGCTGGATCAGGGGAACGAACCCCTTTGTCAGCAAGTGTGGAGTCAGTTAAAGTGGCCATTATCTCCTAGTGCAGGGGTGTTGAACTCCAGGCCTCGAGTGCCGCAGTGGCTGCAGGTTTTCATTCTCACCATCTTCTTAATTAGTGACCAGTTTTTGCTGCTAATTACTTCTTTTAATTAACTTGACTCAGGTCTCATAGTTGTTTCTTTTTCTTTAATTAGCAGCCAAACAATAATGAGACACAAAACACGCCACCACATGACCAGCTCCCCTGTGCCCGTTACATAATATCTGAAATTAAAGAGAGGTGATGGTCTTGGTAAAGCTGATCTCTCAGGTCACCAAAACATTTGGACGGTGCCCTTAGAAAGAACAGAAGAACAAAGGTTTTCGAAATGTGTGCTGTGGCAGAATGAGAGCACCAACAAGCCATGGAATCGAATAACGGGTTTAATTAACAGCAGGAATTGGCTTTTCATTAAGAACGTGGTTGGAGTGAAATTGGCTGGAGTTTGAAGCCCCAGTTTAGCTGGTCATCTGTTAGCTCGTTTCACATCTCATTTCTGCTCGGTTGTCATTTAATGCAGAAAGGAATCAATTCAGAGGGCTGAACTCTTCTAACAGGGCTATTAAAGTGATGGGGAAAAAGTTAATTAGCAGTGAAAACTGGTCACTGATTACGAAAAGGGGTTAGAATGAAAACCTGTAGCCACTGCGGCCCTCTAGGCCTGGAGTTCGCCACCCCGTCCTAGTGTGTCAGTCTGTTCACTAAGGGACTGTGACACCATCCATTTGTCCAGTCAATCAGTTCAATTTAACTTTGCGTGGTGCTCTTCACTGTAAGTGTTTTAAACTGTAACATGTTAAAAGTAAATTACAAGTCATATACTGTATAAATGCACAAATTATATTCAACATCCAGTAAAACAGAAATTTATATGATACATTTAAAAAAAATCTTGAGAACATATTGTAAACTCCATCTACTTAGTCCTGAATTTTAGGAATGCAAGACAAGAAACAATGCAGGGCAGGATGGCAGTCTAACACAGTGAGACCTTCTTATGCCATTAGTGGGTACCTTAAAATCATGATGCATGGGATGGTAAATAACTTTTTAAAGGAGCGTGGACATATGTTTGGGATAAAAATAGATTGGTGGTGGGAGAGTGTGAGATTTATTTATCAGTGTTTCAGAAATCAATATGGGAACGCCTTAAAGGCATAAAGCCACCTTCTTGGCTATGACAATGAGTAGTACAGCAGTAAGTAATGGTGGCACTAATCTCATATTTTTCCCCGCACGACAAACCACCTCAGGATCCCAAATTAGGACCCGAGCGCAGCCATTCAACGGGTGACACCTTAGCAACCATACTAATATGAATGGAATTGGAACAGTCTGAGGTGTTTTACAGTGGCTGGACTGGCAATCCTGCCACCAACCCCCAGGTTTTCCCTGCATGTTGGAAGACCAGCTTGCAGGGCTGGATGCTGATTAACATCATGTTCAGGACAGAGTGAGTTAAGGGCCCAATGGAGTGGAATAACTTTTGGCATTTACGGAATTCAAACTGGCAACCTTCCAATTACCGGCACAGATCCCTAGCCTCAGAGCCACCACTCCATTCATACAGTATTTAGACTCTTGGAAAAATGTTCATAAAACTCTGAGAAAGTAGAGTAGCATATTTAAAACAATACTTGCTTTTTTGCAATTAGTGCCCTTGAATGGTGCTGGAAAGTATTGTTTGTGGAGTTTCTACATCTTTTCATTGCTCTGTTCCCTACACTTTGGGGCACATAATGTAATAGACACAGGATACTATGTCTGTATAGAACAAGCCTACTTAGTAGTCAGGGTTGATCTGCTTTAGGCAGCGCCATTTAAAAAATGCAGGCTCACCCATGACTGTGTGGTCAAACACAGCAGCAGCAACCATTAAATTTGCTGATGACACAATAATCACAGGCCTGATATTCAGCAATAATGAGGCAGCTTGCAGAAAAAAGATCTGCCTTCATGACATGGTGGGGCAATGTGACAACTACCCCTTTAATGACACCAAAACCAGTAACTAACAACCTTCATTAATAAGTCATTAAGAGACCTTAAATAATGCTTCAGTAATTTTCAAGTCTGTTATTTCTCCAGAATTGGGGTTGAATTTTAGTTTGCTACATGAAACTGCAATCTAAAGAGAAGCATATTTTACAATTTTAAAAAAATAACTAGGCCACTGTTGCATTTTATAGCTAATGGGTACTGGGATCCCTTTGTTAAAAAAAAAAAAAAAAAAAAAAAAACAACTTATGGAATATGTCCCCTTTGAAGCAGCAAAGGTTTTGATTTAAGAAAATGTGCCTTCTGCGTTCCAGGGCATGCTTTTGACAATAAAAGCAAACTGAACATAATGCATTTTATCACAGATTTTTGTTACAATTTTCTTGGGGTAGGGATACATTTCTTGTTTGTTTGTGTACTTGCAGCAACCATCATGAGTGGGATTATGACAACCCGATGCCTAACCCAGCACATTAACTTCTATATTGTAATTTTATGTAGCTTACAGAGTGAGATGGATGCCAAACTGGAACGTAGTGAAAAGACCACAACGTCAAAGAGATGGGGCACCACCCTGGTGACCACATATAATTACAAAAGTTGTAAGCACAAAATGCATACAACAAGCTGTCGGATATAATCTTTTCAGATGTAAGCGCAAAATCGAACTGATTCAAAACGGCCGAACTTCAGGTCATATGGGTTCCAGGCAGGAAGAGGCAGGTTCAGGAAAGCAGACAATGGAAATGATGACAGTGGTGGGACAGCCATCAGTCTTCCACTCTGCAGTGGGAGGAAGAGAGAAGGCATTAGAACACAGTGCCAACCCCGGGTTCGGTGGATAATTGCCATCACCAGAGCGCTTAAGCTGCCTTCCATGCGGAAGCTCATGACACACAAAACAGTAAATCTGAACTGATTACCACATCGTATTTTTAATAAAAGCCTGAGAGTTTTAACAGAGTCAAGCCACTTTTTCCATGGCATGCCTTGTGCATACATGTAAAAAAAAGCTCAAAATATTAAAAATTGGGAGTGGTCTCCCCTAGACCTTCTCGTATATTCAAATATGGGGATGGATATTTGAGGAGTAAACCACAAGAAAATTATTATATTTTTATATTATGTACAATTAAAAAACCATCAACAACTAATCAAATCAAATTAATAATATATTGAATAATTATTATAAATGTAAAGTTGAATAAATCAGACTTTACAGCTATATGAATAAAAAAGTACCACTTCCGATTAGTGGAAATAGCTCAAAAGTTGATAGAAGTATATGTTTTGTACCTAATACTTGTATGCGAAATTTGGTTGACCAAAGCGTACTCAAGTTATCGTGTTTACACATACACACATACAGACACACAGACATAATTCCAAAAATGGTATTTTCGGACTCAAGGAGGTCTAAAACATCGAGATTAATCAAAATCTCTAAATCGAATTTTTGGATGATTATAATAGTTTTTCTATACTTCGTATACGAGAAAGTAAAAAAGGCAGAGCGTGCGATACAGCAGATTGAAGCACCACAAACCAATTGATATTTGAGAATTCATTCTTGCTGAGGATATTAGAATAAAAGAACTAAGCAAATTCACTGATTCCTGATTTTAATCCTGCAAACTCACTGACTCTGATTCCAGTCCATTCATAAATACACAGAGAGAACATGCAAACTGCATGCACACCCTGGTGCTGTGAGGCAGGAATGACAGCCCTGCACTACCACCTTTCCGTACTGAATTTAGTAAGACCTCCACCTGATTAAATGTAGGTGAACTGTTATTGTAAAGTATCCTGAGTGTGTGTCTATGTGTCTATATGTTCACCCTGCAATAGACTGGTGCCATCAATCAGTGTTGTTCCTGCCTTGCACCCTTTAATGGCTGGGGTAAGCTTCCACTGCTTTTTTTTTGTGGTCTGCAGCACAATAAATCCACAACCACCACTTTTTCTGGATAAGTACATTTGAGCTAGGTAAGCATTTTGGTAAAGACCATATATAGTTAATAGCTTTCTGGTCTCCCAGTTTGTCTCCTGTGCTTTCTGCTCTCTCCAGTTGATCCAGATATTGTACTGCAGCTCTGGCACTGCTAAGCTGTTTAAAGTTTGATTTTGTTCTTTGTTCATTTTGTGAGTACAGTATAGTGGAGAAAAATATATGAATAGATTAATGGATGGAAGATCTAAGATATTGAGGGTAGCAATTATTAATAGTGGGTGGCAAGATGTCAAAACGATGGCACTGTTGTTTTTCAGTGAAGGAGCCCTGTTGGGATTCATGGGTACTGCTGGGGGAGCTTCAAGGAGGATCTTTTACTTTAAGGAGGATCTGCCCGACTAGAAAGTGCTCCCTGGGTGTTAAGCTTTGACACCAGAAGTACTCGCAGGTCTGAGAAAAGAGGTTGTTTAGCTTTACCTGAGGTGTCAGAGCCGGGTGCAGAAGGAGGACAACATTCACGAATAAAGGAAAGGGGAGGAGAGAGCATGAGTGTACTTATTATTTGATTAAGAATCCTGTTTAGAAGAAGAAGACAAAGACATTGTAGTTATATATCACATTTCAAGACTCTCAAAAGCGCATTACATAGAAATGAGCGGAGTACTTCAACCATTACCAATGAATGGCAGCCATTTTGCACCAGTATGTTCATCACAGATTAGTTAGGTAGTGAAGCGGGGGATAGAGATATTAGCCAGTAAGGGACAGATAATGATTACGGTGCCAGAATGACCAGGCTGTGATGGCCAGTTTAGCCAGGACAATGGCAAACATCCAACCATCTATCCATTATCCAACCCGCTATATCCTAATTCCAGGGTCACAGTGGTCTGCTGGAGCCAATCCCAGCCAACACAGGGCACAAGGCAAGAAACAAACCCCGGGCAGGGTGCCAGCCCACTGCAGGGAATGGCAAACACCCTACTCTTTATAAATAAATGAAAAATACAAAGGGATCTTTTATGACAACATAGAGTCAGGACCTCCATTCGACATCTTATCCTAAGGATGGCACCATTTTTACGGCACAGTGTCACCGATACTGGCATTGGGATTTACGCTCAGACCACTGGGTAAGTGCTCCCTGCTGGTTTCACCAAGACATCTTCTAGCATCAACCCAAGCTTTTTCTAGATGGTCCAAGTACAGGCCAGGCCCATGGTCTGTGCACGTGGGAAGGTTGCTGGACAAAAGAAAGTTTAAAGATACTGCATGAAATAAATAAGTTTAATTGAATTCAGGATTGTGTCTGTGTAGTTGTGTCTGGAATTTGGGACTCTGAAACACACCCTACAGGCCACAATATAAATGAGTGCAAATTTTACACCAAGTAGTCAGTTGATATGAGTAACTAAGCTATGGCAGGTCACGTCACACACATATAATCAGTGACACACAACAATCCAAAGCCTGACTGTTCAGGTAATCTTTGATTCTATGTTGGCCCTTTGTGTGTGTCCTCTGACGGACCAGTGTCCCATCCAGTATTGTTAAGATGAACTTTGGCTTACACAGACCTGAGATGCATACTATAAGCGAATTACATAATGAATGAAGAGATGGAATGTATTCTCATCTAACACTCTTTTCAGGTGTCAGGCTTAGACTGCTTGAATATATGAAATAGATAAATGAACAAAAAAAAAAATGATAATCATGACTTTTTAAATATAGAAGGGTAGCTGAATTATCAATGAAAAGGTATCTATTTTGTTGCATTTATATAACTTGTGTTGCCAATCTCATTAACACACACTATAGTTAACAAAAGATGAATTTAAGGTGCTCTCCAGCCTGAGGTAGTTATAATGAGTTGAAGTGTATGTGTCATGAAATGAACTCAGGAATGTGATCTGTTATGAAATGCACAGCGTAAAATAAAAATGTACTGTATGGAGCAATCTTTCAATCTTTAATAAAACTGATAAAAAGCAACTAGTCTTATGATGGAATGGAGACAAAGACAAGAGCGAGAAGCTGAATGAATTCAAGGTGACTAAATAAACATTTCACAAATAGAGGCACAAGCAGGAAAAGAGCAAATGTCTGCCTCAAACAGGCAGTGCCTGTTGCCTTAACTGGCAACAAATCTAGCATTTCTGGAATGACTTGCCCAGCAAAGACGTCAACATGTTCTTGCTGTGAATGATGTTTCCTGGGAAACCACAGTTATGTCAGTCAATGACAAAGAGAACTCTGGATGAGAGGTCACAGGTAAAAGGCCGTAAGGCACTTCTGCAAAGGGGTAATTAAGAAATGGTGTCTGCTGACCCCATGCTGAGATGTCCAAGTACCAGATGGACACGTAATAGAATTTTTTTTTACTTTTCAGGCAGAGAAAAACATGAAACAACCTTAGGAAATGGTACTTTTCATTACTGGACTGCCATCAAGTCTTGGCAACTGAAAGTATGAGAAAAAACATCTCTGAATACTGACCAGAGGATATAACTGGTTGATTATCAAAAAAAGTATTTTTTAAGAAATTGCTCTTATGTGCGTTTTATTTTAGCCTGTAAAAAAAATCATCTATAATGATGACTTTGCCTTTTTTTTTACAGTACCCACACAGTTTCAGAATAATAATATACTGTATATGTTTTAAGTAAACAAAAAAAATTAAGTAAGGGTAACATCTCATTAATGGTAGGTAGGGTAGTCCAGTGAATTAGTGCTGTGATTGGAATGGAGACAACAAGCTTGCTAGCTTATTATTTTTTTATTTGCTCATAAAAAGTCTATTTATCTGTCCCCGCAATTCAGTGCTAAGATATTTATACACTTAGCGTGGAGTTCACCTGTGGTCAGCTGAACTGATTTCACATGATTATTAAAGGCACATACCCGTCTATACAAGGTTCCACAGTTAAGCAAAAACCAAGCCATAATCACAAAGGAACTGCCTGAAGAGCTTAGAGACAGCGTTGTATCGAGTCACAGATCAGGGAAGGCTACAAAAAACCTCTGCTCTGAAGGTTCTCAAGAGCACAGTGGCCTCAATAATTCTTAAATGGAATAAGTTTGGAGAAGCCATGGCTTTTACTAGAGCTCACTGTCCATAGACTAAAAAATCAAAGGAGAAGGGCCTTGGTAACAGAGGTGGCCAAGAAACTGATAGTCACTCTGGCTGAGTCCCAGAAAACCTGTGTGGACAGCTTAGAGACAGAATAGTGTCAAGGCACAGATCTGGGGATGGCTAAAAAATAATTCTGCAGCACTGATGATTCCCAAGTGTACATTGGTTTCCAGAATTCTTAAATAAAATAAGTTTTAAACAAACTGAACTCTTTCTTGAGATGACCGCCCAGCCAAACTGAGCCACCATGCGATAAAGGTCTTGAAAAGAGAGGTGACCAAGAACTAGATGGTGTGGGGGACTGCCCGTGTCCTTACCTGGACGGAGTGGAAGGACTTAAGGGAGACAGCATGTACAGAGCACTAGATGGCAGCCTCCCTGGGTTGCAGCAGTGTTTCAGATTCTCACAGGGCAGCATGGGACATGGAGTTCTTTGACTTAGCCCTGTTGGGTTCCGTGGGTGCAGCTAAGAGGTACTTTCAGACAACGTCTACAGAGCACCAGAAGCACTCCGGGGTGGGAGATAAAAGGAGCTGCCTGCCTCACATTGAGGATCCAGAGTCAGGAGGTGGAGGACAATGCTTGCTGGAGAAGTGGAGGAGGCAAAGACAAAGAGAAAGACAGAGAGAGGAAGAGACGAAGCATTGCTGTTTGCTGTGTTTATTCTACTTGTGGTTGTGACGTGGGAAACACTTATTAGGAGAGTTTCCAACAAATAAATTCCCTTGTGCTTTTGCTGTATCGGGTGTTTGGGATAGCTGGAGTGCCCCCTAATGGCCACAATGGCTACTCCATTGCAAAGATCGGAAGAAACACCTAGAAGGACAATCACTTCTGCAACACTCCACTAATCTGAATGTTATGGCATAGTAGCTAGACGACACATGAAAGCACACTTGGAGTTTGCAAAAAGGCACCTCAATGACACTCAGACTATGAGAAACAAGATTTTCTGGTCTGATGAAACCAAGATTAAACTATTTGGCCGCAGTTCTAAGCATCATATTTGGAAGAAACCAGGCACCACTCAACGGCTTTACAATACCATCCTAATAGTAGAGCATGGTGGTGGCAGCATCATCTTATGGTTTTCTTTTTCAGTAACAGAGATTGGAAGACTAAGTCAGGGTTGATGGAAAATTGAACAGAGTAAAGTACACAGATATCCTTAATGAAAACTAGGGGGCTCTGCCCCTTGCTTGCTTCGCTCGCCAACCCCCAGGCGGGAGCAACATGCCAGCCACTTCGTGGCTCTGCTGCTCGCATATGGGGAAGCGGATGTACAATTTAAACAGATTGTTATTTTCATGGGAATTGTTACATATGCATAATAGAACCATTTTACATTACAGTGAGTAATTAACCATAGTAAAACATAATAAATTGAAAGAAAATTGTTTCATGTTGCGTTGAGGTATTCGTTGTGTTATATGGTTTTGTTTTGTTTGACTTTGAAATTAACACGCAAATACTTTTTAAACTTACACTTTTACTGTAAAACTTCAGTAAAAACAATATTTGGAATTAACTTTTCGTCAATATCGCATTGAATTTTGATTCCATGTTTGGACTTACATCGTAACAACGCAACGTATAACTGACCGTGAATGAATATCATTTCTTTCTCTCTAATAAATAAACCGACTTTTTTGAATGTTTGTCCCTGTGATTTGTTAACTGTCATAGCAAAAGCTATTATAATGGGAAACTGTAAACGTTTTAATAAAAATGGCATATCAAGATCTCCTTTGGTGTCTAATGTTATCCTTGTTGCCTGTTAAAATTTTACATGTAGAATTGTTCGACCAATTTTGAATACAACTAATCTTGTCCTATTACATAGCCCATCACTTAAACATAAATTACGTAATAACATTACGATGCATCCTTCTTTCAACAGTAATTCGGCCAGAGTTAACGGTTGTAGATATTCTTTGGGATATTGCAAGTTAATGTTTTCATCTTCTGCACTATCACCACCAACTGCTTCAGCATAGTCTGTTGATACACATTTGACTAATTTGCCGTGTAACCGATTGACAATTTTCATGTTAATTCATTTGACTTCATCATTTCTTGGGTTCTAGGATTGCCCGTGTACTCATTTCTTCAGTTGATAACCCTTCAGGCTGAAATTCTTCAATAAGATTTGGACATAAGTCTTCTTTTATTGGGAACTTAAAGTGAGGAAAACGTAAAATGTTTGAGAGGAGGTTGGGACCCCGTCTGCCATCTTGAAAAAATCTCTTGGCAATAGTCTTGTCTCATCTCAAGATTTTCTTTTATAATAGAGTGATCTGCTCCAGAGTGCTCTTGACCTTACACTGGGCCAAAGGCTCACCTTCTAACAGGATGATGACTCTTTACACAAAACAAAAAAATGAGTGACCCAGCCAGAGCCTGGACTTGAACCCAATCCAATCAAACATCTCTAGTGATACCTGAAAATAGCAGTCCTTTAATGTTCTCCATCCTACCTGACCGAGCTTGAGGGGATCTGAAGAGAAGAATGTTAGCAGTTCCCAAATTCAGGTGTACAAAGCGTGTTGCATCAAATCCAAGAAGACTCTAAGCTAGAATCACAACCAAAGGTGCTTCAACAAAGTACTGAGTAAAGGGTCTGAATGCTTGTGTCAATGTGAGATTTCAGTTTTCTTTTTTACTTATAACAAAATTGCAAAAAATTCTAAAATCTGTTTTTTGCTTTGTCATTCTGGGTATTGATTGTTTTCTTAATGAGGGAAAAATTATTAAATAATTTTAACACAAGCACAGCAACATAACAAAATAGGAAAAAAGTGAAGAGGTCTGAATATTTCCTGAAGGCCCTGTAAATCTCAGATCCTGAAGAGTCACAGCCATTTTATTCATTAGAGGCCATTTATTGCTGCTAGCAGCTCATACTTTGGTCTGCCTAAATTTCACTTATCTCCCTTTTAAGATTTAGAAGCTTTAATTTCTCTTTTTCCCTTGCCCAGCTGCCGGTTAACAAGGGGATGCAAGGGGAGCCATCAGCTAACCAGATAATCTGATTCCATTCACACCTGTGTGTTTATTATATAAGAGTTGTTACAATGAAGTATGTGGAAAAAACAAAAGTAAAGCAATATAAAAAAATGCTGATCTGCTCCAGTCTACAAAACAGCTGGAAAATGTTCTTAGAAAATATAACCTATAATATGCAGCTAATAGAAAGGACTCACTTACAGATCAGGTTCTTGAATCCAACTGTAAAGTTTAAAAAGAAACTTAAAACCAATCTTTTTCAATTTGCCATTTCTGTGCATTTTAAGACTTTTGCATCTTGCTTCTATTTTATTTTATGTTATTTAATATATCACCTTTTCTTTAAAGCTTTGTAATGTGACCTTGAGTGTTTTGATAGGCGTAAAGAAATAAAATGTATAATATCTTCTTCTTCTTCTTCTCCCGTTAGGGGTTGCCACAGCGGATCATCTGTCCGCATATGGATTTGGCAAAATTTTACACCGGATGCCCTTCCTGACGTAACCCTCCCCATTTATCCGGGCTTGGGACTGGCACAAAGAAACATGATAATAATAGTGTGACAGAATCAAAGTACCAACAAGCTATAGAATTAAATTATGAGGTTCCTTAACAGCAATGGTTGATTTTTAATTGAGATCCTGGCAGGAACAAAAACCTGAAGTGTCCGTCTACATTGCAGACAAGTGCATGGTACATACAGTAGTAAGCAGCTCTGAATTAGGATGGTGCTGAGATCATGCTTTTGTGTGCCCAACAATGAACTGGCATTCCACTTTTTACTGCTTCCTGCCTTGTGCCCAAGGATGGCCATAGTAGGCCCAGGCTGCCCCGTCACCTTGCTTAGGGTAGAGTGGGCTTAGAAAATGGATGAGTGTTTGTTTTTTTTATTATGCTAGCCAGGAAAATGTCTTTGTTAGAATTAAATAGGACTTTACTTTTGGATTAAAAATTTGTACTTACTATTTATTATTGTCTGCTAGTAACGACACACTGTACGATAACGTGCAGTGAATACACTTGACTTGAGCATTTCTAGTTTTCATCCTCTTCCTCTGTACGTTTAGCATTCATTTGCTCAGAGGTTGATGTGCTTGCTACTTCCTGAGTAACTCTTCTCTTCTCCACCCTAGCCGCCTACTTCTCTTACTTCGTCAGCATTTTTTTGTGTTAAAACTCATTAAGTCAGTGTTTGTGTTGCAATTACTTAGTACGTTTTCCTTAATTTGCCACTTAAGATGGCACTTAAATCTTCAATCTGCCTCACAAATGATTTAAGATATGAAGAGGTAGGGGAAGTGATGGCGAAGGTGGTAGGGATGAGAATGGCGCCCGTATGCATGCGCTGCATGGCTGCCCTGCTGGTCACTACCAAGAGTTGATTCTGCAATAAAATAAAATAAAATAAAATAAAATAAAAAGAGGAATAACCTTGGAGGTCAATCATCACCTTGAAAGCGGATAGGAGACGTCATGTAGTATATGTGTACCAAATTTCAGGTCAATAGGTCAAAAGGTTTGCGAGCTACAGGTGATTTAAAATCCCGGACAGACAAACGAACAGCCACAGTAGCGTATTATAAATAAAGATTTATTTATTCCTTTATTTATTCCTAGGCGTCACTTCTATCTGTACCCATTGTGTAATCAAAGCTGCCAGAGACATACGTACATGTGTGGGTGTGTGTGAGTGTGCCATACACTAATTTGCGTTCTTTCCAGGGTTGTTTCATAGTCTGTGCCAAATGCTGCCTGGATAGGCTTTAGCCTCAGTAACACCAAACTGCAGAAAGCAAATTTGAAAGCCAAAGGATTAATGAATATATTTGTTTTAGTAAGCCATTTAAAACAAAATTGAATTATTTATCCCTTTTACTCTTAATATTCTCTATTGCTTTAAAATAAACAGTTAGATTATTTGGAATGCACTCAGAGGATATTGGAAATAAAATGCTTCATAGAAACAAGAATAAAAAATTAAACAGTGGGCAGTTATCGCCAAGACTTTGTCTTTCCAGCAGTCTGTTTTAAGTCTCACAGAATATGTGAGCCATTCACTTGTAGTATTTAAATTCAAAACAAAAACAACTCTTTAAATACTGTATATGTTAATACAGCAAACCCTAGTTTGCCATTATATTGACTGCACTTTGATAAACAGGCTTATGCAACAGAAAAAGTACACAGCGCTCTGAACCAGTAAATAGCACACTTATGGAGTACTGTATGTCAACAACATTACAGGGCAAAACCATTACGAGGCTGACTTTTTGACTAATGTGTGCTTTCCAAAGATGGTCAATGTCAAGAAAGCACTCTTTGTTTAAATGCATATGAGATGTTTCACATAAATAATTGAATGCTTCAGGCTATTTCATATAGAGCCTTTGATAATTAAACATTTTCACCAAGCGATTGAAAATGGATCATGACTAATAGTAGGTGTGCATTGAAAGAAAAGTGAATGCAGATAACAGCTGCAAAAAGAATACAATTTTAATCTGGAGTAAACATAGCAAAGAAAGAAAGAAAGAAAGACATTAAGGCCAGCAATAGTATAGACATCACAAAATATCGGAGCCTTACAGTACATTAAGAGCCCATGTGTAAATGTAATGCAGAACCTGCAAAAGATCTTTAAACTAATTGTAACAAGGAGACACAACAATGTAAAAGAGTTGGGGCACCACCTTGCTGACCTCGTAAAATTTGAAAGAACGTATAAGAATACAACAAGCAATCATTTTTGGAGATGTCTTTGCAGACTTCACAACAAAACTGAGAACAAGATGGCTGGCTCCCAGGTTATACAGACACTCGTCAAAAAGGGTGGAAAATGGAAGTGATGTCAGCAGTGCAGTGACAGTCAGTCTTCTGCTCTGAAGAGGGAGGAAGAGTGAAGGCATTAGAACACAGCACCAACCACTTGTTCACCTGGTAATTACCATCACCAGAGCCCTTAAACTGTCTCCCGTGCACATGCTTGTGATATGATATACTGTGGCTAAAATGGTTTAGGTAGACAGCGTTTTTAGACTTTCAAAGGCATTAACTGCAAGTCTGGTCAGATATTAAACAGATTTTATCCAGGGTAAGTGGTAAAATCATTTAACCCGGGAGTACTTGCTTTCACAGCCTTGAAAGTGTTTAACGGGATCTTAGTGAGACTTATAAGGCAAATAGATTTCCATCTGAGGAATTGTGTGGACACGTTATTGTACTGTCACACTCCAGTTTATAAAGAACATCAATTTTTAGTTAAAATTAAAACTAGGCACTTCTTATTGGGCATCTTGATTTTCCTAAAAATGATCCTTATCTTAGTACAATTAAAAGCATAATAGTGTAGAAATGTTGTTTTATTATTTTACCAGATCACCTGTGACATTCCTCTAACACAAAAGGTACCAACTAACCTCTTGGGTTATTTTCTTAATGGAAGATAGGAAGAAATGTGAAAACCAGCTATGTAACCGTTACTTGAAATCTATTACCTGTCTCACCGTCTGCCCTTTATCCTGTCCATTTCACCCATTGGACCTCTAGTTTCCTAGCTACAAATTATACTTCCTCAATCAAAAAATAAAATGATTTCTTTCTAGAGATAAAGATTTTTTACAATGTGTCTGTCTTGACCAAGCAGCAGCAGCAGACAGTGAGCTTCTTACAGGTGTTATTTTTTTACCAGTCAGAAACTGACAGAGAACTTTCCAAAAGTGTCACAAAAGCAGCAAAAAAGAGCACATTTTGAAAAATGTATAATAAAAGGCAACCACTCTCCCCTTACCTTCATTCCCAAAATGAACACACATATAAAACACATGACATACTAGTTTTCATCTCTGTTAGCTGAGCACCAAGACATGTTACATTTTCTCAAAACACAGAAAATGTTACAGAATCATTATCACAAGCTCAAGGTTTCTTATGACTCACAAAGGCTGCACAATCTAACTATTTAAAATACTTCACCTTTCAGCTTTACCAGAATACGTTACACTGCTGTTGAGCTTGACAAGACTTTCAGGCTAAGGCCTATCACCTGATATTTTTCAGCTAAAAAGTTTAAAGTATCCCCTATACAAACCCATTCATCCCAATGCATTTTTTTTTTCATCCTGGACCTGTTAGTGTGGTGATGAGCAATAGATTTTATTGTTGAATTGTTATATCTAGCAACTTTGAATTGTATGTATGACTGTTTTTAAAGTTTGTAATAGTGATCTCCTCAGTGAAATGTGTTATATAAAATAATTTTTGGTACAGAAAAGGATGGATAGAACATTAGAAAATGTGAAAATGTTTGACAACAAAATGCCATTCAACTAACCAATCCTGTCCACCTAAGTTCTCCAAAACAACATCAAGTTAGGTCCTACTCGCCACCATACATCTTGGTATAGGAATCAGGTAGAGAACTTTGTTTCTTGGTGCAGACAGAACTTAACATCTGCAACTTAACATCAGAAAAACAACGGAACTGATTATTGACTCTATACCCAGTCACTATGCAAGGGTGGATGTAGAAGTGGTGCACTGCCACAAGTACTCGAGGGTCCACATCAGTGACAGGTTGGACTGGTCTCCTAACACCCAGGAACTATACCAGAAAGAGCAGAACAGACTTTTTCCTTTATGAGACTTTGCTCCTTTAATGTGAGTAATGGCATCCTTCACATCTTCTGTCATTCTGTGATGGCCAGAGAGATTTTCTACGTTGTTGTGTGCTGGGTTATTAGCATCACTTTAAGAGAGGATCATCAAATCAACAAGCTAATTAAAAGGGCAGGCTCAGTTATGGGACACACTCTGGACCCCAGGAGGTCATAGCAAAGGACAGAATTACAGCAAAACTGATTGCCGTTGTGAACAATGCTGCACATCCTTTTTCTGACACAGGTAGGACTTTCAGCCAACAAATTATTCAACAGAAGTAAGTCAAAAAATGTGAATGGGTCTCCTTTATACCAACATCAAAACACCTGCCTCACTGTGACAGCCAAGGCAAAAGTTTTTTTCTTCTTAGTCTTCTTCCATTTTAGTCATTCTGGTGTATATTTTGAGAATGGTTTGTTGTATTTAATAATATAATAATATTGTTTATTTATTTATTGAGCTTCTGTATAAAGCCAAATGTCCTATTTTGTGTCAAATAAAGTTCTATCTATCTATCTGTTGTGACGGACAGCTGGGTCCCATGCCCGGCCGGGACGCCCCTGTTGGGTATATTCCGGGGGAGCCACCATGGACACTCCAGTACCTCCCCCGGGACGCTTGGTGGCAGCCTCCATGGCGGACGGTGATTCCCCAACCACCCGCAGGGCTCCATGGGAGATGGAGTCCTCCACAGCCTGGTTGGGGGCTCGGGTGGCCGCTAGGGGGAGCTGTATGGACTCCGCAGCCTGGCTGCTTGAATTCTCAGCCCCACCCGGAAGGGCAATTAGGACCAGGTGGTCAACCAGCTGGAACTCTTCTGGGTGGGGTATAAAAAGGGCCAGCCACCTCCACTCGAGGCCAGAATCGGGAGGAAGAGGACGAGGTTGCCTGGGAGGAGTGGTGGAGCAGGAAAGTGTGGTTTTTGTGTGTTTGGTGCTTTGGACTGTGTTGGGCCTGTGGGACACGGGGAAGGCGTGTGCCCACGGCTGAAGAAAAAATAATAAAAGCCTGTGAGTGTGAACACGTGCCTCTGCGTAATCTGTGCCGGGTCAGGCGCTATATAGCGCCTTTATCACACTGTCTATCTATCTGGCTTTCTATGAGAAGATAGATTGATTCATTCATTCATTTGTAGCTTCATGGTCTTCATGCAACAAGATTGCTTTTGACATGTTAGCATTTCATTGCTATTCGCATGTTACATAATGTTATTAAGAGCACATCCATATAGTTACATGCTAAAAAAACTTGGTAGTGAGTGGCGAGCATGTTTTAGTATAAACAAAAACATCAGGACAAAACAGGACTAAAAAACATGCAAGTCATTGAATGAAAAAAAAGAGTAACAGAGATGCAGGGAACGCAGAACATTTTATCCAGCAGCTTTGGCAGTGCTGCTTGAGGATGCCTCCCAGCATCAGGGACTTGGCGTGACTCCCAGCCTGTTCACTTTCTGTGTTGCATCTTCACATTCTTCTTATGACTATGTGAGTTTTCTCCTTGTTTTCCATTCACAACTAAAATGGTAGTGTTTGAAGACCTTTGGCAATTCTCTGCTTAGTTGCTGCCTTGCAACACTGTTGTCCAAGCTCCAGCTTCTTGTGAAATTGTAATGAATTTATCAGATTTTGAAAGTAGGTGGATGAATTATGATATTCCAAACTGAAAGTCCTTTATTTACAGTCGTACAGTATGTGTTGTTGAATCATCATACTCTTTGACTTGCTTTTGCTTTAAAATTCTTTGATGTTCTTAATAAAGGAAGAAACCTTTAAAGTCTTTTTTTTTTTCAAATATAAATCACTTTTAAATTTTGCTGAAACCTTGTCCATATTATTAAATGACCTTAAAAAATAAAGATAACTTGCACCCAGGTAAAGTCTTGTTAATGGGAAACAACTTGAGAAACATTAATCTGAAAAGTCATGTCAAAAGAAAATCATTAGCAAAGTTTTTTAGTGTGCAGAACAATTCCTGTCTTTCTAAGCCCACATTTTCAAAGTACAAGATACAGTTAATAAAATGAGACTAAAAAGAGGAACAGTCAGTCATTTTCCAACCCGCTATATCCTAACACATGGTCACGGGGGTCTGCTGAAGCCAATCCCAGCCAACACAGGGCACAAGGCAGGAATAAACCCCAGGCGCGGCACCAGCCCACAGCAGGGCACACACACACACCAAGGACAATTTAAGATTGCCAATGCACCTAACCTGCATGTCTTTGGGAGGAAACCCACACAGACACGGGGAGAACATGGAAACTCCACGCAGGTAGGACCCGGGAAGTGAACCCAGGTCTCCTTACTGCGAGGCAGCAGCACTATCACTGTGCCACCATGCCACCCTGAAGAGGAACATAAAAATTATATATTACATTGACACAGGTTATCTACATCTTAGATTTACAGGGCACAGCATTTAAGATCTCTCAAGCTTAAAAAAGATGAAGCATAAGCATACAAAAATAAAAACATCTTGAAAAGGCATTATGGCTGTAACTGTAGTGCATTGCAGGTGGACTACTGCAGGGGTCGTCAACTCAGGTCCTGGAGGACCACCAAAGCTGCAGGTTTTCATTCTAAACCTTTTGTTAATGAGTGCCCTGTTTGTGCGACCCCTGGACTAGAGTGTACCATTAACCAGTCACACACCATTTATCCTTCCAATGACTTTCAGTTATAGTCTTCATTCATGTAATCTAAGAGACTTGTGAGTAATCGTTTTGTGTGTACTCGACTTCCAGTCTTGTAGTGTGATATTCCCAGTAACTCAGGCATAGCGCTCTGTGATTAGCCACAACAAAATTGAACAAGTTTGAATTTGCCATGAACCGCGGGGGGTGGGCCCCAATGTCCACAAGTGTAGAAGAATCCAATCAAATGACAAGAAAAAGAAAAACAGACAAGAACAATGATGGCCTTAAGAAACAGAGGAGAACAGGTTTTCTGAACCACACAAACACAGACTGCTGGAACTTTGTCACTATCACATATCTACAGTATTTGACATAGTGGAGACTAAGGTAGAGAAAGAAAAAGGATGTTTGGCCAGCCTCTTAATAATTTTGCAGCACATTAGGAACTTTCAAACTGTGAAAACATCCTCAACACAACAAGAATCAGCAACTGCAGTTGTTAAGTGTGACATGCTCTCTGACTTGTTGTGTAGCATGGTGCCAACCTCAGGTGGAACAAATGCTAGGATCTTTCCTGTGAGAATGCACAGATAGAAATGCAACATAGAATGACCTTATAGTTCCCTATTTCTTTACAATACTGTGATGTTCATTTTTCTTTCTCCTGCTGTTTCCACTGCTCTGCCAATCAGTGTTTGTTACTATGCATCTCTAATCATGCAGAAGTCACATGATGACAAAAGCAGGAGCAATGAAGTGAGTAACTCAGATGGTGGCTTTACTCTGGCACTGTGTACCCTGTGCTGTTTCAAAAACCCTCCATGAAAATCTCCACATCTTTTTGTATTCTCTGACTTCTCATTTTGCTCTTTTTTTTTGGATTGTTTTTGTCTTCATATATCAGAAACTGGTAATAGACCCCAAAAGATTTAAAAAGACAGCAAAGATTTTAAATAACAGTACATAACAAACGTGTTATAATCACCATTTTGTGAGTATAGTTTCTCAATTTAAATCAATGATACATTTGGGTAAAATGACTGGATGCTGGATGTTTGTTCATTGTTACCTGCTATTTCTTTTATATTCAGAATACTGGTATCTGACTATAACGTGCAGGAACATAAAAGTAAATATACTGCACCCTCGGTGCCTCAGTTACAGTGTGTGAAAGTGTAATGTTACCATGTGTTTCTTTTATTATGTCACCTTTTACTACATATGCACAACACAAGTAAGGTTTTATAACTTCTTTATTTACTTACCCATATGTTTCATATTGTACATTCCACCTCATATACGGCATAAGAATGCTATTTTTCTGTTTCTTTAAAATATTGCTCTCTATTTCATCCTTTCTGGTTTCTGTTCATCATTGCTTTTTATTATATGACTTTATGTTTTATTAGCTTTTTTTAAGTGGGAAGAGTTTAGAAGGTGATTACTGCTACATTTTTATGCTGAAAATGGCACCACCACCTTAATTGCACTGGTCCTGACATTGCATCCACGTCTGGGACAATGCAGCTCGCAGGTCAAGAAGACATCATCATTTTTGTGGTGTCTTTACCCCTGGTAGTCTCTTGCCAGCTAAACAACCCTCACACAATGTATTCTATTAGAGGCGAGCACAATCTTATTATTAAGAAAACTGACTGCAGCAAAAGCTTGCAGAACACTGGAGCCACATAAGAACTGACAAGACACCTTTGAACCGAATGATTTCTTCTTGTTTGTAAAATATCTCATATTCCAACACACATTTACTTTTGTGTCTCTGTCTTTGTGATAGTGCTCATTCTTGGGTCGGTGTGTGAGGCTTCTTCGTTTGTAGTATTCAAAATTTTGTCTAAGAGTCAATTTGTTTGCTCCTCATTTTTTATTTTTCTGTTCACTCTGTTACTTGAATTCTAAAATTACCAGGAAAAGAAAACTGAAAGTGAAGTCAAAGACTATTTTTTCTTCCTATCCATTGCTCCCTACTATCATGGGTCTTATTTGTATTGGCCGATTACTATGTTAGTACAATTATTCATTTTATTCAAACTTGCTAAAAGCACATTTGCCAGCACCTCATAGAGTCTTACTATTTACCTGATATTTACTTTGTATTTTAATAACTCCATCCTGCTTTCTGCATTGCTGTCTTTGATGCTATGTGTCATAGTCATGTCTTTTTTTTTTTTTGTAAAGTGCTTAGTGAGGATGCTCTGTGTAAAAGGCAAAAGATGAACATAGTAAAAAAAGGAATTTAAAGTAGCTATATAAAATAAACTATTTTTTCCATTCAAAGCCTCCCTTCCACTCTCTAATACAAAATTGTTTCATCTCTGTACTGCCTTAATCTTTTCTGATGAGAGAAATCCATGCACCAAAACAGAATAAGCTCCTTTGACAATTATGAATATATTGCTATTTAATGTATAAGTTATATAAGAAACATAAGACAATAGAATTAATGTTTTGCTCTTTCCCTTAGCAAAAAAAAGAGAAAATATACCATAGATAAATTAATCCATGCAATGTACTGTACAGTTTATAAAACATATACGACGTGTGATTCACTGGCATCCTGTATAGGGACTGTTCCTGCCTTTCACCCAATGCTTGCTCCATCTTCCCTTGCTCTGGATAAGCAGGTTAAAAAATTAATGGATAGATGGATAAAACATACAATACATACAATTCTTATTATACAGTACATATAGTACCTGTAATGCCTAAATGTTATGAATAACTGCACACAAAAGAGCAGAAAAAGGGTGAAAGCCATCTGAAAGACCCATAAATCAGGCCAAGACTTGACTGACCTGACCCCAGGTAGCCTGACCTTAAACGCCAAAGATAGGCTTTGGTCTGAATAGGCTCAAGATGGGGAACGGGTTTTTAAAGTTCAAAAGAATTAATGTAACAAAATACACAAAAATGCCCTTCAAGGGAGAGGAAAACATAAAATCTCTGACTTAAAGTATAAGGTCACAACACATCTTTATTTTATATACAACATAAAAAGATGACAAAATAAAGGCAAAAATGGATTTGCAGAAAAAGGCAAACCAAGGCAACCTAGCGTTGTGAAAATATCTCTCTATTATAAAAGAAAATCTTGAGATAGGATGAGACCATTGCCAAGAGAATTTTTTCAAGTCTCACCCTCCTCTCAATCATTTCCGGTTAACAGCTCATGCCCATGGTCTTCTCACCTCTCATTGGTGTGAATGTTTTTGTCAGACACAGTTCTTGTGCTCTCAGCTCATATAAATTTTTATGTTTTCCTCACTTTATGTTCCCAATTACAGAAGACTTATTATGTCCAAATCTTATTGAAGAATTTCATCCCGAAGTGTTATCAACAGAAGAAATGAGTACACAGGCAATCCTAGCACCGAGAAATGATGAAGTCAAACGAATTAACGTGAAAATTATCGATCGGTTACACGGCAAATTGGTAAAATGCGTATTATTAGATTATGCTGAAACAGTTGGTGTTGATGGTGTGGAAGATTAAAACATCAACTTACAATATCACAAAGAACATCTACAACCGTTAACACCATCAAGTCTTCCACCGGCCAAATTACTGTTGAAAGAAGGATGTATCGTAATGTTATTGCGTAATTTATGTATGAGTGACAGGCTATGCAATAGGACAAGATTAGTTGTATTCAAAATTGGTTGAACAATTCTGACATGTAAAATTTTAACAGGTGACAAGAAAGGTAATGTAGTACATCTTCCACAGATAACATTAGACACCAAAGGAAATCTTGATATGTCATTCGTCTTAAAAAGTTTACAATTTCCCGTTAGAATAGTTTTTGCTATGACAATTAACAAATCACAGGGACAGACATTCAAAAAAGTCGATTTATTTATTAGAGAGAAAGAAACGATATTCACTCATGGGCAGTTACACGTTGCGTTGTCACAATGTAACTCCAAAAACGGAATCAAAATTCAGTTCGATATTGACAAAAAGTTAATTCCAAATATTGTTTTTACTGACGTTTTACAGTAAAAGTGTAAGTTTAAAAATTATTTGGTGTTAATTTCAAAGCCAAACAGAACGAAAACGTATTACACAATGAATACCTTTAACGCAACATGAAACATAATTTTCTTTCCATTTATTATGTTTTACTATATTTTATCTTTGGTTAATTACTCGCTGTAATGTAAAATAGTTAGTTCTATTATGCATGTGTAACAATTCCCATGAAAATAACAATCTGTTTAAATTGTACATCTGCTTCCCCATACGCGAGCGGCAGAGCCGTGAAATGGCTAGCACGTAATACCCGCCCAGGGGTTGGTGAGCAGGGGGCAGAGCCCCCTAGTATGTTCATATATTTATTGTGTCTTTTCTGATTAGATTCCTGCCAATCTATATATGGAGTGTGGGGTTTTCATAGGCAATGATTTGAATATATTTGATCAGAAATAAGGTATCTGCATTATTTTAAAATAAACTGCCATTTGCCTCCATGAAAGAAATAGTTCCTATAATCTCCCAAGAACTGTTTCACGCCAGAAAAAAAAGATGTGCTTTTTGTCCCAAGAATACAGCTGTTGAAAATCTTCCATAACTCATACAAATGGACAGTAAACCAGCTTTATGTTTTCTTAGATCAATGGAATGAATTCAAGAATTTTTATGAAGTGTAATATCTTCCTAGGCATGTTTGATCTTAAATCAATGCTAACGTTATGTGGAATCTTTTGGTGGTATTTTCAGAAAAGTATGTTTCTGTTATTATATCTCTGAAAAACTCTTCCATTTATTAAATATATTAATGAAGCAGATCCTAAGCATGCTGTCTCAGGGGACGTGCAGAGTGTCAGCCTGTTTCCCCCTTCTTATCAGCAAGTGGAACTGGTGTCAGTTCTTTTGAAGGTTTTTTTGGCCATGCATTGCCTCATTCAGATGAGCTTTGATCTCTGACTAACTTTTAGTTCTTAGTGTATTAAAGGATAAGTTTCAAATGTACAAAGGGAAAATAATTCATTGTCTTCTGAAGTGCATGTCTGTCCATTTCTAGTATTCTTTATTTTGCTGTTTTTATAATTTTATTTTATGTTGTTACTGTAAATAATTTTAATAATAATAATTGTGAAATTGACTATTTGCCTGCTTTTATTATAGTTAATACTAAAAAGATATAGTCCAGTTTACTGTGAACTCATGCTGGAATTCAGCCTCTCAGGTTTGCAGTCTGAATATTCGGTGAGTACTCTTTGATATTTTGAGTTAAATGTAAGACACATTAAAACACGCTATCTAGCCTCTGAGGTTTTATTCCTAAACACATGGTAATGAATAGTACTTAGCGTTTGAATATAAACTATTATTCATGTAACTTCTTAGCCACTGAGGTTTTGTTTTAAAGCATATACTAGTTAAAAAGTGCTTAACCTCTGAGGTTACATATGAAAAAGTGATAATTAGCCATAGTCGTATTTAGAGGTATTTAAACTAAAGCATTGTAGGCAAACTCAGATATTGCAATACATTAAAACTAATGCATTTCATAAAGACAAAATTGGTCTTTTCGACTAAAAGCAACAATTTGTCAAATTTTTTCAAATTAAAATACTATACTACTACTCCATCATTGGTTAGGAACTGTGTGTCTGCAGTGAAACTGTGTGAGTTAACACTGAGTAAACTTAACATCTGTCTAAATTCATGACCAGATAAAAAATACCTACACTTTGGCAATATTTCCCAGAATACACTACAACACGTTCAAATATGACTTTATCAAAGCGACGGCAGTGTCTGGCTATCTGAGTTTGATGGTGTTTCACAGTGAAAAAGAATATTCATTTTTACTCCTCTCAGTTATTGAAATTGTGCTCTTTTTTAACTCTGACTTTTGGTCCTCATTTTAATTTTAATGCTTGGTTGAGCTGATTTCTGTTTTTAACCTTTTCCTTGCTCTCTAACTATAATTTCCGTGGCCATATTTAATGTTTCTTTTACTATCTATTGCAAATCAGTACCCCAAATTCAAGGCAAAAATCCAGACACCTGTAGAGTTTAATTCCACCTTAAAATAAAGGTTGAAGGTGGTTCTGGCACCCACAAAGCATAAGACATGTATTTAAACTTAAATACATGGTACAAAATACTATGTAATATACAAACATAACAATATTAACAGAAATAATATATAAGTAAAAAATATAAAAAACAATTATTCAAGAACCTGTGGTGGGCTGGTGCCCTGCCCGGGGTTTGTTTCCTGCCTTGCGTCCCGTGCTGGCTGGGATTGGCTCCAGCAGACCCCCCGTGACCTTGTAGTTAGGATATAGCGGGTTGGATAATAGATGGATGGATAATTCAAGAACAACAAAATTAACAGAACATAACAATATAAATATAATTACTGTAACAACCCAGGTGATAAAGGAATTTGGGATTTGTGTTACGTTGGCTGTATTTGGCCCTTAAAAGGACTGTTGGTTCCTTTGTGGTCAATCCCTCTGTTTCCTTCAATGCTCTGCTCCAATCTTCCCCAAGTATCCCCTGCTGCCTTATCTTCTGCCTGCACATACACACCACCGGCTCCGTCTCAAACTGCTCACCTGGGGTCAGTGGCAACATCATCTGTCACACCTTTCCACCTTTTTGAGAGCAGATCCAAAGCCAGGATCCTACCTGAGGCTCACCGGCGGACATGCACCCAGGCCAATGGGCCTTACTATTGGAGAAGCATCTCCAAAGTGCTTCCAAATTAATGCTTGCTTTCCAGCCCACAAGCCATGCTACTCAGGCCAGGATTTATACTTGACTACTACAGCTGATGTCACCACTTCTGACAGCCAGGAGCATCATTCTCTCTCAGGGCTGGCCCTTGACCATCATGATACATTAGAACATTAGAAAATGTGGGATGATATCAGGCCATTCAGCCCAACAAGCCTGTTCATTCTATTGGAATAGCATTGTTCAAAAGAAAATTAATTTGAGATTTCAAGGTCTGTAAAGTCCTGCTTTCCACCTCAATACTTGGTACATATAACAACTGCTATTAAATATAATACATTATAAGAGGAAAATAACAAATAATTAGGCAGAAAAAGATTGGGGGATACCAGCTGGTAATCCCTGTTTAATATGGATGCATTCAAAGGGAGAAGAAAAATGCATTTGCAGGCACAAAAAAATCTTCTTGTTTAAACAAATGAAGAGCTGGGGCACACCAAGCCACCTTGATGTCATACCTGAGTGACTGCCCTCTGGTGGACGAGATGGCTTCCTTCAGGATTTCACCGATAGTTGTTTGGAATGTTCTGTGAGCATTACTTTAATTCTGTTTTCTCTGGTTAGTGGATTTTTTTGCTCTGTTTGTTGCACTTTTGCTTTGAAATGTGTGTTCAGATGCGTTTGCTTTGGCTTGCCGTTTATACAAGTTCTCCTTTGACTCTGTTAATTTTATATTTTTGTTAATAAATCTTCATTTTTATAAAGATTCCATATTGCCTTTTTTAACAACTCAAAAATTCATGGTTATCCTTTCCCTGGAAGGGCATTCTTGTATATTTTGCAACTTGCATAGCCTTTTTGAGCTTTCAACTCCAACTGTGAAATTTGGGGCCTGCCTAGGCTGAAGCCTGTAGATAGTAGTTGAAGGGCCAGCTGATTTGGGGTAAGCCTCTTCTGGGCAGGCCAGTGAAGATCCTGACCTGCTTTATGGCTCTTTTTTGAAGGATCCATACCCATTTTCATCCACTTCTCTTCACAATACCATACAGAATTAGCACTACGGTGACCAAAGGGAAAGTCTCCAAAAGTGCAAATATGCACCTGCATACTGGGTAAAGTCAGAGCTCAGATTGCCTTGTCCTCCTTCGTGTTCACACATGACAATCACACACACATTCTCTCGAACTGTGATCACCTCTCAAACACGTGGTTTCTCATGGCTGCTGACATGTCTTCCACCTCACTATAGCACACTAGCTATTTTAGCTTTCTACACCTGCACATCTTAATTTGTCATCCAGCATGCTGGCTTCCTAACTCCTTCCATCTTCCCAGGATCTACTCACAAAAGCTCTCATCATTCATATCCTCCCACCTGCTCCTTGTTTAAATCAGCCATGCAGTTTGGTGCCCAACCCCTAGAGAGTGCCTTCCAAAAAGCTGTGGAAAAGACTGGGCTCTTCTAGAAAGTTCACCATCACTCACAGGCTGTTGTTTCCACCCCATTAAAAAGCACATTATCAGCCAGTCCTCTACAATGACTACTACTGGTGAGTACCTCACCCACACTCTAAATGGTTTGTTCTTCCGACTACTGCAAATTACATTGAACCTCCTAATATATATAATATGTATTAATGCATGTAACACACATAATTCCAATTAGTGCATATATGCACATAAAACAATGCATTTTAATATTTATAAAACATGCAATATTTTTGGAACATTCATAAACATACAGTACATTTCACATAAAAAAAAAACATACAGTACAGACTTCGGTGTTACACTCCAGCAAAACCCAGGAGCAGAGCACTGGCACACATGCAACCTTTTGGACACTGGAGTTTGTCCAGGAAGGGAGTCCAAAGTTACCAACTGTTCTTGTCAGTGGGCACCTACAGTATTGCAACAGATCACGTTTTTCTTTGCGATGTTACAACACTAAGCTGAATTTCAGTAATCATTTACAAAATAATTTGTCTTTATAATGGCATGGGCTAAAACATTAACTACATCAGCACACAAAAGGAATGGAGGGGCGATCTGACTACTCTTGAAGCTAGCTTAAAGAATAAAAACACATAATCGTTTTCTCCTTTCGAAATGTACCGTTCAAAAATTGCCTTGAGGCAGACAAACCACTTTATACATGCAGTGGGGGATTCAAAAGTATGCACAAAGAAAATGAGAACTCCTCTTGTGTGCTTTACTGTCATTTAAGGGTAATGAATCTCAGGAAACTGTCAGCCACTAATTCCAGCTCTGGCCAGCACCTGTTTCAGTCTGGTGAATGCACTGATACGCTGGCCAAATCAGTTTAAGGGAAAGCGAAGATGAAATTATTAATATTTCTTCATGTGAGAATGTGAGGAACTCTGCAAGATGGATAATCCACTAGTAACAATTTTGCTCAGCACTCAAGCTGCAGTATTCTTTACACTGTAACAAAATGTATTGTAAACCGATGGTTGAAGGTGCCTGAAAGGCAGTTTACAGAACAGTAAAATATGTTGACAAAGTCTGGCAAAGTAACGATTTATTGGTCTACTATGGTCTTCACATGTAGGTTGTTAATACTGGCTGAATCACCAATGGTATGTGATACAAGCTGCTGTGCATCATGGCACGGAGACAGACAGGTGCCAAATGGTTTTGGATCCAACCAAACATAGTGCAGCTGTTCCTTCAGGGCATTAACTCATGGCGAATGAAACAGAGCAGGCAGTAGTTGTTATATTAAAGTGTCAAACATATGCTGTATTCAGTGTTGGGTAAAAGTAACATGTACTATGTAGTAAGATTACTTCTTAAAGTAATGATTAACCTAACACAATTATTTTATTGAAGTAAAAACATTTGCATTATTTTAAAAAAACAAGATGTGCTTTACTGCATTACTAGGGAAGTTTGTTACCATCACTACAAAAAAAAAATTACTCCATTATTTCACAGAAGTATTGCCTTTTTTTGGAAGGACGTTGTCTGCTGCAGTCGGTGTAACATTGTCTACACGCACTCCAGCCATCTGGTGTCACATAGTGAGGAAGGGGTTAAGCATGTAACGTGCAATTAAATGACAAGAGTCAAACAGAAATTAATTTAATTTTTTTTTAAATTAAATCCAGTTTAGGGTTACAGGGAGCCAGTGATTATCACATCACAGCATTGGGTGTCAGGCAAGAAACAGACATGGTGAACAGTGCACCAGTCCACTCACATAGCTAAACAGACAAGACTGTGCTGCAGGCAATCCAGTAACAGAAATATATAAATAACATGTCAGTGGAGTTTAAATCCAGCTATCTACTAAAATGTTATTAATGGTTACTTCTGGGCAGGGCAGCGTTCATAGCAAACAGGAAAACATTCCCATAATTCTTTGCTTTGAATTAAAGACCCGGCACTCCCCCTCATTCATTGGTGAAGACTCCTGTCTTCAGTTTAAAAGCACAGAATTATGGCAATATTTTAGTCAACAATTTATGGTTTTTGTACATTTTCAGCATACAATTGGATAACGGACATGTGGATTATGAAACACAAGTAACGTCAGAATTTTGTCGTTTCCATGGACGTTTTTCAAATTGTGAAGCACTGATCCCATTCCAGGTCTATTATTTCTTAAACTGTTTTCTATCATTCTGTATAAAAACCTGAGAGTAAAAATGTACAAATTACATGGGGTAAATAACATATAAGGAAATGATCATATTGGGTGGAGTATTCCTTTAAATAAGCACTTAATCTTCAAACTTCTCTATTACATGCTTGAAAAGTTTCACATGTTTGTCATAAACCAGTAGCATAACAAATTACATACCAAATTTTTATTTAGTAGTGGAAAGAGATAGAAAAGCCACCCAGCCTCAGATTTATGGTTTAATGGCACCTCACAGGCCAACACATAACTTCAAATGACAATGGTGACAATTACTGAATTTTAAAGTTGCAGTAAAGGAAGAGATTTAAAGAATTTTTTTCTAGTCTCTTTCATATTCCAAAACAATAAAGACATCATAAGTATATGCCATAATTGGTCACATAACTTTCTACATCTCAGTGTTTCAACTTCAGTAAAAGCTGATTGCATTTCTTCTGATTCCTCTGCTATCACTTCACCTTCACTGCAGCAACAGCCCCCAAAATAAACCATAGACAGTACAGCAGGCGCCTTCCTTTATTTCTGAACCTTAAAAAGAACTCTAAACCAAATTGTATACTTTGTATAAAAATACTGACTTCTGTTGTTCTTTTGTTGGTTGTTACGCACTTATGTAAGAATACAAAGGACATTCAGAAGCTGTTTTTGATTTGAGATGCCAGTTCAATCTGGCTTCACCCACTAAGTGTCTGGTTTAGCTTCGAATCCCACCAATTTCCTCACACAATTTATGGTATTCTTGTGTTACTGAAGCCACATTAAAGCGCATTTGGGCCATTCTGGAACACAGCGGGGTGGCATGCAGTAAAACGACAACAGAACAATTCTGAGAGGATTCTGCCCAGACTGGATAATTAAATGCATTGCATTCCAAATGGAAGACAAGTAATGTGAAAGTAGCTAAACTGTTGCAAGATGGTGTCAGGAATGTGGCATAAATACTTCAGCAGATTTGCTGAGTTTGGGATATAAAGGGGGCTCTCATTTTGAAAGTGTTCAGCTTCCTAGCAGTATGTGGAAGCAATCATAGAAAAGTGACGGGTTACGTGTAGATCGTGCCAAGAAAGCAGGGAGGACCGGTAAATCAAGGAAACGTTTACAACATTACACAGCTTACTTGGACCTCACTTGGACATCTCTGTGGACCTTTGAGACGCCATCTTTCCAGGCAATTTCAAGCCAAGCGAGAAAACAAGTTGGACCATCTCATTTGACATGCAGTTAAAAATAAATGTTAAATTGTGTGCATTTAAGAACGGAACACATTCATTCAAATTCTACTTTGTGCACTCACTGCAGGCATTTTCTCAGATATGCAAACCATGGAAGATGCATTTAGCAATCAGTGGTCATTACTTTTGTAAACTTTCATACCCCCACTACCTCACAAACCATAAATTGTGTTTGACTTGGTGTAACGTAACCTGAAAGGGAAAGCTGACAATTGTATGCCTTGTTCATTGTGGTATCATTTGTAGTGGCTGTTAATTCCTTAAAGAATACCAGAATAAAAGTACTGAGATCATGTTATATACTTGACAACTACACAGAGAACACGTCTAAGCAAGTTAGACTGACATTGTTATATTTATTCATCTAAATCCAGACTGTTTCACTTTCTCAAAGAGAATCGTGAACGTCTTGTAGGTATGAGCAAAGAGCTCTTAATTTAATCAATATATCTATTTTGAAAACCACTTAACTGAGTTTACGGCGGTGGCCACGCGACACAGCACCTGGAGCAGGGCAGCATGCTTATTATATCCATCTGTCCATTATGTAATACGCATAATTCAAAGGGTGCAAGGGGATGGTAAAAAGCAGAGGAATTAAATAAATATTGTTATATCCTTCCATCAGTTATTCGATCTGCTACATCCAGTTCACGTTCAGTGGGAGCAAAGCCTATCTGAGTGAGAACAAACTAGAGACTTGTGCTGTTTAGTTAAGTGCTGTATTTTGAATACTGCCATCTAACAGTCTTACGGGGTACTGCAGTTCAATTAAATATGTTAATGATCCCCTTGTTTGTCACTATCATGTGATGCAATCAGTAGTAACTGGGAGGGAGAAGCGTAGTTGTGTTTATTCACTCAATACTCATCCATCTGTTTTCTGTTCAAGCTACTCGAGGCATCGATGGTGTCTTTTATATTCTTTATGTTTGTATTTATTGTAGGATGTAATATTTCTTGTATTAGAGTAGTTTAAGTTTTATACTATGAGTTGTAATTTCAGCACGATTGTGGCATGTGCTGCATGTTCTCTAACAATACGAGGCACTGCCAACAGCACTAATATTCATCACCCTTATATATTATCTTTGTTTTCTGTAAATTAATACATTCATATTAATTACTGTTTCAATTTTACCTTTTCCCAGTTGCTACATTAAACAAGTTAAGCGAACTTCTGTAGTGTGGTAAAAGGGGAATGAGTTTTAGATGCCTGTCAAATTATACACAGGGTATAAGAAGGACAGAACATGACTAATATTGGCATATCTATCTGTCCATTATCTATTTCACCAGCTTATTGACAGTTCATGTGGATCAGAGTCTATCTCAGTAGCATTGAGGACAAGGTAGGCACCTAACAAGGCTGGAATGAATATTCCTATATTCATTTTTTGATTATGTAATCTGAATAATCCAGTTCAGGATCCTCCAGGTAGGCTAACATGGATTGAACAAACATTGTTATACTTTCATTAAAACACTTAATGTTCCCTTGAAAAAAAGGAGATGTTGCATTAAACAAAGAAGGACTTCACATCCAGATTACTAGATTGGAATCTAAGATGTGGAATACCTGCCACCTAAATGTCTCATGTTATGTTTAAAAAATGTATTCTAAAGAAAATAGCTGAGCTAAAGAAAAACAGGAATGCTTTATGTACATTGGTCTGTTTTCTTTTCTTTTCGATGTCATGCCAGTTGTCATGCCAGTCAGGGCTTCAGTGCTTAAAAATGTTAAGGACAGCTGTAGGATACTGGAATTGTTTTCTTAGTCTGGTCACTGTCTTTATGGTGCTTGCATGATCTTCTCATATCTGTTTGGGTTTCCTCTGGACAGTTCAATATCCTATAATACCTAAAAGGCACCCCTGTTAAGAAAATTGCAGACTCCATATTACAGAAATCGTGCATTCATGTACAGACAATGTCACTTTATGTGACTTCCTGTTGTTTGCTATGACATGCCTAGTGCAGATGCTGATCTTGTCGCCAAACAATGTCAGCTTACATAACTGAAATTCAATGGGCATGTCACTTTTAGTAAATGCCTGCTGACTTTCCAGCACAGTCATGCTCATGTCTTTTTCAGCCAATAACATGCTGCATGACAGAGCAGGTGCTGCATGCAAGGTTAACAGGTACCGTTGTTCAGCAGGAATCTCGATTCTTTTTATGTTCTTTCCATTCTGTCATGGTACAAAATGCTGCTTTAATCCAAAATGCTGCTGCAAGAATTATTACAAGAACAAGAAAATACGAACACATAACTCCAGTTCTTAAATCCTTACACTGGCTCCCAGTTAAGTTTACGGCACATTTCAAAATCCTGCTCTTAACATATAAAGCATTAAGTGGCCAAGGTCCGGCTTACTTGTCTGAACTTATCACGACTTACAAACCTGAGCGCACATTAAGATCTCAAGATGCCGGTCTGCTTAGGATTCCAAGGATTAATAAAATAACAGTGGGAGGTCGAGCTTTTAGTTACAGGGCCCCTAAACTGTGGAATGGTCTGCCTGTTACTATAAGAGATGCCCCTTCGGTCTCAGCTTTTAAATCCTGGCTGAAGACTCACTACTTCAGTTTAGCACATCCTGACTAGAGCTGCTAATTAACTGTACAGACTGCATCTCTGTTGTTAGTCATTAGCACTAAAACCATAAGTAACATGACAGTTATAGTTGAATACTAACCCTCACCTATTCTGTTTTTCTTCTCGGTACTCAAATGTGGCACTTGGTGCCCACGGCCCACCTGCCAAGTTGTTTTGCCTGCCTAAGGTAAAGTCATCCCTGATGGAGGATCGCAGGAATCATGGGAAAGAGGGGTCCTTTCATCGAATTGGCTGGCCCAGCACTGTTTCAGCCGTGGAATGGCCAAACTGGGGAGGCAGCTTGATGGCTGAGGTCTCCAAGATTCTAAACAAATCCAAATCATACAATGTAATATCATCTACTGTTAAATTCTGCTACGTACTTCTAAAATTTTTATTTTTATACTGTATTGAGGATTTGTTCTGTTCTTTGTATTGTATTGTATTGACCCCCTTCTTTTTGACAACCACTGCACGCCCAACCTACCTGGAAAGGGGTCTCTCTTAGAACTGTCTTTCCTGAGGTTTCTTCCATTTTTTCCCTACAAGGGTTTTTTTGGGAGTTGTTCCCTGTCTTCTTAGAAAGTCAAGGCTGAGAGGTTGTCAAGAGGCAAGGCCTGTTAAAGCCCATTGCGGCACTCCTTCTGTGATTTTGGGCTATACAAAAATAAATTATATTGTATTGTATTGTATTGTACATAAAAAATGAGACATCAAGCATATAAGCTGTTTGTGAGGTCCAAAGCACTTGGGCTGACTTTTACGCTCATGGATACTGTTGCTACACAAGCATTGGCGTACTTTATGAAAATCTGGAGGATTCCACCAGGTGGCAGCGTGCTATGATTTAGCAAAGGTGCAAAATAAGACAACAATAGTGACACAGAAGATGATATGTAAGACCTTTAAATGTATTGCGTCATTACGATGGGGAATATCGTGGTAACAGTATCATCTCCAGACAGACGGAGGAGCTTCACCGCCAGGCGGCACCCCGATGCCTGAAAAACCCTGGAGCCCAGCACTTCCGCCACACCCGGAAGTGCTGGGGGAAAGAAGAATGGGGACACCTGTAGGGCTTCCGGGTGCGCAGCCGGCACTTCCGCCACACGGGGGCGTGTCCAAGGAGGCGTGCCGGGAAGCAGCTGGAGCCCATCCGGGGTGGTATAAAAGGGGCCGCCTCCCTGCATTCGAGAACGGAAGTCGTGGAAGAGGACGGAGCTGGAGAGAGGACTGGAGGCGGCCAGAAGAAGGGCAAGAAAGACTGTGAGAGGCCCGGATTTTGGGGGAATTGGTGCTGGAGGCACTGGGACGTGCACTGAACTGTTTGTACATATTGTATATAGTTGGGTGAATAAATGAGTGTGCTGGGTGATAAACCGTTGTCCGTCTGTCTGTGTCCGGGTCCCGTTCCACACTATCTATCTATCTAATATGTAAAGCTTGTATTGCCCATACAACAAATTGATGAAGAAATGCACCATGAATACTTTGGCACATCAGCATTTAAGTCTGATGATTTGCTTAACCGCATTGAACTATTCACCAGACATTGAAGCACGCACATTGATCCTGGAACTGCAATGCGGCTTGCTGGCACACTGCATTATCTTGCAACATCAGAATCTCCGCTTCTTTTCTCAGACATTTTCCTCTTTACACAGATGTATCTGTCTCAGATTTGCTTCCATTTTTGTCCTGCACATTTCTACATCCAGTTTCAAAGAGCTGGCAATTTGACAGCCATGTTTGTCACTATGGAGAAGTTGATAGTAAGCAACTTTGCTGACGTCATGTACCAAAACTTGAACACAAACACCACCCAGATATTTGCTGGTACTGCAATTCGTATACGCATCATGTTAATTTCTGATAATGTGCTCGGAGGATGCGTCAAGATAGCCCTGGGAATGTGTGGCAGCCACGATGCGTGCGCATATGCGTTCTGAGCATTAAGTATGTACCGGCCCTTACTCCTCATTGAGGCGTAATATGAACTTCTGTATATTTCCCGATGAGCATTCATTGGCTGTCAGCTCTCATGCACACAGAATGCCAGCCCCTACAATTAAAGACAGAATTAAACCCGTACGATTATTTTGGGGTGAGTTTCATGCTAGTTAGAGTGAGTTGCTACACATATCATATTACACGACTTCTCTCAACAGGAGCGTGCTGCCTACTTGCTAACATTATGTGAATGCTACCACTGAAAATCACTAAAAAAGTCATCTGATGCGACACGGAATGTGTAGTTAAACAGACTGTTGCGTTTTCTAGGGTTGGGTCCTGTCTTATACTAGATGTTACTAGGATAGGCACCATCTGTCAGGAACCCCTAATTTGTTCTTGATTTTAAACATGTCAATAGTGCAAAATGTCTTCACTCTTTAAACAAGGTTAGGTTTCCAATATGAAAGCTCTGCACTGTGTTCTTCAAACAGGTGTCGTCATGTAATATTTGAAGTGCCGGCCTTTTAGAGACTGCTGTCACCTAATAGTTTATCCCTGTCCAGCAACAGCTGTGTGAATTCCAGTGAGAGGAGAAATGCAGGAAGTTGTTTTCTGACATTACCATTAGAGAACATTTGAAAAGCACACATCACATGTGCAGCATTTCCTAAGTTCACAGAGTTTCCGGCCATTTAGGTCATTTCAGATCTGAGCCTGAATTTAAAAAGTATGTGGAAATAAGACTTTGTTAGAGTTAAATTCAGTCGCGTATTTGCTCATATGGTACTTTACTTTCGGATATTTGTTTATGTTTTTTACAATATATTTTAGACCAAGGTGCAGCATTTTACATATAAGAAGTCTTTAAAATTAAATTGCAACAAAACCAAACTCCTGCAAATTGGCACTAAAGCACAACTTAAGAAAATGAGCTCCTTCTCAGTCACTCATGATGGTGGTGTCATCAGACTGTCTTCAAATGCAAGGAATCTTGGTGTCATTTTTGATTCCTCCCTTTCTTTTTCCACCCACGTAAATCACATTAAGAAACTTTCTTACATTCACCTCCATGACGTATCCCGTGTTCACTGTTTCCTCTCCTTTTCTAATGCTGAGAAACTTGTCCATGCTTTTATCACATCCCACATTGATTACTGTATCTCACTACTGGCAAATGCAACTTCAAATCTTATAGCACATCTCCAGTTAATTCAAAACACTGCTGCAAGAGTCCATAAACAAAACCAACAACAGCAAACACATCATACCCATCCTGCTTCGCCTTCACTGGCTCCCTGTGTCTTACAGGATCAAGTATAAAATTCAATTATTAACCTAGAAAGCGTGAAATGGCCTTGCGCCGGACAATTCAGTGACCTTCTCCATCGCTGTGCTCCTGTTTGCCCACTAAGATCGTCTGATTCTGCCAATCTTGTTGTGCCCCACACTAACCAGCACTCTATAGGTGACGGGGCCTTCAGCTGTATAGCGCCCAGACATTGGACTGACCTCTCAAAATTAATGAGATCAGCAGACTTCATTCATTCTTTTAAAAAATAACTTAAAACTCAACTGTTCAGGAAGGCTTTTAGCGTAACCTGACATTCTGTCCCTTCTTTCAGGTAACCTCTCTGTCCAGATGCTCAGGATAATTTGTGTGTGTGTTATATCATAAATTATGTGATTTGTTCAGGCATTTCTTTTAGTATTGAATTGAATATTATATTCTGGTTTATTTTTTTTCTTTTATTTTGTTTAATGCTTTGCATATCTGGTATTTATTTGTTTATTGTTGTATGCAGAAAATATTTGTATCTTAAGCACCTTGAGTGCTATATAAATAAAATGTATTATTATTATTAATAATATTTTTAAAGAGGACTGAAATATCAATATGAAAATATGAATATGAAATTTGCACATCTCCTCAGCTAATAAGCCATAATGCCCATATAAAATTTTTTAAAACAGGTAATGTTTTTCTTTTCTCTTTTATTCTCTCTCGCAGTTCTCAAAATGTAAACTCTATCTTGTTGTGAATATTTTAGTTTATAATGTATGTCTGTATAATTTAAGATGGGATTTTTGCCTATGCAAAATAATGAAAGGGAATTTTACTCTAAAGGCAGACAGAAATGGATACATCCACAATGATACCCTGCAAAATTATACATTGAGTACATATTTTGCTTATTTAAAGCTACCAATGATATTTACAAACTCTTCTGCCTTGTTGGTAATGCAAAATGCCAGACTTGTGTTTTTTTTTTTTTTTTTTTTTTTAGCACACAAAATTGCTTATGTTATAATGGCAGAAGTCCAGCTGTTGTGGTCTCGTTAAATATCCTGGATGATATTTATGAAGCATATGTAGCAATTACTCCAGTATGAAAATGCAAAGCTCACATTTCACAGTTGCTGTGATTGTATTAAATGTTTCTTACGTATGTGTTTTGTTCAGGGATCTGGTGTTAATAGTGACATCAAATTCCTAATGCCTTCCAGATTGTGTGTGCATATGTGTGAGTGTAAGAACGCAGTAAATCCATGGATGGCCGCCTTGCATTCCAGGGTTAATGGATTCCAAGCCAGAAGATGTAATCTTACGATTATGTAAGCAGCAGTATGTACACTGGTGACCTTTAAAAAGGCACTAACTGATTCCACATAAGGCAACCAAGATCAGACAGAGTGGAGCACATCACGTCAAAACACATGCCAGAACTTTAAAAAAGGAACAAGTAAAAGAAAAAAAATAATAAAAAAATGAAGAAAGACAAGAGTAAGACTAGTGTTCAAAGGTAGGTATTTTATTGCACTTTCTGTGAAAATAAACTAAACGAATTAAAAATAATCACAAGTCAGGAACAGATCTGTTCTGAAAATAAGCTGCATTTTGTGCTGAATGCAAGTGAATAAGGGATCAGCGCTATGCAAAGTCAACATTATACACCCAGCTATGTGCCCATTATTATGCTGAACATATTATGTGTTAATTATGAGCTAGGTTTTAGAACACTATACTCACATTAATGCAGTTACTGTTTAAAAGTAAATTGTATTTAATTGCTCTGGCTGATGCTATTGCCTCAGCCAGTCCTGGAGACTTGATTTGAATCCTCACCTGGTTAATGTGTGTGTGGTGTTTGTCCATATTGTATTTTCCAGTGTTTCTGTACATGTCCTATGGTAGCTCTAGACTGGTCTGTTATCCATGATTGTTTCCTGCCTTGTATCGAGTGCTGCTGTGATAGTTTTCCAGAACATTACAACTGGAATAAGTGGATCAAAAAGTAGAATAATTGATTGAATTGAACCTTGAATTGTGCTATGACAACACAGCTCAACAAATGAATGATTGAATTAATCAGTCCATCCATCCATTTTGCATTGCTAATCTGGCCTGGGTCGCAGGGGCAGCAGTCTAAACAAAGACATCCCTCTTCCCAACGTCTCATCCAAACATTCCAAATGAATACCCAGGCATTCCCAGGCCACTTCTCTAGCCTGCCCTAAGTCTGCCCCAAGGTATCCTAGACAGGTTTGAAATACCCACCCAGGGAGATGTCCATGAGTAATCCTAATCCGATGCTCAAGCCACCTCAACTGGCTTCTTTTGATATGGAGGAGCAGCGGCTCTACTTTGGGCACCTCCTGAATGTCAGCTCTGTCTGTAAGGCTGAGCCCAGACACCCTACGAAGGAATCTTATTCCCACCTCTTGCACCCACAGTAACGTTCTTATGGTCGCTACCAAAGCTTGTGGCCACAGATGAGGGTGGGAACACAGATCAAACTCAGCTCAGGTCTCTCTTGAACACGGCTGACTCTGTATCCTACTCCCTTCTTCCCTCACTTGTGAACAAGACCCTGAGATACTTAAACTCTTCTGCCTCAGGGTAGCACCTCCTCCCTAATCAGAGGAAGGCACACCACCCTTTTCCAGCTGATAACCATGACCTCAGACTTGATGGTGCTGATCCTCATCCCATCTACTTCACATTCGGTGGTAAACCACCCAGTATTCCCCTGAGCCCACCTAAATTAAACACCATGGTTAAATTTCCTGTATAGTCTTAGTCTGTAACACTTTCTTTAAGAAGAAGTGAACTAAAGAGAATTGTATTTTTGATATTCCTTGTATGGAGGATGTGAGACATCTTTGCAAATATTCTCAGCCATTCATGGTAGTTCAAGATTGAGAGTTAAGTTATTCTGGTTACCTGGGCTCTGATCTTTCTTTTAAAAAATGTTTTGCTACTTATCTAAGCAGCTTCCACAGGTTTTGGTAGAAATGGCTTATCCCCAAGTATTGAAGGTGTTAATGATCAATCAAGACTAAGATCAGATTCATAATTGATAAATCACATTATGAAAGAAACTCATCCATCCATCCATCCATCCATCCTCTTCCACTTATCTGAGATTGGGTCGTGGAGGCAGCAGCTTCTAGCTCTTCTTCTAGCTCTTCTGGGGGAATCCCGAGGCATTCCCAGGCCAGCTGGGAGACATAGTCCCTCCACCGTGTCCTGGGTCTTGTCTTCCCCAGGGCCTCCTCCCAGTTGGACATGCCCAGAACACCTCACCAGGGAGGCGTCCAGGAGGCATCCTGATCAGATGCCTTAGCCACCTCATCTGACTCCTCTCGATGCGGAGGAGCAGCGGCTCTACTCTGAGCCCCTCCTGGATGACTGAGCTTCTCACTGTCATTGCCCATGTGAGCATTGGTCTCCCAGCAGTATGAGGGAGTCCCCAAAAGGTATGCCCTCTAGCACCCCCTCCAAAAAGGGTGGGTACTCCAAACTGCTGTTCGCCGCATACGCACAAACAACAGTTAGGACCTGTTCACCCATCTAAAGGCTATCCTCTCATCTACTGGGGTGAACCCCAATGAACAGGCTCCAAGTCGGGGGGCAATAAGTATGCCCACACCCGCTTGGCGCCTCTCACCGGGGGCAACTCCAGAGTGGTAGAGAGTCCAGCCCCTCTCAAGAAGATTGGTTCCAGAGTCCAAGCTGTGCGTCGAGGTGAGCCTGACTATATCTAGCCGGAACCTCTCGACTTCATGCACTAGCTCAGGCTCCTTCCCCTTCAGAGAGGTGACATTCCACGTCCCAAGAGTCAGCTTCTGTAGCCGAGTATCGGACCGCCAAGGTCCCTGCCTTCGGCCACCACCCAACTCACACTGCACCCGACCTCCTTGGCCCCTTCCATAGGTGGTGAGCCCATGGGAAGGGGACCCACGTTGCCTCTTCGGGCTGTGCCCGGCCGAGCCCCATGGGTGCAGGATCAGCCACCAGGTGCTTGCCATCAAGCCCCACCTCCAGGCCTGGCTCCAGAGATGGGCCCCGGTGGCAGAAAACGCCTTCCAAATTTTTTATTCTTCATAGGAGGTTTTGTTGAACCACTCTTTGTCTCATCCCTCACCTAGGACCAGTTTGCCTTGGGTGGCCCTACCAGGGACATAAAGCCCCAGACAACAGAGCTCCTAGGATCACTGGGACACGCAAGCCCCTCCACCATGATAAGGTGGCGGTTCGAGGAGTGGGGAAAACAACTCATTAATGGAGAAATATCTGGGGAAGCCCAGTTGCCTTTAAGCCTTACAACAAACTAAAGCAGAAACGTGTTCACCCCAAGAACCCAGTACCACATTACAGAAAGAGCAATGTAGTATACACAGTACAATGTCGGGAAAACTGCAGTTGAACTGTACATTGGAGCTGCGGTTGGCTAAATCTATGGCACAGCACAGGCAAGCGAACACCTTAGGACTGGACTAAGCAATTTTCACCCACATAAAGGCAGCAGGATATTCCTTTGAAGATAAGGATGTTTACATCCTAGACAGAGAAGATCGCTGGTTTAAAAGAGGTGTGAAACAGGCAATTTACGTGAAGAAAAAAAGGCTGTTACTAAACAAAAGAGGCGGATTAAGACACCATCTGTCCCCAGCTTCCAATAGCTTCATCTCGTGGTATTTCACCATGAATGAGTTTCATCCACTATGTGATTGATCAATGATGAGTCTGATTTTGGACTTAATTGATCATAAACAACTTAAATAATCGGAGATAATCCATTTCCATCAAAAATTGATGAAGCTACTTAGATAAGCAGCAAAATGATTTTTAAAAGAGAAACTGCTGTCCAGGTGTCCGGAAGAACTTCACTCTGAAGGGTGTGAGATGTTTATGGGTTAACAAAAACTGTCTGCATTGGATAATATACCAACATTCTTATTGTTGCTATGTTATGTAGTTGTAGAATTCACCATGTAGACTGTTAAGCTCTGGTAACATTTAGCTCACATACCGCAAAGTCCAGACCATGAATCCTTACAAAAGTTATAGCTCTTTCTTATGAATTATGAACAGATTAAATCAGAGTATTCAGGCACAGCCAGAGGCATTAGGAGAGTGAAAAGAAAGAAAACTTGTTTCTTTAACTTATGACTCAAGGGTAAGGTGCAACCTAACTAATTCATTTACGCCACCACCATCTGAGGGTATGCAAAGCAGTGGTTTTGTGTGATATTTTATGAAGTTCCGCATTACATTTTCCAGCAAGCAGCACATGGACATGCCTGATAGATGAGTCAGCACACATTGCTGGTAAAGGTGCAGCTTTTGTGCCAGTTGGCAAAGTGGAAGAATTCATGAGTGATGTGAGGTGATTGGCATAGTTCCCCAGGGCATCCTTCCCAAAAGCAATAACAAGAAGATAAAGGAGCATGTGAGATATGGTGAGCATACAAAGTAACAGAAAATCATTTGTCTGATATAGTCTTGCATAAATTAAGCCACTTCTATCAGATTGCCATGCAGTTTGTGACAAATGTAAAACCCTCAGTCTGAGAACCACAAAATGACTGATCGTCCTGTACATGTGCTGAATACTGTCCAAAAAGTGTACGGCTTTAATTAGAAGTATTCAGTGATGCGCTAACAAAAACTGCTATTCATCCTGACAGCTCACTGAAATAGTCTGGAGTAGTGTGCGCCGAAAATACAATTGTCCTCATCCATTTCTTTGTTTGCTTCTTCCTGTGGACCACTCTTGTTTCTTGGAAGTCTTCATTCCAGTCTCATAAACTATATCAGTCCTTTTCTAATAACTTCCTTTCCAAGAGATGTCAACAACATGAGATATGTGGAGTGCATATCCAAAGTAGTGTCGTCAAAGTTCTAAAATAATATTTGCAGACATGAAAAAGTCAGGCAATGAGAGACATTTATCACTGTATACTGTATGCACATGTACAGATATTTAAATATGGTCTCCCACATGTCTCACAAAGATGTACATATCGTTATAAATATATTTGTGTAAGTTCCATAGGGTTTTATTTTATTTCCTGCATACAGAAGCTATAATTTGTGGCACACGTCCTATGGAGATCCTTAGAAGCTGGCTTGAGTAATGATGGGTAACCAATGGATAGGGTAGCCTGTACATTTCTTTGCACTGTTTCATGCGTTTTTAGGTGCATTCGTATAAAATACAAAAACGCCTATGGTCATCATGTCTGTCTATTGGTCTGTCTTCCCGCATGACACAGTGGACTGATGTCATTGAAATATGGCACACATACTCTTCAAAGATATTTGTCAGCAAGTGGTGATTTCTAAATTTAAAAAGTTCTGGCAAATTTTCAAAAGTGTACATCTTAAAATAACCTCGATTTCTGCTTAATTTGTTCTTTCAGAATATCTTTGAGAACAGTTATTTTAACTGTATGTTTTCTTTTACACATCCACACCTTAAGGCAAAATAAATCCCCAGTGAAAGTAACTGAAATACCAGTAGAGTCGTGCACTGGGCCAGTCACTTGTGTGAGTGCAATCAGACTTCATTATAACGTTTAACGGTCCATCGGGTATTTCAGTCAAGAAAATTGGTTGAAGAAATATGGAGTACATTTAACTATTGACAATCGACAACCAACAACTAACAACAGAGTATCAACCAATGCAGTTTTTACACCAGCTGAGTTGGAATCTGCTGTCTATGAAAGCAATATCAACCACTACAGTCCGATTTGGGCTCAGCACTTAGCTACACAATATTGTAACATTTTATTTCCAAGAGGCAGTCTTGAAATGTTAATGTTTGTCTTACTATACCCATAATTGTTTGCTTAATTGAATCTATATATATAAAATAGAATGTCTCCCTTTGACTGGTCTCAGCCAAATTTTGCTTAGTTGCTCTTTATGACCATACAGATAACACAGACTACTTTGAATCACAAAATTTTGACCATGGAGGTCTGATTGACGTTTTTTTTTTTTTCTGTGTGCTGTTAGTTTGCACACCAGTGCATCCTGCTGGTTCATAGCAAGTGAAACATCAGATCAGACTGAAGTCAGACTAGCAGACAAAATAATCAGAGCGTAACACGACTTACCCGGGCAACATCGTATGCTGCTCATATCTACTGTAATATAGAAAGAAGTATCTTGAGCTTTTGCAGGTCAGTGTGGGGTGACGCTTGATTGAGAGTGTAAGTGCAGCGTAGCACAAAAAAAAGTCAAAGAATTGTTTTTTTTGACTTTGGCTCTGTCAGCTTTACTTCATAATTTAAGCACTAGGAACTGCCCACCTTGAACGAAGAGGCACGGTTGCAACCCAGCAATGAGTTACTGCAATTCTTAAATTCAATTGGACCAGAAAAAAGCAAATTCTCAACACTGATAGTGAGTCAGTGTGATAATGAATGAGACAGCTAGCAATAACAACAGGGTCACCATTTAAAAAATACATAAAACCTTTGCTTTCTTTCTTTAACCATTCTACAAATGGTTATAAGATCACGTATCGTCGCCCTACTGTTTCTCTCCAGGATTTTTTTTACTATATTTATATATATATATTCATAGCATTCAAAGTCTGAGTCCCAATCTGATTGTATGGGTGGTTACCTACCAGGTAACGTACTGTATGTGGTTGGTCTGCCAGTCGGCAAACATCCACCATGGGCCCTCTCAGTTGCGAGAAGCAGATCATAGAATGTTACATAGTTTACTGTCAAATAATGCAAAGAATACGCGACACGTGTTTCGCCCTTATTTGGGCTCATCAGGGGTACACACTCCACTGCACCCCTTGTTGGGATCATCAGGCGTACACACTCCACTGCACCCCTCGCGGGTATCAAATCCCCTGTGGCTGATGTTTGCTGACTGGCAGACCAGCCACATGCGTTACCTGGTAGGTAACCACCCATACAATCAGATCGGGACTCAGACTACGAATGCTATGAATGTAATTACTCTAATCTCCAGGCTGGCAAATAAATGAACCACACGCCATGGTGCAGTGTAAAGAGGCTTCGCCTCCAACACTGACGTCCGAGGTTCGATCCCCGCGAGTGGTGCAGTGGAGTGTGTATGCCTGATGATCCCCACGAGGGGTGCAGTGGAGTATATACGCCTGATGAGCGCAAATAAGGGTGAAACACATGCCGCGTACTCTTTGCATTATTTGACAGTAAACTTTGGGATATATATATTGTGGTGGATGGCCTATCCAAAGTGTTACCTCCCCCGGAGTGCTAGATAGCAGCCCCCCTGGGTTGCAGCAGTGCCTAGGACTCCTGCAGGGGTTTGTGGGAGTTGGAGTTTGGTGCAGCCCTGTTGGGATCCATGGGAATGGCCAGGGGGTGATGTAGCTGTTCCTCAGCCCTACAGAGCAGCTCTTCCACCACACCCGGAAGTACTGCCAGAAATAGGTCATCAAGCACCTAGAGAACTTCTGGGTCCTTATAAAAGGAGCCAGCAGCCACTACTCTGAGAGCCAGAGTCGATTATTCTTGCCAGGGGAGAGTGAAGGAAAAAGAGAAAAAAAAAGAAAGAAAAGAAGTGTATTGTGCTTTGGGACTGTATGTTAGACTTGTGGGCAACGTGGAAGGCATTTCCCACGAGGGAAAAGAAAAATAAATCATGTGTGCTATTATATCTGTGTTCTATGCCTGTCTGTGTCAGTGTTGGCCTTTACTATATATATATATATATATATATATATATATATGCACTGCTACTACTACTACTAAAAGTGTTTCTAAAGACTATTACTACTTAATATGACTGATTTACTGCATAATTAATTTTTCACATATAATGACTGAGCCCCACTGTCAGGAACCATTCCTTCAGAGTCCTAATGGTCAACTCGTTTAGCTTATCCTTAACTAGTCTTGTTTAAATGCTAATTAGTTATTAGAGAAACCTTTGTAATTGCATTAAACCATTGAACCCTGTACCTCTGTTACTTTGCATTGAAACGTACTGGTACTCCTAAAGTTCAATTCTTGGTTCAAATGGTCAAAGTGAAATTGTTTTCTGAAGAAACATGTTGGTCTTTGTTTTGTTTTGTTTTTTTCTTGTTTATTTGATAATTTTTGGGTTTTTTTTTGTTTTAATTTTTTTTTTTTCAAAATGAAAGCTATTCCATCTCAAACATTGCAAGAAACTGAAGATTTCATAGAAGGGTGTCTATTATTATTCCTCTTGAGAGGAAGAAGGCAAAATGGGTCTAACCAGGTGATAGAAAAAGAAAGACCAGTTGCACAACTCGATAAGAGGATAAGGACATCAGAGGTTATTGTTTGAAAAATAAACACCTTACAGGACCTCAGTTGTTGTCTTCCTTAAATACAAGCTAAATACCTGCAGCAGTGAAAAGATAACTTTGGGATGCTGGAAATGGCAAATAAAAAGAAAAGAAAAACTGGGGTAAAGAACACAGACATTGGATGGAAGATGACTGTAAAAGCATATTATGGTCATCATCCTCGAGTCATCATTTGGCTTTTGTAGATGGTGCTGGTATTTGACTTGTATATAGGGAAGAAGCCAAATGTTATCATTTTCTATCAAAAACATGAAAATTTCTTTTGACGGGTAGTGTATTTTATTTAAGTACTAATAATTCTCACCCTTGCAATATTTCATCTCATTACAATGGTTAATTAATGGCATAATTGAAGAAGAGCGATTCAGTTTAATTGATAAATATAGCAGAATGTCATCAACATACAAATGAAATTAAATATTACGTCCTCAGGATGGTATTTCTTTATATTAACATATAAAGATTCAAAGAATTGGTTTCAGCACTGGGCCCCAAGTTTCTTACAGAATGGAAACAAATGTATTTCCCACAGAAATTTAAAATGATGACTCTAAGCAACAAAAACAACATTAAGACTCAAAGGAAACCAGTACTTAACAGCTGCTTTCAGCAATAACAATAATTAAAATTGATTGAACAAATAATAAAAAACCTTCATAAAGAATATAAATTAATGTAAAACACTTGAAACCAAGTATACCTAATTACAAAAATGAAACATTTCGATTTCTAATAATTTGCAATTACCCTTATAGAAAAATTAACCAACTTAGCTAATATCAGTCATCAAGTTCAAGGGTGCCCCTGCTGCACATTGAATTCTAAACCAATGTATTTCTAACAATATGTAATCTCCAAAAGAACTCTAATAAACTTTGAATTGACTAACCTGCTTAATCGAGACCAGGGTCTTTTGGTGCTGGAGCCTATCCTAGCTTGCATGGGGCACATGGCAGGAGTAAACTCTGTGCATTGTGCCAGTCCGTCATGGGGCAAACACATGCACACACACCAGGCACACACGAGGGCCAGTTTAGTATCACCAATTCACCTAACCTGTATATCTTTGGACTGTGGGAGGAAACCCACGCAGACAAGGGGAGAACATGGAAACTCACTGCAGGGAGGACACAGGACATAAAAACTGATTTGCATACCACAAGACAGCAGTGCTACTACTGCACCACCGTGTTGCCCATTAAACTCTGAATTGGAACCCCAAAAATACTTTGAAGGTTTTGTACACAATATGCATTGTAAAAATTACAAAAGCCAAAAAATAAATCAATTTATCCAGCAAGGAAGAAGCAAGATGGACTGCCTACAGTTAGACTTATTTTACACTTGAAATAAGAGGGTCATCGCAGCACATAATCAAAAAAAACAATACAGAAGAACTAGGAGAAAGGACAGCAACTGCCCAAACACTGGCAAGTGATGTGATGGCTGAAGGCATCGCTCTCCTTTTTATGAAACAAATTCCACCCATTAAGTAATTAAAGTCAAATTCTTGAAGCACACATGGAAATGGGTGAGGCAAGGAGTAAACGGCTCCAGGGTAGAGCGTAAATCAAGTGCTGACTTCCATTGGTTTTATCTGAAGAAGATAATCAGGAGCAGATCCCACGCAAGGTTTTAGCCAAAAATGGGAAAAGACCAAAGGATAAAAGACCTGAAAGTTGGGGCCATGGGCTAAACGGTGACATCCCTCTCTCAGAATGTGTACTTTGCTGACCTTCAATTTATCAGTGATTCTGACCATGTTTTTTAATCTCTTCAGCCAGCTAATCCCTAAGCACAGAGAGTTCATGCTCTCATTTTTGTATCATTTTGTCCGATTCCTACCAATCTTTGTCTCTCCTTCTCCCTTTTTATTTTGTACTGCTGGTCCAACCACCCAAAGGTTAGCCACCATGTGTCTATCAGTCTGCACCTCATCACCATTTTCTGTGGTTTGTGTGAGTAGCCAACTGTGTTCAGCACTGGTTGATTTGTTTGGGTCTAGTCATACCTCCTACTAAAAGATAGTGGCTATCAGCATTTGGTTGGGGGGCCACAACATTTGTCTGTAGTTTGTTTTTGGCCATTTTATTTGGTGGGTGCAATGCAGCCTTAATCAAATGGTAGTCTCATAACGTGTGGGACCAGAGAAGTTGGAGAGCAGGTTTGACAGAGGACCTTCACTCAGAATTGCTCATCCTGCCTCTGTCAAACTACTGTACTTAATGGGTTGTATTTTAGTCATTTTCCCTCTCTTTTTGGAATCTGCTTCTGTCTGATGCTTTGAGTTCATTTTTGTGTGCCTTACGTTGATGTTTCAGGATTTTTGATTTCTGTATGTTTTTGACTCTTGGATTATACAATATACTTTGTCATGGCCTTCGAAATTGTCCTTCGTTTGACTTAATCTTTATAAATAACATCATAATATCCTCTGTTTGTGTGAATTGTTCAGCTTCTTGTGCTATGATTTGTCTGTTTTGCATATTAAGGACCTCATTTCTAGTTTCAGATTGCATCTTGTCTGCATGTCTGTTTCTCTGTCTGGCTGTTTGTTCAACAATCACACAAAAACAACTGAAGCGATTTTCACAAAAACAAATCCTCAATACAGTATAAAAATCTAAATTTTACAAGTACGGAGCAGAATTCAACAGTAGATGATATCCCATAATATGATTTGGATTTGTTTAGAGTCCTGGAGACCTCGGCCATCAAGCTGCCTCGCCCTATTGGCCATTCCACAGCTGAGACAGTGCTGGGCCAGCCAATCCAATGAAAGGATTGTACATTTATTTCAATCCTACACTCACTTTGGGAGTGTTTAGAGTACTAGGTTTATTTTTCATTTTACCATTTCCTCTTCTTTTTTTATAATTTTTGCTTGTGCCCTCCCCCAACCTATAGTCTGTGGAGGTGGAGTGAAAGCTTTAGTTTCATTAAAAAGTTTGACCTCCGGTTTTCGATAGATCTCAATGTTTTAGGGTCCCCTGATGCCGAAAACATTTATATCTCGATGATGGGTGTGTATCTATCGGCATGTGTGTGCGTCTGATGTTGTCTGTGGTATAGCGGGTCCACAGCTCATGTCAAAAGGGCCAGTTTTAAATAAATAATCGGCGTACTCGTGGCTTAGCAAGGGGGCATGATTGTGCGGCTGAAGCAATTCCTGGGGAATTCGTGATGTGGGCGTTTCTCACCCAAGTGCACAGGTGAGAAACCGTCCGCATCTGTAATTGTTCCTGGGGGCTGCTGATTGCGACAGGTGAACCACGTCCCCGTCATAAATAGAAGCGTGAGGCGGCTAGGGTAAAGGAAAAGAAAAAAGGAAAAAGGAAGACGGAGGTTGCAGGGAAGAAGGAAGGAAGCAGAAGAGAGAGAGGGAGAGAGAGCACACGGTTGAAGGCTAGCAGGCAGGCAGCTGGACAGTGAGCCCTTGCGGGTTGTTTGGCCGACACCTAGGGCAGTTGGTAGTGGTCGCTCCCACTGAGCATTTTATGAAGAGCGAGAGTGACCGGAAGAAGGACGGCTGGCCATATAAGGCCAAGAAGGCAGCGGGACTTGGTAGGCTTGGAAGGAGAAGCCCCAACATGAGCATCCTGGCCGTTGGGTGAAAGCCAAGTCTCGGTCTGGTAGGGGCTAAATGAAACCAGGGATCGGGAGGCCACCAGACCAGTCGAGTGGAGAGAAGGTCAGCTGCAGGAAGGGCGACTCCCCTGTTGAGAAGCCTGATGGGAGAAGCAGGGGAGCCACCAGGTAAAAAGAAGACACCAGGCTTTGTGTTTTTAAAGTACTGCTTCCAGCGTTGTTTTAATTTTGTTGTTTTTTAAAGAGTTTTTTTTCAATTGTGTTTTTTAACCTTCACTCTGCACCTATTTTATGGATTATTTATTTATTGAAGAATTTTGAGATGCACTGCACTTTGCTTTCATTTGGACACTTTGATTTTGTTGTTGTTTTAATAAAAGCACTTAGCACTTTTTTACACCATCCCCTTGCTCCATTGTTGTGCCTCACTGCCATGCTCATGGGTAACATTACCGACAGTGCAGGGTTCAAGGGCTCCCTGAAACAAGATGGGAGCATGGAGTGAACCTGCATCGTCACAGTGTCACAGTTTCTTAAGGGCAGTCTAGAGCTAAAAAGTCTGGATGGAAAAATACCAAACTCGAAACTTGAGCCTGTTATGAGATGACGATGTGCCAATTAGTTTTTGACTCAAATCGTTCAACAGAAAGAGGCAGCATTCTAAAGGAACCCTCAAATACCTTCATTCTCCAAATAATTATGAATTCTTCTTGTTAATTGTTATCATAATGACCTATTTTATGATCAGAAAGATCAGCATCAAAGTGGTAAATAATGACTGAAATGTTATAGAATAGTTCAGGTAACTTGGTTCCCAGGGCACAAAGCCCACTGACACTCAAATCTGTATTTTTTTGGATGTTTTTGATACCATCGTGTATCAGAGTGTGTCTTATGAGGTTGTCAATGTGATATGTTAGAGGAATATCAGAAAGAGCACTTCCTTATCAGAGCTGTGGATTAAAAACTCTTATTTAATATCCTTTCTAAAAACATATTCTCATAATATTTCTGGTTCTGACTTTTTTGCAAAGACGTTTTTTAATTTGATTTTTGTTTTGTATCTTGCCACTTTTACTCATGCTCTTGATTTTCTGGTTTTGACCCTTTTCTTATTGATGTTCAGCTCCAGGCTCTCCAATAAAATTGTGCTGTCATCAACACTGACTGGACAAATAGAGGCTACATGTCATTTCAAAAATTATATCAGGGAGTTTAGTTGTCATCGAGGATATCTATTATTTCAAAATTACTGAACCCATCTCAATAAAATTTAAAATCCAGGCTATATTTTGTTTCAGCATGAATGGTGGTTCTAATGTATCTGCAAAAATTACATCTCCCAAAACAGCTGAGTCAAAGTTCTTGAAAATTTACATGCATATCAGGGCTGTTGCATCTTAAAATCTAAACTTTAAAGCCTTTAAAAATCTTACATTGAGAAACAGGGTTGTAATGTGTTAGTTGGGCAAATCCAACAAAGTCAGCTGATGGCAATGAATTTGGTATATTGTTTAGGTTTGGCCCTATAATGAAGAGTATAATGAAGATATAATGAACTTATAATGAAGAGTAAAACCCATGGAAATTACGGTGGGTGATGGGGGACTAACACACAAATCACACATCACTCAAAAAAGGCTATGTGTGCATTCACAAAATTGGGTATTTACATTATTTTTCATTACTGTTCATATAAATTATACTATGAGCTGCATGAAGTTCCAAAAATTTCACTGAGGAGTAGTATTGGGAAGGCTAATACCACAAACCATTACATCTGAGTGGATATACATAAAATGTTGTGTGTATATGACATTAAACCCAACTTAACATATAGAGTTTCAAATGTTTCATCATAAAAAAGGGCTCAATAGAGGAAACAACATGAAAACTGATAGTTGTGCTCAGCTTTCATGCTGGATCAATTATCCATCCAGCTTGTTGATGTGGGATTAAACATCTATTTGTGAAACCACACAAAAACAAGAAAAACAGAGGTAGCATTTGTGGTCCCAACCCAACAAGAAGTTACCACAATTATGGAATCCATTCAGACACAAAAAGTACAAATTCTCAACCGTGAGATGAGGCAAATTGATAGAGATGTAGCGGAGATGGCTGTTGGGACCCCAGCAATTAGTAAAGGATCAACTTTAAAAAACACATACTGTAAATATTTGCCTTCTTTCTTAACATACTACACAAATAAACCCAAGCAATACCGGGTACTTCGGCTGGTCTGCATATAAACCTGAATTCACACTCCATTCCATGCTTCACAAACCACACTGTTATTCCTCCAGAAACGTTAGTGTCCATTCTATGAAAGCCCATCATTAATGGGGGACGAGCTAGCACACATCAGCCAGTGGTTGTCTTGACGTTTCTTCTGACCATCATGCCTGATGGCTGTAGATATTTTAAATATCTGTGTCTGCATCAGAGAATCCCTTCAGTTGATGTAGCTGCATTTCTTCAAAGTTTCCAAAAGTGTGAGATGTCAAAGGTTTGAGTATTAAGCACGACCCATAACACAAGAAACCCCCCAGTCCAAATACATTTGTTTTCAAACATTTAGGGAAAAAAATTAGAACTATTTATCACTAAAAAAAGTTAACAAAACTCAAACATAAAGCAAAAACCTTATCTCCTTGATGGCAGAGTTTTAGCCATCAATATCTATGTCATGTTTAAGTTTATAACTTTATGTTACAGTTATATATTTTACATTATGCTCAAAGCAGTTATATGCCTGTTGTTCCATGTGCGCACACAGGGGACAGTTTAAGGGCTCTGGTGATAGTAATTCTCCGCCGCTCCAGGAGCTGGCACTCTAGAATAACGTCTTCTCTTTCTCTCCCTCTGCAGAATGGAAGTCTGACTGCTTTTTCACAGCTGACATCACTTACGGTGTCCGTCCACCAGGACCCACCTCTCCCTGCCAGAAACGATCATTCCTGAAGAACCGCCAACTTTGGTAGTCATGTCAGACTCCTGCAATGTAACACTTTAACCCATGTTTTATTTTGAATTTTTGAGAAAGCAGTTATACAGGGTTTGTTTACAGGTGCCCCAAAACCTCTCACTATCTTTGCTTTGTTGTTACACTGGTATACCTTACTATTTGCAAAAAAAATAGTGTGTTTTACCTGATATAGCAAGACAGGGCAAAATATTCCATTGACATGTTAGTTGGGAGGTGAGCTACACTAAGCTATCAATAATAATAATAATAATAATAATAATAATAATAAATTGTATTTATATAGTGCCTTTCCCATGTTCAAGGCGCTTAATAACAACAGCTTGTACTTGTCTGTTTAAATACTGTATGTACAGGGTGCGCACAAAGTCCGTATACCCCTATCTTTTGGAGGATTTTGAAAACACGTTTCGATTGTGGGAGCTGTGATAAATCGCGCACTCGTCAGAGAACATAACCTTTTCCTTCTCAGCATTTGTTGGAAATTGGTGCAGCATCAGATCACAAGCTTCCTGACGTCTGTGCAAGTCCACATCTGATAACTCGTTAACGTGCAATGGACACCAACATTTCATTTGCAAGTCCTGTTTGATGTGTTTTTGCATTGTCAATTCCGCTATTCCCAACTCAGCAGCACGTTTACAAGTGGATTTCATTGGGGATCGTTGGACAGACTCTGCCACATCTCCACACGTTTCGTGCCTTGTGGATGGTCTTTCACTTCGTGGTGCATTTTGGACGCTGCCCGTTGCAAAAGCCTTCTTCTCCCACTGCAACAACGTCCTCTTTGTCGGCGACGCCTTCCCAAAACGCACAACAAAGTCATCCATGACATTTTTGATCGATTTTCCAGTAACAGACTGCTCATGAACCCACACAGTGGCCACCAAATGCTCCTCGATCGTGAAAACACTTGTGTCACCCATCGCTTCGTCTTGGAACAACCGCCACGTTGTTGCGATTTCTTGAGCGGCAGAAGGTAGCAGCACCAGACAGGATGTCGGAAACACACCTCAAAATACCAGGAAGACTTGGGCTGATGTCCACAGGAACCAAATTGTCATGGTTATTCCTGTAAATGCTCCTAAAGATAGGGGTATAGGGACTTTGTGCGCACCCTGTACTGTAAAGTGCAACACTTTTATCAGAACTAAGCAAATGTAATGAAACAGGTATTGTTATTTGTTTCTGTTTTACTGAGACTACCATGCCATTCATGTCTGTCATTTTGGCACCTGCGTTTCCTGACAGAGAGTTCTGGCTTAGTGTGTGCATTTTGTGTAGTGTTTTACCATGAGGGTGCCAATCACACATGTCCTTTATCTCTTTTGCTATATAACAATCACACCACAGTTAAGTGTTAAGGTGAAAGCAAATTTTGTTTCTGTTATGTGTAGGCCCAACTGCACCATGTCTCCTACAACCTTTTGATCTGCCATGTTTCAGATGGATGACCACCTCTGTTCAAAGTTCTGACTCCCTCACAGTGTTTCAGAAGCATTTGATGATTCTCTTGTTAGGTGAATTTCTTTCCAATTTTATTTTTAATTTGCTAGGTTTTATAACCTAATAATTGTAATTTGCTTTTTTTTTTCTGAGCTCTTCACTTGTGATGATCAATTTTGTACCCTTGTCATTGAAACACTTGTACTGATGTGTACTCGCTTATGTTGACCTCTTTTGTGAGTCACTTTGGATTAAAGCATCATCTAATCAAATAAATGGAAATGGAACTAGATATAAAAGCTAAATGTGACCTACACATTAAGTTCTAGACTAGAAAACATCTTCCCTTCCTTTAAGTTGAAATTCAGTAATTATATATTACACAACAAAATTTTAACAAAAACACATAACAATTTCAATGATTAGTTCATAGAAAGCAGAAAAGCTGCCACTAGTCAGCATCTGCCATGTGGAAGTAATCAAATGTTCCTACCACAATTCAAGGGGATCCTGAGGGTTTTTCTGCTGTCAAGAAACAAATCTTGCAGACACAAATGTCAAAGGTTGACATTAAAATCATGTCAAATTGCTTATCTCAGTTGGGGACACAAATTTAATGACATACCTTGTAAATCTTTAGTAGACATCAAAGAATCTTTAGCATTTGTGTGTACTTCTTGGATTTAATGAACCTTTTCTCCTTTACTTGTAAATGAAAACCATTACCGCAGCATCTTTTATGTACAAAAACATGTAAATAAGAAAATAATATTTAAAAAAAAGAAGATAGACTAGTTTATCAGCACTACAGAAGTCATTAGGCTGACAGTGACTTGTTTGGACAACCTTGCAGAGTAATGTTTATAATTGCTTTATAAAGCACTTGATAATGGTGGTCATTATTAAAATGTATTTCGATTAAACTAGCTATTTTAGGAGCTGTTGGAAAACCATGAAAACTGTTCTCGTTATGTTGTTTGAATTGATGACCATCAGAGCTCTGTGTTAAAATGTGCTTTGATAATGAAATGGATAGAAGTTAAACATGAGTCAAATGCTCATTGCTGTATAAGTAGGTTCAAAAAGCTAATAAAATGTTTATTATTTGCATTTTTGAAAAGCTGTGAACACAATAATGCACTGCAATTTAATCACATATACAGGTCAAATTCCGTTACGAGGAAGTGCCAAGGACCTAAAAAATATTTTGTTGTGATGAAAATTTCGTTGTAATGAGATTCTGTATTTGTTGCTATAGTGTTTTCTTTAACTTGCATCCTACATACTGGTCAGGAAACTGGTCAGACACTGCGCCAGCGAATGAACTCACATAGATTTCATATTAATCAGAACAGTATTGATCTTCTGGTGGCAGCACACTTTAACAGTAATGGCCACAGCATAAAGGATCTGAGGGTCACTGTGCTTATGGGTAATTTCGAGACCCTACAGGAGCGGAGAGAATGGGAATACAAACTTATGCTTAAATTCAATACTCTACAAAATGGTCTTAACACAGACAAGCATTTTATGAGTAGATATGTGGACTAACAGACCGATTGACCAGCTGACTACAGCAGAGGCCTCTCTTACAGACAATGCACTTCAAAAAAAACCTTACAGGACTTTCTCTAGTGATGGTTATCTTATCTCTACATTTTATTAGTTCATTGTTCTCTTCTTTCAGGGTTAATTCATCTCAGGTGTATTCATTTTGCTAACATTTGAACAAAAAGGTTGTAAAGATGAAAGAAAAAAATCACTTTGCTGTCCCAATATAAGCAAGAGTATTTTTCAGTTTTTTTGTTACACCTTGCCTGATGAAGGGGCCTTAGCTGCCTCGAAAGCTTGCATTTGTAATCTATTTAGTTAGCCAATAAAAGGTGTCCTTTCACCCTTCTTTCTCCTGTATCAATCTATGGCTAACACGGTACAACACTCTACTGCTAAAGACTTTAGATAGGTAACAGTACGTGCGGCTGGGCACACACATGTCTCACCCATTAACCCTTAGTACTGGTGCCCCACAGGGATGTGTCCTTTCCCTACTACTCTTCTCACTTTATATAAATGACTACCTCTTCTTAAATTTGCAGATGCCATCATGCTAGTAGGCGTCATTTCAAACAATGATATGTTCATATACAGACAAGAGATGGAAAATCTGAAGTTGTGGTGCTGCCATAATAATTTGGGCTTTAATGTTTAAAAAACTCAGGAGATGAGATTTCAGGAAACAGTTACCTGCTCACCTATCACTTGCTATAAATGGCTCAAATGGAATGACAGAATCATTTAAGTTTCTGGGCACTATGCTGTCACAAAACCTTAAGTGGACCAAAAACATCACATGCTTTATTAAGAAAGCCGATAAGAGAATGTTCAGTTTACATCAGCTGAGGAAATTCAATCTCCCTTAAGCAATATTGGTCCAGTTCCACACAGCCATCATTGAATCCATTCTCATCTCATCTAAAAATGTTTGTCTAGTTTGGTGCTGTCTCTGCTCGGGATGAAGGCAATCTGTATCACATTAGGCTTTAACGTACTGCATACTGAAGTTCTGTATGAGTCCAGGCTAAGGAAGCAGGCCACAAAGATCATTGCTGCTCTGACTCATCCAGGGTATCACCTGTTCCAATGACTTCCCTCCGGCAAAAGCTGAAACAACACATCAACTAAACAGATTTTTTCCACGTGCAGCTATTCTGATTAATCAAGTCTGAGGTTCTACTCAGCATCAGTGTATACCTGCACACTAGACTGCCTGGGCATTTTAATCCTACTATCTATTTTTTTTAATTACCCTTGTATGCTGCATCATATTTTATCTTTTGTATTCTGTGTTGTCTTTGTGTGTTGCACCAATACTATCAAGACAAATTCCTTAATACACATTAGAGTACCTGGCAAATAAAGTGAAATCTGATTCTGATTCTGAAATGTCTCATAAATGTAAAAATCACATAGGTTATATTTTTCTGAATGCAGGCTAGAGAAGAGAAAAAAAAAGACCCAATGAGACGTATTAGAGGTATAATGACTCCCCAGTAGTGAAGCCAGTTGGAACAAAAATCTGCAGCCCTTTGTGGTTCCCTGGACTGAGTTTGAGAAACACTGCTTTAGCTGCATCAACGGCCACATAATGCTTCCTATAATTTAATATCAGTCTGTTATATTGCTGTGGAGGGATTTTAGACCGTTCTTCCTTGCAGAATAGCTTAATTTAGAAACATTCCGAAAAAATTTTTTGAAGCTGCTTGTTTCTTCTACTGGAACAAAGTGTCTATTCGGTCATACATGTGGACTTTAATAAAGCCAGTACAGAGCTTTCATTTGACTTCTTGTCAGCCATTCTGACATGGACTTGCTTTTATGTTTGGGATCATTTTTCTTGCTGCTCGACCCTTCAGCTACTACACTTCAGCTTTAGCTCATGGACATTCTTCTTAAGAATTTTCTGATGCAGAGCAGAATTCGTGTTTCATTCAATTATGGCAAATTATCCAGCTACTGGGGCAGCAATGAATCACCACACCATAGCAGTACCAGCACCGTGTTCTTAGTGTGGAATCCTGTGTTTGGCTTATGACAGACATAATGGGAGCGATGTCATCCAAAACATTACACCTTTGTCTCATTGGTCCATTATTCCAAAATGATCGGGAATCATCCACATGCTTCCAGGCAAATTAAAAATGAGCTGTTATGCTAGTGGTGTTCCGTTAGAAGTCATTTATGCCTTTCACCTCTGCAATGAAGCTCAGTGTATTTCATATTTCATATTGTAGAGTCATGAACACTAATCTTTGCTGAGCCAAAAAAATGCAGAACTTTGATTTTTTTATGATCCTTTGTGATGTCCTTGATGATTGTACACTTATACTGTGCCCCTCAGGTCATTTTGGCAGCCTGGCCCTGCCTAGGAAGACTCACAACTGTTCCAAGTGTTTTCTGTTTAAAGATTATGGATTTCACTGAGGTTAGAATTGTGTTTATATTCCTTGCCAGACTGACAGATATTAACAAACTTCTTGAAAGATTTTTCAAGAATTTCCTTTATGTGATTGCTGAATCTTTTTGCTGGCAACTTGACTTTGATGATAAAGAGTCCAAATAAGTGAGGTTTCTACTGAGCAGTGTTAAAGAAAACACAGTAAACAGATTAAAAAGACCCCGTTCGTTAAATGTCCAATGAAGAAAAAAATGATGCTGTCACTAGTGATGCAGTGTTTGTTGGTGAGTGTTTCATCTCAGAGTGCTCCACTCTCGATGGAGTTCAGGTTGCAAAAGACAAAGACAAAGATCTTCTGGTGGTGCCTGTATTTGAAATGGAGGAAGGCAGGAGGGGAGGAGTTATAGATAAGAGAAAGAAAGTGACATCAATTATCCTCCGGCGCGTCATCTGGCGTCTCACATCTTCCCCGTAACATTTTTGGATGGACTCAAAGCCGTGTAACACACCCAAAGCTCACATGTCTGGCTGCAGACTTGGCTGTGTTCAATTACCTATCTCTGATTACTAGTGGGAATATTACTTTTTCACACAGTTCCAGTTGGTGTTTGATGACTTTGTTCATTCAGTAAATAAAATAAGTAAAAGTAAGTATTATTTGTTTACAGAGGTACCTATTATCCAATAAAAGATTTTGTTTGAACACCAGAAAACATTCAGTGTCAAAAATATGTAATACCCTCTCAGGGTAAGGCTTACCTCCGTGTCCACAACTTTAAATGAATGAAGTTTTATTTACACAAAAGGAAAGCGTGGAAAAGATAATTATGGGTAGAAAGTATGACATGATTAAACAGAACTTGCTGTATACTTTTCATTTTTTACTTCTCTTCCTCCATCCTCTTACATTAATGATTGTGATGTAGTTATATTCTGGACACTCCTTGAACACATGGAGCACACACCCATCAACTGGATGCTCACCCACATTGCTCTTTTTGTGATCTCCTAACCACAACCTTGTGAGTTACACAGTCTTTTATGTGTTCCTTAAATTGGCTCATTTGTAAGGTTTGTCTGCTTTTGTTTCCCATTCTTATCTTTTTATCTTACCATGTTTAAAATTCTACTTCAGATTTGCATCTCTTGGCTTAAATTCAAACTTATTTCTTTGCTTTTATTTTAACATTTCTAATGAATTCTTGTATTTCCTTTTTCTTTGGTATCACATTACATTAACAGGAATTAAGTTTAAGTTGGTATATTTGGGTTACTTTAATGGTCTTCATGAACAGTGGGAAAGAAATTTAGCTGAGTGGGTGACCCATTACTGACCCATTACTAAGCCTATCCCTAACCCTAAGCCTAAGCCTAATTGCTTCTGTGCAACAAGTGAATGCTTTTGTTGAGGCCAGCAGATTAGAACTGAATCCAACAAGATGCATCTGTTAGTCAGCTTCTGGGATGTAACTGGACATTAACAATTTATATAACCTTGATTAAACCTGCAAAACACCATTAACTGTATGTAAGAACAGCAACTGTCTACAGTGCCTATAAAACATTCACAGCCTTGGAAGATTTCACATTGAATCACAATGGATTTGTTTTGACTTCTTTTGACACTGGCAAACAGAAAAAGACTATTTAATGTCAAAATAAAAACAGATCTCTGCAATGTGGTCTAAATTAATTACAAATATGAAACACTAAATTCTTCATTACATATGCTTGCTGGAATAGGCCTCAGCACCTGCAACCCTGATCAAGATTAAGTGAGGTTTGAAAATGGTTATGGTTATGGTTATGGTATGTTATGGTATGGTATAGTATGGTATGGCATGGTATGGGATGGCGTAAGTATTCACCACCCTTTAATATGACATCCCCAAATCATCACTGGTGCAGCCAATTGGTATAAAAGAGCCCCCGTAGTGTTTCTTGACAAACTTCTGCTGAATAGTTTATTGGCTAAAAGTACTCAATGTTTAGTGTGTCAGAGAGAGGATGTGCAGCATTGTTTATGATGGCCCTCAATATTTATATTAATATTAATAAAATTACTCAATGCAACTGAAACTGGAGTGAGAGGTGGCAGATTTCTTGGGAATACTGCCTCACTGTATTAATGAGTAAAGGCAAACCTGTGTATTATCATCTGTGATAACATTAAGCAGTAATTATGGCTCAGCTTTAAGTATTCTTACAAAGTGAAAGTGGCAGACTTTACTGTAATGCAAAAAAAGTATTTCTTCTCGTAAGAGCACTGTGTTGCTCAAATAGTTCTGAAGACTGTTTTAACTCTAAGCTACCTTAAGGCTGACTGATTATCTCAGTTATACTCTCCTAGTACTGATCTGTGTGTATTTCTATGTCATATGTACAGTATACCTTTTAAGCAACCATCAGTGAAGTTCTAAAATGTTTTGTCACCCTTGTCTAAGACTAACACTGGCCTGCCAAATGTGAATGTTTAATGGCCTCTGCACAATATAAAGCTTTACAGTCAACTTTGAAAGATATTGCTGATGAAACCGAAACAACTGTTGGTTGCCAATTTGATAGCAAAATAATTTTCTGTTACATGGCTCCATTTTTTTCCTTTCAGTGAACAGCTTGGCTCTCCTGGTTTGTTGGAGGTACAGATGCACAGAAGCGTATTGTCTTACTGTAAAGAGTTGCTGGTTGTTACACCAGTAACAGCTGATTTCCACCCGAGAGATTATATTTGGACATAAAATATTGTGTGTGCTTTTTTCAAGACTGTGCAACTTGCAAAAATTAAAGAACCTTAAAAAAGAAAAGGAAAAATAGAAAGTAAAAGAAAGAAAAAAATATTGGCAACAGCTTCAGTAAGAGCAGGTAGTGGTCATTAACTTCGCTTACTCTTCTATGGCTTATTAATAACTTTTAAACTCCACACAAAGTCTGCTTCAGGCCCACAAGTCCAAGCAATAAGTTGACCACACATGTCACAGAGCAACCCTCCTTCAGAGTGCATGATTTATCTGCAATTACAGATGGTGTAGCTACTAATTCAGGCAATAGTCAATTCTTAGCTTTTCACTCCAAACTACCTCATGACAGGTCTTCTGGACTATAGCTTCAGACTACTTCACTTCCTTCAGCAACCTAAACTCTTCTTTATTTTGCTGTATGTTATTCCATTCATGACCACTTACACAGTAACACACTAACACAGTAGAAAATACAAAGTGCATGCTACCCCTGACCTGGCATGGGTTTATTACACACAATGTGATGAATAGAGGTGATGAGCATGACATCTAGATAAACTGGATGTTGATGGTGGAAAGTGAAAGGTCATGTCACTGGTGGTGAAGAGTTTGTGAAGGAAGTTGAAAATGTCCGCTCGATGTAGTAAACCTCATTTTGATGAATATTGTTGGTTCTGAAAGCAGGATTCCCAATGAAAAGGAGTCTGTCTTTTATAAGAGGAAGATGGAAATAATCAAAAGCTCCCAGATGGGAGACAGAGAGTTGGGGTTTGAACCGGTGGACTAGACAGTAATGAAAATTTTGGATTTGTGTTTGTATGAATTACCCTAAAATGTATTTACAGCATTCACCATTCCTAGTACCAGTGAGCTTGGTAGTCAAAATGGTAAACTTCACTGCTCATTTGCATAAATATGGAGATACAGGAAAGCTCTTAATTTACCAATCAGGCTACATCAGGCTACATCTCCATCTTTACCTGACTGAGACCATGATGAGGTGACAGGACAGGGTTTATTCTCCATGGTAGATTGAGAAGCTCAGTAATTAAGTAGGACCACAAGACACAATGCATGAAACATTTGCACTTGGGTCTCTTAATTGTTACCAATTAACATGCAGGTGTTTGGCAATATGGAATTTCGTAGTGGAAAATCCAGGGAGGCACTATAAGAAAGAGCAAGCTCCACACAGACAACAGCTGGCACAGGACTGAAGCCTAAAATAGTGGATCCTTGATGCATCAGCAGTAACCACAGCACCATTATCCCACCACTTAGTCGGGTAGCTGTCTGGAACTGACTGGAATCCTGCTCAGGGATGGTTTCTTACCAGTTGATCCTGTCTACATATGAGAAAATTGATGGATGGAGTCGTAATAGAATGGGAGGTCTTCATGTACAGTTCAATTACTAATATATAATTAACATCTTAGTAGATATTGGTACTCCATAACCCTTAATGACAAAGTGAAAACATGTTTTCAGAAAGGTTTGCAAATTTAATATAACATCAAAATCTCTCTGTGGCACTCCAAATTGTGGTCAGGTGCATCCTGATGGCTTTAATTCTCCTTGAGATGTATCTGGAACTTGATTGGCAAACACATGTAACAAACTAAATTGATTGGACATCATTTAGAATGGCACACACCTGTATATATAAGGTCCCACAATTCACACTACATGTCAGGACAAAAACCTAAACCATGAATTCCCAAGAACTCTCTTTAGATCAAATTGTGGTGAGGCAGTGATCAGGGCAAGTGTATAAAAAACATTTCTAAAGCTTTGAGCATTCCCAGGAGCATGGTGGCTTCAATAATTTTGAAATGAAAGATGTTTGAACCACCAGAACTATTCCTAGAGTTTGCAGTTTAGCCAAACTAAGTAACCAGACAAGAATGACCTTGGACAAGAAGGTGACCAAGAACCCAGTGATCACTCCAACAGAGCTTTAAAAGTCCTCTGTTTAGATGGGAGAACCTGTTTGGAAGGATGACCATCTCTGGAGCACTTCTTCAATTGGGCATTTATAGTAGAATGGCTAGACGGAAACCACTGTTGAGTAAAAGGTATACAGCAGTTTAAAGGACTCTGATTCTTTAGTCTGAGGAGACCAAAAAATGAAATCTTTGGGCAGAACTCCAAGAACATTGTCTGGTGAAGAACAGGCGGTGGCAGCCTCATTCTATGGGTGTGCTTCTCAGAAGCATGGTCAGGAAGACTGGTCAGATTTAGGGGTAGGATGAATGCATCCAAACACAGAGTGGTCCTTGAAGATACCCTGCTCCAGACTGCAACAGCACGTGACCTCAGATTGGAGTAATGGTTCACATTAAGCATTTCAATGATTGTAAACATACATCCAAGACAACCCTGGAGTGGTTTTGGGACAAGTCTGGCTGTCCATGAGTGGCCCAGCCAAAGCTTAGACTTTCATCCCATAGAACATGTGTGGAAAGACCCGACGATGGCAGGCTACAGATACTTCCCATCAAATCTAATGGCACTTGAGAGGATCAGCCAAGAAGAATGAGATAAACTATCCAATTCCTGGTGTGCAAAGTTTGTAAAGAATCGCCCCAGAAGACCTGAAGATATAATTGATGTTAAAAGGGCTTTTACAAAGTACTGAATTAAGGGTCTGAATACTTAAATGAAAGAGAGGTTTCAGTGTTTGAATTGTAATTCATTTGTGAACCTTTCTCAACACACGTTTTCACTTTGTCATTATGGGCTATTGAACATAGATTGATGGGCTAAATGGCAAATGTATCTATTTAAAATGAAATCTACAACACAATAAAGTGTGTAGGGATCTGAATACTTTCTGAATTCTCTGTATTTATGATAATCCTGATGTTTTCTAATTAGTGAGTAAAAATTGTTGTCCAGTGGGGCATTTTTAACCCTAATGAGTTAACTCTGTTGCCCTTAAGTTAAAAAGAAGAATAAGGGATGCACACCAGTTAAGCTCCATCTGCCAGTCCTGATCACTTGCAAACTTTCAAATCATAACCCTTTTGTTTGTGTTACCAGGGCACTCTTGTTTAGTGACAAACATCCAGCACAGTAAACAATGACTTTCTGTAAAAATGGAATCAGCCGGATAAAGTTCACACTGCATAGAGGTGAACAAAACAGGAAAATAAATCTTATCCTTCTAAAGTACATTTTTCCTTGTTACTGAAACCCATTTTATCATAATTATACATAAGTATAAAATTAAAGGAACTAACATGCAGAGGTAGATAAGAAACAGTGCTGGCTCTGTTCTATTATATCACATTTTCTTCTTGTAAAGACAGTCATTTGTTTAAAGGTTTAAATCCTAAAAAGCTTTAATGGAGTGCATGAGATCATTCAAAAATATCAATTTATTGTTGTAACCGTTGTACTCGTTTGAGGGTATGACTTATGTACACTGCACTGCTTGTCTGTAAATGTTCTGAACTGGTTCATTCCTGTCAGAGGTGTGGAGATAAGAAACCTAACCCTGCAGCTCAGGCACAAGCCAGAAACCCACCCAAGAAGAGACAGCAGCCCATGTCAATAAAAAAAAAGAAAATGCACACAGTAGTTAAGAAGTGAGTTACTGGCTGTTATTGTTTAACAATGCAGTAAAAGTAATTCATTATTAAATGTACAGAGGTTGTGGAATAAGAATAGCAGAACTTGTACTCCTACTACAATAAACACTGTGCTATATATGTGCCTGCTTCCACTGGCTTTCAGTATGTAGAATTTAATGTTTTGGAAAAAAATCTCTAAAGTGCTTTTCATTACTGAAATGTAAATATTGTATAAATTATTATTATTATTATTATTATTATTATTATTATTATTATTATTATTATTATTATTATTGTTGTTGTTGTAGATGTGTTTTTCCAAAGTTACCAAAGTTCAGATGCTCTGGCATACAAAATGAGATTCAGCAAAAGCTTGATGAGTTGAAATGATATCTTTGTTTTAAAGAATGTAAATTTTTTAAAAATTTAAAGTAAAACAGTTCACACAAAATAGAGAAAAAATTGATGTAGCAAAGAAAAGAAAAGGTCTTGTTTAAGGAAAGTTCTGTTTGAAGTATAAAATTCTTGTTTCATTTCTAATCATTACAAAATCACTTCTAAACGTTTCTGGATCATTTCAGGACTGTCAGAAAACTGTATGCCTATCCCATTTCTACGCTGTAAATGGGTCTTTCAGTCCTTGCTAGCACTGGGACCTGTTCAAAACAACAACTGACTAAATTAACATGCTGTATCTTAGTTATAGCAAAAAAAGTTCTATGTCTTATTAACTAACAGGGGGTAAAAAGGCTATGCTATTGTTAATGGCTATGACTAAGCAAATTATATTCTATTCAATTTAAGCAAACACTAATAAGAGTTTAACTTAAACCAGTAACTTTCTAACTTTCTGGCTTTAACAGTTGTTGTTGTTTAAGTCCACTACTTGGTAATGGAGACAACACACCAGCATTTAAGCAACTCTGATCAGAACATCGGATAAAAATTACTATTATTATTATCATTTACATTTCACAACCTTTAAGTTCCTCTTTACAAAATAACAGACTTAAATGTTACTTTACATAAGAAATGCTTTCAGAAAGTGAATATTTCTTAAGGGTATAATTTCTTTTGCAGATGTCCTGCTCAAGACTTTCCTGTTAGCTGCTCAAGGTTGGTGTCAGCGTCCATTGAAGGTTCCATATGCTTCAACACCTACTGGCACTGTTCTCATTTTTTACAGAATATTCTAAATTTGTTTGATGTCGATCTCCAGACGTCAACATTTTCTAAACTTCTTGGCTTCCTTTTTTTATCCAGGTAAGTATTGTCTGTTTTCCTGTACCTATTTTTGTGTTCCATATTCATTTGATTTTGATCTTCACGATCTTGACATTTGCTGATCTACTTGGCTTCTTCTGTTAGTAAATTAATATCATCTGGGGTCACATTCTCGTTTTTGTGCCCCACCATGCTGTATTTGAAGATCATATTTTATTGACCTTTTACCAATCCCTGATGGACATGCACTGTGTTTAGGGAGAATATTTTCCTCCATTAGCTGTATCTTTTGGATTTTGTTGTGAGCAATAGGCTATTCAGTTTCCTGCACTGCCATTTCTGGCTCATTTTGGGTCTTAGCATCCTAATTTGCCTCACTTGGGATTTCAACATTACCAATGTGCTTGTATACAATCATTTTTAATCTTCTTAAGTTTGTCAGTGGGAGTTATTTTTTTTTTTTACGAAGTGCCATCAAGTGTTCAGAACTGCATTGATACCTGAATAAAAATATTTTGGATTCCACAATCACCATATTTCATATGGGCCTTGATCTACTCCACTTCCCATGATGATCTTCAGACCAAGTAGCACGAACACATCACTTCCTGGTATTATTATTATTATTGGGCGGCATGGTGGCGCAGTGGTAGCGCTGCTGCGTTGTAGTTAGGAGACCCAGGTTTGCTTCCTGGTTCCTCCCTGCGTGGAGTTTGCATGTTCTCCCCGTGTCTGCGTGGGTTTCCTCCCACAGTCCAAAGACATGCAGGTTTGGTGGATTGGCGATTCTAAATTGGCCCTAGTGTGTGCTTGGTGTGTGGGTGTGTTTGTGTGTGTCCTGAGGTGGGTTGGCACCCTGCCTGGGATTGGTTCCTGCCTTGTGCCCTGTGTTGGATGGGATTGGCTCCAGCAGACCCCTGTGACCCTGTGTTCAGATTCAGCGGGTTGGAAAATGGATGGATGGATGGATTATTATTATTATTATTATTATTATTATTATTATTATTATTATTATTGGTGCACACACCAAACCCAGAGTTTGTGAATAGATAGAATTTAGGTACCAATAATAACTAATAATACATAAACCAACTCTAAACAAAATACAGGGGCAAAAATCTTCTTCTTCTTGTTATTGTTGTTCTTCTTCATTATTATTATTATTATTATTATTATTATTATTATTATTATTATTATTGTCAATTTTCTGAATCTTTGTCTTCATTAATGGGAGGTTGCACTTATTTCAGCCATTTCAGTTGCAAGGCAGGATTTAACTTTCATTGAAACATGTTTATAATAGTAATAATAATTCTAAATCAGCTCTTTGTACTTGTGTGCTTCAATAGGATGAAGTAGGAGGAGTAGTAGTAGTAGTAGTAGCAGTTTTGTAGTTGAAATTCTAAACCTTCTCTTGTTTAGAGTGTTTAGCTATATATAATACTAATAGACATTATTATTATTATTATTATTATTATTATTATTATTATTATTATTATTATTGTCAGTAGCAACAGTAGTAGTAACAGTAGTTTAGAGTCGAAATCTTAACTCTTACTGGGTCAGTTTCAGTATTCCTGAGATTGTACCATACTATCAGTGGCTCAAGACCAGATTATGTGGTATGGTACTATGGGGAGATGATGCTCAGGTCTAAGTGCTGTCTCAGTGAGCAGCAGAATGAGATTGGTCTCGTGTTTCTCCTCAGTATGCTCAGCTGACTGTCTGATTGTCCATTAATGGTGTGCAAGGAAATAACATCTCACCTTCTCTAAATTAACTACACATTCCTCTCAATTTAAAGGGACATAATGCAGGGAAATTGCATGTCCTAATGTAAACTTATTAGAAAATAACTGCAATAGTTAAGCTACATTAGATCGTAATGTGTATTGCTATCATCATTGTAAACGTTATACAATTCAAGCATATGAAAAGGCCCTGAAATCTCTACACAGAAAGTAATGGAAACAAGAGTTACACATTAATAGAATCATGTCTGAAGCATAATTGTCCCTCTGTAGACCGTTTCCTAGTAACGTAGACAATACAGAAGAGTTGATACTTTTCATTCAACATGCACCGAATTATTCTGATAGTCACCAAATCATATAAAATACCATTTCAGAGAGTGGATAATTTTCATAAAGAGTGTCTAATCACAGTGCAAGCTTCACAGTAGAGCACAAGCTCTATATAAAGTAATACATATTGTGCGAGATCTCTCATCTGATCTGGAGGACACCTGCAAATATATCTCCATGACACTCCAAAGAAATACACCATGGAAGATACTAGCAGTATCTTTTATTGCACATTTTCCAAATGAGCGGCCAAGCGATTTCTTAATTAGCGACGCTGGCTGGTCATCTTTTAGAGAAGATTAATGGTTAAATGTATGTTGATCTGTATTTTTCTATTTCTTATATTATGCAATATAAATATTTCCATGCATCACTTGTCTTTCTCTGTGGCATTGAGTTAAACATATTTGATTCAGTATCACACTATACTTCTGTCCAAATATAAATACAAAATATGGTTTCCATATTTTTGTAATGACATATTTATGCTTTTTTCATGTTCATCAGTCTGTCTGAGGCGTATGGAATTTATTTTGTACTCATACTAAGTCCTTTGAACCTGCTCATAAGGTAGTCTAAGTTAGTACATACATTTTCCTGTTCTCTGACTCCAAGAAGCACACTGCAGCTGCACTTAGTCTTTATGTACTGCTAGTCCACAGCATCTAACAACATCTAACAGAACTGAAGATTGTGTACTATTATTATTATTATTATTACAATTTCTGAATACCTGTTCCAACAGTATCACTTGTAGGGTTATTGTTATTTTACATCTATTATTTCATCCATCTATCCATTGTGTACATTTAAACAAAACATAATGTGCTTTTACTGCTATGATTAAAGTGCTGAATTCATTATTATTATTATTATTATTATTATTATTATTATTATTATCCATCCATCCATCCATTATCCAACCCGCTATATCCTAATTACAGGGTCACAGGGGTCTGCTGGAGCCAATCCCAGCCAACACAGGGCGCAAGGCAGGAAACAAACCCCAGGCAGGGCGCCAGCCCACCACAGATTATTATTATTAACAACAATAATAATAATAATTATTATCATCATTACATAGGTCCTGTGATGGACTGGTGCTCCTTACAGGGTTTGGTCCTGTCTTGTGTCTTAATGTTTCTAAACCTGATTAAGTGAATATTATTAGTATCAGTAGTAGTATTAGCATTAGTATTAGTTTTAGTATAAGTATTGTCGATAGCAATAGTAGTAGTAGTAATAGTAGTAGCAGTAATAACAGAAGTCTAGAGTCGAAATCCAGAATCTTCTCTTGTTTTGTGGTCCCAAGCCCACCTGAACTATAACAGAATTTCACTTTGTGTTGCTACATTATTTAATGTTTTTAAGGCTGATGCTCACAAAAAAAGGAGCTACATAACTGCTGCTTTTTGGCATACAGTGTTAAACCCCAGCAATAAAATATTTATTTTGAAGACAGGCATTAAAATTAATAGTTATTTGGGCTGTACTCCTTTAAGAAAATCTTTAAAATAAGGTAATTTAGAGTGAACATTATTAAAACAAAACACCCACTTCAACACAGCTCCAGTTCTCAGGCTCCCAGTCCAATGAGAGCCAAACAATGTGTGCAGTTGTCACTTAGCACTTAAACAGCAACTCTTCCAGTAATGTGAGTGATGGCTCTCTTGTACCCGCTAGGCGCTTTGCATATTAAATGTTGGGAATTTGCCACTATCCTGAAAATGAAATACACTAATGAGCGTTTTCGTTTAAGCTTTGAGTTAAGCCTCCTAACGCTTGGGGTAAGGTTTGTATTAAGGAATGGATCTGGCTATCTGCTCTCTTCAAGCACTCTTTTAAATTTCTGATGCAATTTGATACTTAGACATTGAAGAGAAAGCATTAACAATAATATTCCGAGGTGTCCTTTTTCTGACAGAAATGTTTTTTTTAATGGGAAACATAATTAAATATTGCAGACTGGGAACTCAGCTTTTTTATGGAGTCTAGCTCGTCTTGGGCATACTGAGTGAGTGCCTTTCTGTCAATTAGGTATTAGTTGGGGTTTAATACTCAAATCCCTTGAAATTGCTGGGGGCGGTGGGGGGATTGCGGAACTGGTTCTATAGTATTATTGTACTGTTTTGAAAAAGAAAGGTGGAAGAAGAGTTAAGAGAAAATGCCTCTGGGTAATTTTTCAAGGAAGGAGCTGCCAGGGCAGGGAACTCAGAAGGTTCTTTTTCTACGCTAAGAGTCTCTAGCTCTGTGCCAAGTTGGTGCTGCAGACAGTACTGACATCTTAGAGCTCTTTCATCCTACTTTTGTAGAAGGCTGGGGTGCTTTTTGTGAGGGTATTTCATGGTCTCCCAGTGTTCACTGGGAATTCCGGAGGGCTTCACGTTCACCCTCACATTATCTCCAAAGTTGTGTGTGTTGACTTAATTCTGTTACTTCTGTACATCAGTCATTCTTGTTGAACAGAAATAAATTATTTTTTTCTTTTTTAACAGAGTATCCAATGTCATGCCTCTCAATGACAGCACCTTTCAATCATTTACCTAAAAAACCTCATAATTCTTAAAGAACAAAGAGGCTGAATACATTTTATTCATTAATTTAGTTACAGAAGGCACTTAATCCGATTTTTAGTGTTGCATGAGGCTGCGGCCCATCCTGGTATCACTTGGCACAGGGCAGGAATAAACTCTCGTGCAGACAACAATCTATCATTGGTCACATTCATGAACTCTTCAGATATATATTAGATTTACATTTATTTGCTTAGAAGACTCTTATTTCCAAAGGAACTCACAAATGTGATCAGCATAATTATGTCAGCATCTATCTGGGTGTCTTTTTAGGAACAAGTGTTACTGGACAAGGTTACAAAATTGATCATTACAAATGTAGAGGTTTAAACAAAATGCAGGTCCTAAACCATCAGTGATCAGAGTCAGTATTTAGACTCATTTACATTAACCTGTGTGCCACCTGCAGCAACCATTGCACTAATGTTACCCATCTAAGACAGGTTGAAATCTAAAAAAAACCACATAGACCTCAGCATATGCACCATATGTTGGAATGTATTTTTTAATGCGTGTAGTAATAAAATGCATTGCATTTTTCATTCCAACATATGGCACATCACAAAACATTAGCACTGCTTTTCGAATCTCATACCAAATTGCATACAAAAGAGACACACACGGATGGACAGATGGACACACACACTAACACACAGACTCTTGTCCTTTTAATAAAGTAAATGTGACAAATTAAATTGGATTTAGATTTTTTGATTTTCCCCTTAAAAATGAATTAATGAATAAATCTTAGCACCTATAGAAAAAAGTGGTGAAGTGAATAAAACCATTTCCTAAATTATTTTGTACAGCCTAGCAAAATGACACCTTTTATTGGCTAACTAAAAAGACTACAATATGCAAGATTTCGAGGCAACTCAGGCCCCTTCTTCAGGCAAGATGTAATCCTGTACAGCCTGAGGAACAACACACTGGGACCAGCACCACAGCCAGAATTGATTTGGGATCTTTTTCTGACTGGGACACCAAAATCACAGTAGGACAGGGGAAGGCAATATATTCGGGTCATTGTCTCCTCCCATATGCTAGGTGGCAGCATCTAAGGACTGCAGGGCATCATGGGAGTTGCAGATCTTTGGTTCACCCCTGTAGGGTCCCTTTGGTGCCACAAGGGACCTCTATAGCGGCTAGAGTTCCCAGGGCATCAAAAGTACCCAGAAGTGTTTCTGAGCCTCAGTTTTGGAACACTAGAAGTAAGTGAGGGTCTGCAATAAAAAGGAGCTGCTCCGCCTTGTCCAGGTGAGTTGGAGCCAGATATGCCTCGATGTGGTACAGAAAAGAAAGGGAAAGAATACTTGTAGTTGTCATTGGAAGGCATTGTTTCATAATAAATCCCTTGGTTTTGATCCTGAGACTTGTTTGTATATTTGTGTTTGGGTCTCTGTGGCACCCTCTGTTGTTAACAACAGTTATATTCATGGTTCTTCTTTTTGGATCTGACAAGGCATCTCACCACACTTTAGGTAAAGGTGCACCAGGTAAAAGTTCAATTGCATAATAAAATGCCAATGTGTGTGTAATGTGAAAGCTTTCTCTTGACTGTAAAAACCTCAGTAATCTGTAAGCCATTTGGAAGTGTCTCAGTCTTTATTCAAGTTGTTCCTTAAAACACACCCTATTCAGTTTGTTTCTTTTTTGTTATGACCCCTCCACACTATTATTTTGAACACATTTCAGTAATGGCTACGTTCTGCTTTTAAGACGCAGTTTAAGCCAATACAGTTAAGTCCTGCACGTAGTTGTTGTCCTCATGTAGTCTGCATATTTTTCCCCCGAGTCCCCTAAATTTCCTCCCACACCCCCAAAGACATGCATGTTTGGTTAATTAATTGGCGATCCTAAGCTGGCACTACGGGTACGTGACACATGGCTTTCATTATAAAAATGCCAGGAGAGGCTCTGTATCTTTTTAAAATTATAGAAAACGCTTAAGTTTATAACTCAGTTTTGCAGGGCAAATGCATATATTTATATATAATATGCTACTGTGGCTGTCCGGTTGTCTGTCCAGGATTTTAAATCACCTGTAGCTAGCAAACCGTTTGAACTATTGACCTGAAATTTAGTACACATATACTACGTGATGTCTACTATCGGCTTTCAGAGAGATGATTGACCTTCAAGGTTATTCCTCTTGTTATTTTTATTTTATTTTATTGTAGAATCAACTCTTGGCAGCAGGGCAGCTGTGTGGCGCATGCGTACGGGCGCCGTTCTCATTCCCTACCACCTTCGTCGTCACTTCCTCTACCTCTTCATATCTTAAATCATTCTTGAGGCAGATTGAAGACTTAAGTGCTGACTTAATCAGTTTTAACGTGAAAACATGCTGACGAAATAAGAGAAGAAGTGGGCTGCTAGGGTGGAGAAGAGAAGAGCTGTTCAGGAAGCAGCAAGCGCACCAACCTCTGAGCAAACGAATGGTAAACGTACAGAGAAAGAGTCAAGTGTATTCACTGCATGATAATGTGCAGTGTGCCGTTACTGGTAAACCATGATTGTGAAGAAATAACTTTGGCTTGAAAAACACCAAACTTATCCTTTAAGCTTCCATTTATTATTTTTCTTCCATTATGTTTTCTTTGTTCCTTGTTCCTGCACGGCTGCACTACTTAATGGCTTACCTGTGGCTCCACCTCCTCAGAGTGTCATACCGTCTGTGCCAGTGCTTATTTTGTAAAGAAGAAGGGGGCTGTACGCGTATATTGCATTTGGATCAAGTATGAGGTATTCCGTAGGTACATAGAGGCCAAGAGTCCTAGTGCTACATGTTTTGTTTATTTGGTAAAACATAACATTTGAAATTTGAAACTGACAAATCGTCAAGAGTACTGTACTGCATAATATTATGCTTGACCGTTTAAAATTACAAGCACAGAATTTCCAAAATCGAAGAATATCAACCACAAGTTAATAACGAGCTCAATATTCTACGAAAAAGTTGTTATGTAGTACCGCAAAGCAATCAATGTTTTTAATTTGATTGAGTTTTAAAGAAAACTCCAAACTTTGTGCATGTTTTCATCAAATGCAGTTTTTCTAATTGTTCTTTGCTTTGAGTGTCAATGGCTGATCATCAACCTTGTAAGAGCCATGAGTTAGCATATCTCCCAGGTTCGAAGCGCGTAATTGGAGGGCCAACCAGTTGTATAAAGAGAAGTGCAGAGACAGTGCTTGTCGGCAACGAGGCTCTCATTGGAATAACAATTTGATTCATTTGTGAAAACTCACATTTGCACTCACTTGATGAAACTGGAATACGACTAAGAACATGCAATAGAGGCTTCAGGTTTTCGCATTGTTTTTCAATGAGGTACTGATGGAATCCATGAGTTGCATCTCTTTCGGATAACCGTAGTTTTTCACAGATGTTCCTAATATGGACGAATGTAGTATGCACCAGTTAACATAGAATGCACAGCATCGGGTAACAGTATACAAATTGTCAGCAGACAGTTGATTATAGAATAATTTAACATGTAGTTGATTCCAACGCTTTGTCACATCCGAGGTGCCCGTAGACTATACTGGTGCATACCGTCACAAAAAAAAAAATCTCTGAATTGTGCAAGCATAAGGTCGGACATCAACTGCAATTTACGTGAAAGTACTCTGTCCAAAATGTCGACAGCTGTATGAATTTGGATATGTTTGTCTCTTTGCGCTCCAAAATCACAATGTTTGGATTGCTCATGTAAAGCTCTGATAAGTATTTCAGCCTTTCCTCTGGGTCACTGCACTCTTTGATAAAACACTCATAAATAACATTACGTCTGGGAAAAAATATTCATCGTCCTTTCTTAGCACAATGTCAAAATGATTTCAATCCCTCTTATTGCGAAATGTAATGATGAGCTAACCTGAACTTTGCTGTCTTATTTATTGTAGCTGTTCTGAATCTCAAGAACTGCTCTTTCCTAACTGGCCATTCCGTTGTGTGGTCAAAGGGGAAGTTTTCAGGTGTGTGAAATTTCACAATTGTTGCAATAAATTTCTGTGTTCTTCACGCAGTTCTGACACCATGTGAAGATTTTGGAGGATAAAGAAGAGAGACTCACTGCACCACTGCAACATGGTAAACTACTTGAGCGAACAAACTTCAAGAAAACCTTCAGTATTATTTGTGAACATCTTACCCCCATACAGTTCTCCATCAGAATTCCCAGTGGCCCACATATTTATATCTTTTGCTCTCTTAAAGTTGCAGACTATTATATATACTCTGACAGTGGTCATCAGAGACTACCCAAGAGTCTGTCTCAGTCTTTTGGAAAGGAAAGGGAACGGATTGATAGCATTAGCTGAGGGTCACTGATCTTCTTTCAGGTAAGAGCGAACTGGAGGAAAAAAACAGACAAATATCTCAGTCCCCTGGCTTCTTCTACAACCCTCTCCCATGATCTCTTTTGCTTAGTGCCGGCAAGCCCAAGTGAATAATCACACCCTTGAGAAAAGGTTTACTCATTGCTCTCCACACTAAGACATGATGAAGCTTGTAGGAAAGTGGAGCTCGCCTACATATTTGTGTTATGTGTTTAAATAGTATTTTTTTATGGTTGACAGAAAATTGAAGGACTGGCATTGGACCAATAGATCAAGTGAGTGCCTTCTTTATATGACCATTTACAGAGTGCCCAAATCTTTTTTTGGAGCTTAAGATACACAAGTGGGACTCAGAAAAGATGAAAAATGTTTGCTGGATTTGCACATGACAGGTTACAGCCTGCCAAAAAAAAAATGTAGTTATACAACAAAAATGTAATGTTTACACCACAGGCCTGTGTTTGAACATTCAAGCCTGTGGGGTGAATGTAGAAACATTCAGGAACATTCAGCTTCAGATTATAGTGAAATGCATGTAGCAAATTCATCAATATCAGCCTTTTGAAGAAGCTGTGCTGATTTCTTTAGTTTAGGAGATCCTTTACCTTCCTGATCTACCCGCCCAAGCACCTTATTGCATGTCTGCATATTTTACTTATGTTCTGGAGTTTAGACTTTCCCCTGTTTCATAGTTTGCTGTTCGGACTAATGCAAATTTATTAGACATACCAAGAGCATGAAGCCTTTGCCAACAGATTTAATGAAATGTGAATAAAGCAAGCTTATGAGTGCCCCTTTCCAAAAGAGATTTATTTGTCATTCTTCTAAACAGGACACACAATAATTTGATGGTTAGTACTTTACCTTTTTGAAAATACAAGAGCAAGTCAAAAATTATCTGCACTTTTGTGGTAAATTTATTTGGGATGGTGGTACAGCTTTTCCTGTTCATATTTGTGAAAACCTGGTGTGTCTGTGGCCACAGTGGTAAGTTTAAACCTTGATCAGTCGTTTTCGCTTACTGTTGTCTAGGAGTAAACATGACCACCAAAGAAGAACAGCGAACAGTGATCTACTTTTTATTGGCTGAAACCAGGAGCCAAAATCCTCATCGGTTTGTCAGAATCATGATACAGACTTAATTAATGTTGTTGTCGGTAGTGAATGTGGAGAGATGCCTAACACCCTCTTCACGCTTAAAGGAATATTCCAATCAAAAATTATATTTTTAATATGTCACTTACCCCATGTAGTTTGCAGTGATGGCTGAGAAAAAAAAATAATCTCATGTTTTCGTGCAGAACAGGAGGAAGCAGTTTATGATGTGATCAAACGTAATGATGACTCAGTCTGTCCAATGACAAACCATATGAAAAATGTCCATGGAATAAAGAAATAAAATTCTCATGTAAGTCGTGTTGCATAATCCACATGTCTGAATCCATTTTTTTACTCAACACAAGCAAAATCCATCCATATTTTGCTAAAATAGTAATTCTGGAAAGTTCAGCATAGAACAGGAAAGACTTGTGAATTCCCATAATAACGTGCCTTTGAATTGAAGATCCACCCCTTCCTCTCATTCATTGGACAAGAGGCCTGTCTTCAATTCAAATGTACAGCATTATGGGAATGCGTCTTTCCTGTTTAGGTCCTATGCCGAGTTTTCCAGAAGTAACTTCTAATAATATTTTAGCAAAAGATACACACGTTTTTCACAATTTGAACATACAATGGACATTTAATGTGACACGAGTTCTTTTGTCCATGGAGGTTTTTTGCATCATTTTCTTTTGGACAGAAAGGTCACCAATTACAGTACGTTCCATTGCATCATAAATTATTTTCTCTCATGCTACATGAAAACATGAGATTATTTTTTTCTCACCTACTTTACAAACGACATGGGGTAAGTAACATATAAAAAAATACCATTTTTGGCTGGAGTACTCCTTTAATAACATTTGTCTGACCTTTTTAGAACTTGTCAATCTATTCATAAACACTCCACCATGATATAACACTTTCTCGATATTGTGCAGAAGGCCTTCTAAGGATTTCCACCCCTGATACTTCTTTAAATCATATAAAAGTATTATTTGGTGCAAATGGAGGGTAGAGCGGCCATGTTCACTCCTAGAAAACAATAACAGAAACTGACTGGTTAAGATCTATACTTTATCACAGTGACCATAGATTGTTGCCACATGTGCAAGAGCAAAGTTGTGCAGCCAATCCAAACAACATTTTGGCAGAAGTGTGGATAATTATTGACTTACCCTTGTATATTAATAAAGATCAATCTAATTCTTTAAATGGATCATTCTCACTGTAGTATTTACTTATTTTTAATGAATGGCACTGCTGCCTTATAAATTAGCAGTCCTTGATTTGAATACCATGCCCAGTTGCTGTCTGTGTGGATATAACACGTTCTCCTTGTGTGTGTGAGAGAGCGTTTCTGCAGGCACTTCAGTTTTCAGAGCCAGCAAGCCCAAGTGAAGTATCTCAAACACGTACCGTATGTGTATGCGTGTGTTAGGCTGGTGAGGGATTCTAAACTGGCACTCCGTGGGTGTGAGTGAGATGTCTGGTTCTTGATTTTCACCCTATGTTTCCATTCCATTTGAGAATTTTATGTTGTTTTTTTTTTAAGGAACCATTGGTTTTTGCTTTCTAATGCAATCAAAATATAAGAGATTAGGAGGTCAAAACTAGTAACATCTCCCCTTTTGAAAACACAGTTCAGCTGAGATGCAGACACACCCAATGCTTACTCTTCAGTCGTTGTGGTTAATTTTTGTCACAATTTACTGTAGATGACTTCTGAACAGAAATTGAACTATGGAGTTGTGATTCTGTGGCTCACCCACAATGCCTGGTTACAGCTGGGGAAAATCAAAAAAGAGAAGTATTCCGGGGTCTACAGGCAGTACTAGAACATAACCCAACCACCGGGGTCACACGAGCCAGTGAGGTCTTACTGCCAGTCCCAAGACCGGGGAAATTGGAGAGGGTTGTGTAAGGAAGGACATCAGGCATAAAACCTACTATATGCCAAATCAAACATGGGGATGAGACTGACATTATGGTGTGTAGTGAGAGTAGACAGCAGGGTGAGGTGGACCTGGAGAGGTGGAGGTAAGCACTGGAGAGAAGGGCAATAAGAGCCAGTAGGCATAAGATGGAGTACATGTGCGTGAATGAGAGGGAAGGTAGTAGAAGGGTGCAAATGCAAGGAGAAGAGGTGGTGAAAAGAGAGAAAATTAAATACTTGGGTTCAACAGTCCAAAGCAACGGATAGTGCAGTAGAAAGCTAAAGAAGAGAATGCAGGTAGAGGGTAGACTGGGTGGCGAAGAGTGGCAGGAGTGATTTGTGATAGAAGAGTATCTGCAAGAGTAAAAGGGAAGGTCTATAAAATGGTAGCAAAAAGAATCAAGCATTGCACATGCAACTGTCACCTGTGATTGAGCTGCAGAAATGCATGTTCTCGTGGGTTTCTTGCTGCAGGTGGAGCATTTTCAAAGGCAAATAACTTTTTTTAAAAGAAGAAAATTTGGCCCTTGCAATAATCCATAGAGAAGGGCGACATCTAGTATTGATTTCTGTGTAAGCCCTGATCGTGAAACGTCACTAATTTCAAGTTTGATTGATATTTTTGCTGGGGTGGACTGAATTGGATGCACCACCAGCTGCTAACACTCAGCCCATCTTTGTTTCTGGTGGCCCTGGCAGTTTTAACTGTGCAGCACATCTGTTTTTGAACTGCAGTGCAGGTGCTATCAGGGGACAAAGCTCGTCAACTTTGTTTCACTGCTAAGCAGTGTGCCAGTATTTTTTCACTGGGGTCTCCAATCCCCCAAACCCCTTGATCATTGATTCTGTGTCATTTCCTTATGGTGTTTCATGCAGGATACCCCTTACCCCAGATCATTAATCAAGTTGCTACTCTTAACAGGAGACACATTTTCAAGATTATTGAGATTTATAAAAGTAAATTGGTCAATTTATATTTAAATTTTATATTCTGAGTTGAAAGCTAATGTTTTTAGTTAAATTTGGTTATCAACACTACTGAATGTAGTTCAAATTGTGGTTCAAAAATTTGACTTCTTCATCTTCAAATGCAACGTTACTCTTGTACATATGACCGACACAAATTAAACATTTTCTACAGGTGCAGGGCATAGAAAAGGTTGGGAACTACTGCACTCTGCCGATGTTCTGCGTTAAACTAATTCTGTGACTGCACCAGTGATGATTTAGGTGTGCCACATGTAAAATAAGACAAAAACAATCATAAAGTTTTGGGGTTTCCGGCTCCGTATACTGTGGTTTCAGAAAGGTCAGTTATTGCTCAGATGCGTTACAACAGACAACATGAAATGGCATATGGGAAAAATTTATGGGGTGAAACCGGAAACAGGCAGATGGAATGCTGGGAAGGACCCGAGGTGGTGAATGGGAGTCATGACGTCATCAGAAGTGGACCAGAGGGAAGGAAGGAATGAGGAAATGGTAGCACGTGGTTAGGGAGTCCAGGTAAATTCAAGGCGACGTTGCTTCAGTCTTTCTGTGGAAATGAAGAAAGAGAGGTTAGTACCCCGCCTTTGTCCCCTGGCACAATATATTACGCTCCTCGTCGGGTCTTTAAACGGCTTCCTATTGTGCGCGTTTAAAAGGGTTGAATACTTACTAGATCAGTTATTTCATGTGATATATTTGTAATTGATTTAGACCACTGTTTTCACTTTGACATTTAAGGGTCATTTTTCTGTTGATCAGTTGTCAAAAAAAGCCAAATTAAATCCTCTGTGATTCAATGTTGTATAACAACAAAATGTGAAAACGTCCAAGAGGTGAATACTTTTGATTTGCACTGTACTTCTGTTGTTGTTTTTGTCATTTTCTATCTATACAATGGAAGCAGAGACCAACTGAGCGACTTGCTTCTATTCTCCCAGTGCCAACTCTTTAGAGGAATTGCTTAGCCACTATACTCCCCTACCCTACATGTGTGATTGAGTCACATCTGACAGTGTCCTAACCCCAAACTCGCCCTCATCTCACTTCTGCTTTGTTTTACCTCTGACTTGTCAATCAGTCTTTCAATTGACTAACCCCTTTAAATTTTCATACGAGTTTAGCTCATTCCTCAGATCACTGAGCCATATAACACAATACAATCAGTAACAGTGGGAGCTCATTAACAGTCCAATTGCTTCCCCCACCAAAGGTAGCTACCCCAGTGTATATCACATTTACTTTCTTAGCAGATCCTTTTATCCAAAGCGATATCATTGAGTAAATCTCAGTCTGTAAGTGTTACAGGACAAGGCTTCAAGACTGATCATCACAAGTGAAGAACTCAGAACAAAACACAAGTGAGTTACAGTTCTTAGTTTACAAAGATCTAATCAGTTAGACATAAATTCACCAAACAAAAGTCTTCAAATGCTTTTTAAACAAATCAAGGGAGTCAGAATTCCAAATGGAGATGGGCAGCTCAATCCAGCAGCCAGAAACCACACATGAATAGAGTCTAAATTGAGATTTGATGCCACACAGAGGTGACATCACCAGAAACCATTCAACAGCAGACCTGAGTGTTCAAGAAGGAGCATAGGACCTCACAAGTGTCTCCATATATGTAGGTTCTGACCCGTTGACTACTCTATAGGCAAGCATCAAGGATTTGAACTTAATATGAGCCACTACAGGGAGCTGAAAAGAGGAGTAACACACCTACCTCAGCTGGTTTAACACCAGACCTCCTGCTCCATTTGAATCATCTGCAGTGGCTTGGTGGCACAAGCTAGCAGGAAGTTGCTGTAGTCTAGATGTGACAAGACCAAAGCCTGGACCAGGAGTTGTGTTACATGCTCCATCAGAAACAGTCTGATCTTACAGAACCGTATATACAGTGAATCTGCAAGACCAAGAAACCATTGCAACATGTTCATTTAAGGGCAGCTAGCTGTCGATCACCACCCCAAGGTTGGGTACAGACTTGGCAGGTGTTAGCAATAATGAGCTGAGCTGAAAACAGATGGGGAGCAGAAAAGACGAACAAACTGGGATCATAGCAAGAGCCGTCTTTGCCAGGTTGTGCTGGAAATGGTGTTCCTTCATCTAGGTTGCAATATTGGTGAGACATGAAGAGATTCTAGCAGATACCGTAAGGTCTGCTGAAGTGAATAACAGGTACAGCTGTGTATTGTCAGCATAGCACTAACAGGAGAGAGACTGGATAACAAGGCCTAGTGAGACGGTGCATAGAGAGGAGAAGACAGGACCCTGCATCAAATCTAGGGGTACCCCTGTGCTAGTGATCTTTTAATATGAGACTCCCATTTCCATTTGCGTTGGTTTAAGGAATGCTGTCATTATCAGAACTGTTTGGGACAGTTTGACCAGAATGAGTATTTTCTTTTGTTCAATAAGACTTATCACTTTACTTTTTTTAACCCCAATTTAAGTTCAAAATACTCCTTAATTTTCTCCTTTTTGCTGCCAGTGTCATATTTAGCCTATGACACAGGATATTCTTCAAAAAGTTTTAATTCCAGTTGAGTGCACTTGGTCTGCATTTAATAAAATGAACCATGGATTACAGTCATGAAAGTGAAGAGTTTCATTTTATTTAGACACTCACACTGAAGGAAACATTCTGAAAGCTATTTGAGAGCTTGAAATTCTTCTTTCTCTCCCTCTCTTTACACTCAGAAAATAGAAGTGTTTATTGAAAAGTCAATTAAATTGTAATCCCTTAGTAAGAAATTGTGTTTAAAACAATAAGATTAATATTGGCAGCAATCATTTAACAAGTTGCTGACTCTCTATGGTTTATTTTATTTTAAATGACAGGTCTTAAATTACCATACACTTAGTGTTGGCATTAAAAGCCAAGGAAATGAGCACTTCAAGTATTTTTCAGGATAAATAGTTTCAAGTTCTTTTTTATACATTTATTAATCATTTCTCCAAATCACAATATTACAAAGAGGAACCAAAGCCAATCAAAGACACAACACGTACAAGAGAAGAATACACAGCAGAGCAGCAGACAGAGAAGTATAGGACACACAAATGGAATAAAAAAAGCACTAAAATAGGCAGAGACGCTAACTTCATGACAAATAGCTACGCATTGCAAAAGTAATGACACAATTATCTGATTCAAAGAATGAGTATTTGTTTTCCATTGATGTAATAACATGTTTTCATTTTTTCTGAGAATATTAAAATAGCAGACGAACTGCATATACTGAATATAGCAGAATAATTCATCAGGTTGTACATAAAATTCTATTGCATAGTCATTAAGTCTTCAAAACTTTTTGATAATTTCTGTCTTGGAACCCCAAAGAAAGGTTTACATTCTGCTCAGAATAAGGGAGTTAGGTGCCAATTATTGGAGCTATTATTTTGGAGCATACTGTAAATATTTCAGTGAGGTTTCAGTTTTACTCATGTCACTGCACCATCTGTGCTTATTTTT
>JANRMT010062840.1:8509510-8521413 GCA_026402145.1 Polypterus bichir lapradei | reverse complement strand
ATATATATATATATATATATATATATATATATATATATATATACTAAGGGGGCCAGGCCCCCTGGCCCCTTTGGCACCCAACCCCCAGTTGTAGCAGCCGGCATGATGTAGCGTCAAAGTCATTGCCTCTGGCACTGATGTCTGAAGTTCGAGCCCTGTAAGGAGATGCAAAAGTGCGTACACCTGACAAGCCCCAATGGGGCTGAAACACGTGTCGTGTACTCTTTATATTATTTGGCAGATAATGTATCACATTTATATATATCATTTATCTAATCAGCCACTCATGAGGCAGCAGCACAATGCTTAAAATAATGCAGGTACGGTTTAGGAGCTTAGTTAATGTTCACATTAAGCATTAGAATGAGGAAAAATGTCATCTCAATGATTTTGACAGAGCCATGATTGTTGGTGCCAGACAGGGTGCTTTGAGTATTTCTGTGACTGCTGATCTTCCGGGTTTCTCACACACAGCAGTCTCCAGTGTTTACTCAGAATGGTGCGAAAAAGCATCCAGTGAATGGCAGTTCTGATACCACTACAAGTGAGTGAGCCTCACATCTTTAGCTTTGCAGGATCGTTTACTTATAATACATAATTTGCTCGTCCTTTTCTCTCCTTCAGTTTAAGTGGGTCAGTAATTCTGCTTGTGAGATGGGAATCAATACCTTGTTACTCTATCTGAAATTCATCAAGTACAGCTCCATGATTATATAGCCACTCTGGTTCTGCTGGGCTGTAGTCTGTAGTTATTTCAATAACAACAATGCATTTCTTGTATAGTCCAAAATCACACAAGGGATGCCTCAATGGGCTTTAACAGACTCTAAAAAGACAAGAAAAAATACTTCTAGGAAAAAAAGAAATAGAAGAAATCTGGGGAAGGGCAATTCAGGGAAAGACGTCCTTTCAGGTAGGTTGGGTATGCAATTGGAATCAAAAAAAAGGGGTAAATACAACACAAAAACAGACTACAGTTAATACTCTTCACAGATCTAGATGGCTTATCTATCATTGCCACCCCAGCATAGCATGACGAAAAAGCGCAGCTGACAGGAGGTCTGACTTGGAGGGGCTGTGCCATCAGGAGCTGTCAAAGCTCCTGGCTTAGAAACAGCTCACTAGGCTGTGGTTCAACTGTATGAGGTTGCACAGCAAAACACAAGTTAGGCCAGCGGTTTTAATCTCTAAAGATTCTGCAAACATTAACCTTTGCCAAGCTGTGTTCCAGAGCCTTCTGGTTCACTGGAGAGGCATTGAGATTGGAACCCCAAAACGTGTATAAAATGCACTAAGCTCCTCTTGAAGTGAGGGACCAGTGAGGTGATTTCATGGGCACAGTAACATCTGCTATACGTATGCTACACTACAATAAATTTTTTTACTACCATGAACCAGATATTAAAAGTAAAACATCCTTAATGCAATATAATGTATCATGTGAATGTTAAAATATACATATTGTGTGTATACAGAGTGCATAAGAAGGAATGTAAGCATAAACGTCTTTTAAGGATTTAAATCTGAAGTTTGTTATGTAATTACCTAAAGCCTTTCCAAATATTTGTTTGCTTTGGCATAAAGCTCCATCTTGCTAATAGTAAAAGCCCTTGGGCCCAAATCCCACATGAGCTCTCATGGCTTTCAAAGGAAGGCTTGTTCTTTGCAACATGCCATAAACTAACCTGATTGTAAATTACAATGTGAACTGTGTAATTCAGGGGGTCCATGATAAGATGTTTTTGGAGCTGAAATGAAAAAATATAAGTATAATTGGTCAGAGTATCCTGTACTTCCTGACTTTTAAATATTTCGATGTGTTTCCTTATTATCTGAAGCAGAGGAGTGTGGATGAGGGAGGCTTTCTGAAGACTACAGATCTGCTGAATTCCAATCCCATGGAACTAAATGCCTTTCGGATAAGACATGCAGCTATGATGTTTAAGATTCAAATCCCACCTTGGCGCATTTTATAACATAATATTCCCAAACTAATTCATTTCTAGGTTATAGGGACTATACTGTAGTTGGGATGGTAGTCTACTGCAAAGCCCACTCATGCAAATACTGAAATGGGGCCAATTTAGTGAAGGCAATCAGCCAAACCTACAAGCTTTCGGAATGTGAAAGGAAAACATTAGTACCCAAAGGAAAAAGCATGCAGAAATGAACAAAGTGCAAACATCAGAAATTGAACCAAGGCAGCCGGCCCAACCGCTGTACCATCCAGGTCATTTGGCGACCATGTAGAAATCATTACATTTGCTATGTGAGGAAAGAAATTGCTGGCATTTCTTAAAGTTGAGACTTTTCTTGAGTAATACAAGACAGCAATCAGCCAGCAGTAAATCGAGTGAAGTCAGTGAGTTGAGACTGAATAGGAAGACATTTCACTTCCGAAATCTAAAATATTTTAACATTGTGAGTCTTAAATATATAGTCCTGTCCAATCATGCTGCACAAGGAAGAGAAAGGCTAATCATTTTTTTATTATTATTATTTATTTAAAATCTTAATTGTTATAATATAATGTCCATAAGTATTTTGACAGAACAAGGTTTTTCATAATTTTGCTTCTGTACGTCACCACAATGGATCTGAAATGAAGCAATCATTAAACGAGTCTTTCGAGTCGTTCGAGGAATGAACTAATCAATTCTCTTTCCGGCTCAGACTGCATAGGTTAAGCTTATGGGGCTGTCACGTGATGAACGAACAACTCAAACCCGAAGACTCGAGAAATGAACGAATCAATTCTTTTTCCGGCTCAGGCTGCCTTGGTTAGCTAATTGGGCTGTCACATGATGAACGAACGACTCAAACCTGAAAACTTGTCAGATAAGAGGCGAGGTGAGCGAATCATAGACTAAAGACCCAGGTAAACAATGAATTAATATTTTCTGTTTCTTATAGCATTATAGTTTTGTCTTGTTTGTAGTGTGATCAACATTTGTGTAAGCAGTAGATGTGTTAGGGAGGTAACAGGTAACATTTTAATTATATTTTGCTAAAATGAACGAAAGGAACGAAATGACTCGAAAAAAGATTTGTTCATTTTGCTGAACGAGACTCAAAGGTCCGAGTCAGTAAAATGATCCGAACTTCCCATCACTAGTGGTGGTGTGCTGGGGAGGAAGCATAAAAAAGAAGGACGCCTCACGCTTGGACAAACTGGTGAGGAAGGCAGGCGCTATTGTAGGCATGGAGCTGGACAGTTTGACATCCGTGGCAGAGCGACGGGCGCTGAGCAGGCTCCTGTCAATCATGGAGAATCCACTGCATCCACTGAACAGTGTCATCTCCAGACAGAGGAGCAGCTTCAGCGACAGACTGCTGTCACCGTCCTGCTCCACTGACAGACTGAGGAGATCTTTCCTCCCCCACACTATGCGACTCTTCAATTCCACCCAAGGGGGTAAACGTTAACATTATTCAAAGTTATTGCCTGTTATACCTACATTTTTATTACTCTTTAATTTAATATTGTTTTTTATCAGTATGCTGCTGCTGGAGTATATGAATTTCCCCTTGGGATTAATAAAGTACCTACGATCTATCTATCTATCTATCTATCTATCTATCTATCTATCTATCTATCTATCTATCTATCTATCTATCTATCTATCTATCTATCTCTTTTGTGTTCTGCTATTGCATTTTCTTACACCTCTTTTCTGGCATTGCATTTTATATCTATGAACTCAGTGACTAGTCAACCCGAAACCTCTATTAAAAGGAGGGTGCACCCTTAACAGGCTGCAAGCAGCAAACTTCCTTTTAGCCTTTTCATCCAAAATTCCATTGCGTTCAGAATATGCAGCAGAATAAGCAGAGATGAGTAAGACTGCAAGTTATCCTACACTTTTAAAGAAAAGTTCCAAAACACTGTGGGCGGCCAGAGGTTTATTTTTTTCCTTGAACTCTATGAACCAAAGTTTTTGCTTTTCTCTGCTTGGTTGTTAACTAGGCATATGCTATGTTAGCTAAATTTACATGTGTTTATTTTGACCCATTAGGAACATAATAGCAAAATGACTGTACAATTTGAAATATATATAGAAAATACAAAGAACCCTAACACTACATCCTGAAACCAGCAGTTCAACATGGTAGATGTTATAGGTTATGATGTTATAGTTTAGGATGTTACAGATGTAGTTTACATGTTATTCTTCATAGTAGCTCACGATCAGAAAAAGACCAAACAAGTGTGGTTGGATGGAAGGGTAACCTGGAGAAAGCCACTTAAAGAACAAAGTTCAAAGTTACATCTGAATGAATAAAAAGACTTCTGAACAGGTTCAAAGTGCAGTTACTTTCTCATTGTGTTCAACAACCAATGCATATTACCGCAACAACCCCATAACAAACACCCTTATGCTAATCACCAAGTTTTGCAATAGAAAGATGATAGTTTGGTTTTGTTCTTAAGCTACAAGACCTGGATGCTGCACAATATACCAGAGTACACTTGAGTGAAATGTGGGGTCACTTGTCCAACAGCTAAAGACTAACAAAAACTGGATCATCTAAGAAAACAATGGTCCTAAGCATATCAGCTAATCTATTAATGAATGAGTTATAGAGAAAAGACTTAAAGTTTTGTCATGGCCAAGCCAAAGTTCAGACCTGCCACCAACTGAGATGGTGTGTCGGTACCTTAAGAGAGCTGACTATAAACAAACATCACCAATTATCAGCAAACTGAACTGAAGTAATATTGCAAAGGAGAGTGAAATGTGCCTTATTTTGCTGCTCCCCTCAAGTTAGATGTGTTTAATTTTAGACCTCACCACCACTCCTGATGGCAAGCTCAATATTTCTAGTATTTGGCAAAGACAAGATGATTTTTATTTATACATTGATATATAAAGCCAAAGAATGTACAAGTTAGACAATGTATGCATGACGTAACAATTAGGTGCATTCAGTGCCTATGTTAAATGTTATTAAAGTTGGAGTATTACACAGTTTTTTAGGGTTAGGGTTTTTTCATCCAAGAGTCAGTTATCACATTTGAGTTTATTAAATGGTTTTGTAACAATGAATCATATTCAATAATAGCAGCAAGATTAGAATGCAATTACATGTGTTGCCTGACTACATTAAATATGTGCTTTCTGCAATGTTGTGTTGTTAAAAATGTAGCCTAAATAGGCTTGTGGTGGCTCAATAGCTTTTATTCACATTAGGTTCCAATTGAAGTGACATGTGTTAGTGGTGAAGGGTCTGTGATGAACTGCTGTTTAACTTTATTAAACATAACATTTGTAAAACTATACCCAATAGATTTGTACCAAATAGTTACCAAAAGAAAATAAGCTCACTGCCTAGCTAATAGTATTAGTTAAAACCCAGTAATTCATTAAAATTATACAAATAAGAACTTGAAAAGGAACTGATTAACTGTATGGCAGGAATCCCAAGGGTGACACTAATCCCAAAGAATTTAATATCAGTCTTAAGATGCGCAGTAACAAACCCGGCCCTTCACATTCACATTCACATAAACCGACAGTCCGACTCAGTCGTTGTCATGATTTACTGCTAAGCAACTGTTTCAGCACAGCACTAGCTGAGGCTTCAGCCAGTCCTTACTATTTGTGGCACTGTTTTTGCATTGTAGAAGGTAAATACCAGATACAAAATGGCAAGAAGCTCCAATCTTCTCTCAGCATATCAACTGCTCTTCCCTTTCTTAAGCCATACTACATGCACTTCAGAAGAGGTCATTCACTTGAGGCTTAGACTATCCAGTACTTGGATGGCAGACCTTCTAGGAAAAGTTGGGTTGCTGCTGGAAGAGATATTGGTGAGGCCAGCAGAGGGCGCTTACTCTGTGGTCTAAATGTGGATTTCAACGGCCCAATGCAATGACAGGAACACTGTGCTCTAAAAAATGGTGCTGTCCTGCAGAAGTAAAACTGAGGTCCTGACACTCTGGGGTCATAAAAAATCCCTGGGCATCCTTCATAAAGAGTACGGTGTATTCTGATGTCCAGGCTAAGCTGTCATCCATGGCCTAGCCATTTTGGCCCCCTAGTCATCTCCTGTCTCTAATTGGCTATCTCTCTCACCCCTTTACCACCTAAAAGCTAATGTGGAGCCAAAATGGCTACCATTTCATCATCCAGGTGGATGCTGCACATTAGTGTTGGTTGAAGTGGCTCCCCACTCACTATGAACATTGCTTTGAGTAGTAAGAAAAGCGCTATATAAATGTAAATAATTCTTATTTATTATTGTTATTAACCCATCCTATGTTTAAATTAAATAGGTGAGCAGCATCTTTCCTGTATAACTAATTATTTCAAACACTGCAGATTGATAGCGCTGTTTCTTTACAATGATAATCTGCACATAAAATTAGATCAGCCACTTCAGTCTAATTTAGTGATTTTTATTTTTGTTTAAAGCATAGGAAGGGTGGTGCTGTGTGAGATTCTTGTGCACGTGCATACTTTCTCTGGCATTGCATTGGGCAATCCCAGTGGCTAGTGGACAAGTAAAAGTACAAGTTGGAGTTCCTGCTGTCAATTTAAAATTTAAAACAGCAAACAAATTTATGGCTGAAGTTTCACAGAATGTTTTTCTGTTTTAAGACAGACAAGTTCATAGATTTGCCAATGGTTCCCAAAGAGAGATTTTGAACAGTGTGATCTTTTTGAGATATCTGAACAAAAAAATAAACTGGCTTGACAAATTTCTTTAAAGAGTAAGAGTGCAAAAATTCAACAAAATTTGTCAATTGGGAACTGGAGTTGTTTCATTTGGACAGACAAACAGACTGACAGGGCAGCAGTAGGTACTTCCTGCATTATGTGTGAACATATTTAAAAGGTTGAACTTATTTTTTCATATGACTTAATTTATATAATTTATACTAGGGGGCCCCCCCCCCCCCCACTCGCTTTGCTCGCCAGCCACTTTGCATCTCTGCTGCTCACATTGTGAAGAGTAGGGATGAACGCACCCCAATGAGACGTGTTCGCTCCTCCAAAAACCCCTTTAAAATGATGATACAATGGGAACCAAATACAGGTCTTTTTTTGACCTCCTCTTAGCTCGATCAGCTGCTGGCTTGCTGCTGCTGTCATGCTGCGTGATCTGCAACTCGCGTAGCGCTTAGAACATCTAAAAGCCTGCACAGCAGCTGTCTTACTCTTTGTCTTATATTTCCGCCCCCGGGCGCTTTTAAATCTCTTGGCACAAAGTCTCACCTTGCAGGATGTGAGTTCTTGATATTTTTTAGTTTATAATTGAAAAACGGAATAAGAACCTGAAAATCTAACAACAACACATTAAAGTTCGATAAATTCTGAAAAGAATGATACCAAACGTATATATGTAGGTTATAAAATGAGCCAGATTTAAAGCATGACAAAAAATGTTACATAAAAATGTCACATAAAATCGTAGCACAAAATCGTTGCACTTTTAGGCTTAGGATTTTATATATAGAGTAGATATATATGGTCTCTGAGTGCATCCTGAGCTTGTTAGCAAACTGAAAAAGAACAAATTTAATTGAATTGACTTAATTGACTTTAATGTATCATTTTCTGTTTTTTGTTTACTTGCTTAATTAACAAAATTATACAATAGAATGTAAGTGTGTATCTAGCTAGTTTGAATATATATTGTTTTTTAATTGGTGTTATGAATTTTGAAAACAGTTTCATATTAAATACATAAAAAAAAAAACAGGAATTGGCAACACGAGTTTAGTTATCCTTTATAAGCAGCTGTTAACAAGCTCTGAAACTGATCATAAGTTTTTCCATTGTATAAAACACATTGAAAAAAATAACTAATATATTTCAAGATTTTTATTATTGTAATGTTAGCTTATCATTGTTAATAGCACACTCAATAAAATGTTTATAGGCTGTTAATAGCTGGTGATCCCATTCTTAATAAAACCTTATTTTCAACAGAACATTATAAGACACTTTGATGTACTGAAGTAAGCAGGCTTTTTCCTTTAACAGTCCCAGCCTCCTGCTTGTTCTCTCTTTAGTTAATGCCATATTCCAGGCTGCCAAGGACTTGTAACATTAATGGAAAAACAAAGTTCAGTGACATTTTGTGTCCAGTGGCTCATACCTGCCTTCTTTCCCGTGTTGAGGCAGAACAGAAAAATCACAAGAGCTTTGTACGTTGGCAGGAGGTTCTTTTTCTCCGTGGAGTTAACTGCATCACAAGATCTGGCAGCGTTAACAGTTTTAAATGCTAACACATGGAAAACAAGTTGATACATCCCAGATGCAAATTTAACTTTGAATAAAAGCTTTCCATTCATTGGCCAAATGACAGTTTGGGATTTTTTTTTGTTTGGTGGTGATGGTTAAGAATGATTACAAGGTTGATGCAAATGAATATGACCACTTGACAATTCATCATATGGATTTTAACATCCAAATAGCCAGCTCTGCAAAAGTATAACCCATATAACATTGGAACTTTATTATCTTATGTAATGTATTCCTTCCAGGATTCTTTGTTCCTGATGTCTGGTGGTAATGTTGAATTTAACACTAACATCCTATAAAACATTTTGAGTTGTATGGGAACAGGGTGCATGATCGTGTGAGAATAGTTGGAATAAAAAACATATGACTCACACTAAGTCCCACTTCTGTACTTTTGTTTTTATTATGTTTCATTTATTCATTTCAGTGTAATGCACAGATGCTCTTTGCAAGGTAAGAAAACTAAAGGAAATTTAAAAGTGAAGTAACATTAAGTATAATGGCTAAGTTTTATCTTACCCTTTAATATTTAACTATAGTATACCTTAACAAAAGGACAAGTGTCTGTGTTTCTGTCCATTGCTATGTCTTCATCGTTCCATAGATGGTGCATTACAAACATTTTTATTTGTAAAATCCATAGCATTTGGTATTCCAAAAAAAAAAAAAATTAAACACTGCATGCTAAATTTAAAGGCGGCATGTGCATTGCATAGTGCATTGCAAACATTAGCGCTGAGGTCTACGTTGATTACTTAGATTTTAACCCATCTTAGACGGATAGCACAGCTAGTCACATTTAAAGTATCATCACCAAATCATTACAGAAAAGGTGTGCTTGGTCTAGACTATTATGGATTCCAATTTGTTGGAGGAAAAATGTGCAAAATAATAAGGGAGACATATTTATAGTAAGAATCTCTGGACCTTCTTATATACAATTTCATGTCTATCCTTCAAGTAGGGTGACTGGCCTACTTATCTACCAAATGGTACGTCCTTTCCAAATGTTCTGCCAGCTCTTTGCTCTGGCCACTTCTCTTCCTTCCACATATCAAGTCCTTCCCACCCATCCTAACTCCACCTAAGCCCTGGCTTGAAAACACGTCTGGGGTAGGCCGGTGGACTACCTCCAAGGTCAGGAATTGGGTCTACCCTCCTAAATCTCTTTTAGTGACCCTAGGTAGTCCTGCAGTCCTGTACCTTACATCATCTCTAAATACCCAGGTCACCTCAGGACATGGTCCACAGTGGGGATCGGGGAATACCCTATCAGTTAGGGGCCTGTATTTTATGTGTCCACACTTTCTGCCACGTTTAGGCCCAAAGAGTAATGAAATCTATTACTCTGGTGCACACGGTATCCTGTTGGAGGTGGTCTTGTGGCAATGGCGATGCAAATACAATTCCTACAAGGGCACCTTGCGCCACAGATCCTTTCCTTCACTACTGTATTTTTTTCTGAAACTGTTGTGGAAATTGTCCTATAGGAATCTGTGTTGCAACAAGTTGAGGAGTGAGCCATTATTTCTGCGTGCATTTGGTAGTTTCCTTAATGCCATGAACCCCCTTGTGTATCTTACCTGCATGTGAATGGGTTAAGGCCTATCCCAATAATTACACTGCAGTTGCTTTGGCCAATAACAGCCGACATTTCTAGAACATACCAGCTCATGAAGATTAGGACAAACCCAACAAAGCTTGTCAATCCCTGTCATGTAATTTCTCCGCAATAACATCAAATTGAAATTTGAAGATTCTCACACTACTCAAAACTTATTGCATGTTTAGTTTTTCCTGCTGTGTGAAGAAACACTTTGCAATGTTTGTGCAAAGTTTGACTTTAACTAGTTTCCAGCCGTGTTCCCATGTTCTTACTTAGAACTTTTAAAATTAACTGCTGGAATACACTGTACTAATCCTCTCCATAAATGCAAATATTTCAGTCATGCCACCTCTTAATCTCAGTTTGCTTAAACTGAAAGAATCTTGTAGTTCTGTCACCCTAGTCACTCTTCTCTGGACTTTCTTTAGAGCTGTGTTGTCCTTTTTTACAACGAAGCCAAACTGTTCATGTTAATTGTTCACCAAATAGTGACTCGCACACCACTGTACCATGGCTTACTCTCCTGTCTCAGCCATGCTGCTGTCCTGTACATTCAGGCTGCCCACACCTTTTATCTCTTTCTATGCCAAAGGCTCTTTGGTGTATTGTAATAATTGGAATACATATTGAACAATTAAATTTTTATTATGATTGCCATTCTAGTTTAATTTTTTTATAACATTTTCTGTGGCTTTTCTGTTATTACATGACAGCATTTTGTTTTGATGTTTTAGTATTGAATACCCATTTCCTTTTAAAACTGGATGGTCGCATACAGAGATCGCACCCTAAGGGTAAGGCACTGTTAGGACTGGCATTCCTATTTCATTTTTATTTCATTTTCTGGCTGATGTTGGTGTCCCTTCTGAGGTTTTGTATCTCAAAGAATTCATTTCCGTGGTTAATTAGTTTCCTTCTGTTACCATTCAAAGCTTCTTCTTCTTCTTTCGGCTGCTCCCGTTAGGGGTTGCCAGAGCGGATCATCTTCTTCCATATCTTTCTGTCCTCTGCATCTTGTTCCGTTACACTCATCACCTGCATGTCCTCTCTCACCACATCAATAAACCTTCACTTAGGCCTTCCTCTTTTTCTCTTGCCTGGCAGCTCTACCCTTAGCATCCTTCTCCCAATATACCCAGCATCTCTCCTCTGCACATGTCCAAACCAACGCAATCTCGCCTCTCTGGCTTTGTCTCCCAACCATCCAACTTGTGCTGACCCTCTAATGTACTCAATTCTAATCCTGTCCATCCTCGTCACACCCAATGCAAATCTTAGCATCTTTAACTCTGCCACCTCCAGCTTTGTCTCCTGCTTTCTGGTCAGTGCCACCATCTCCAACTCATATAACATAGCTGGTCTCACTACTGTCCTGTAGACCTTCCCTTTCACTCTTGCTTATACCCGTCTGTCACAAATTACTCCTGATACTCTTCTCCACCCATTCCACCCTGCCTGAACTCTCTTTTTCACCTCTCTTTCACAATCCCCATTACTCTGTACTGTTGATCACAAGTAGTTAAACTCATCCACCTTCACCAACTCTACTCCCTGCATCCAACTATACTTTCTTAGAAGATTGGCGTCCTTCAACATCTGCAATAAGATGCTGCAGATGTTCTACCAGACGGTTGTGGCGAGTGCCCTCTTCTACATGATGGTTTGCTGGGGAGGCAGCATAAAGATGAAAGACGCCTCACGCCTGGACAAACTTGTTAAGAAGGCAGGCTCTATTATAGGAGTAAAGTTGGACAGTTTAACATCTGTGGCAGAGCGACGGGCATTAAGCAAACTCCTGTCAATCCTGAAGAATCCACTGCATCCACTGAACAGTGTCATCTCCAGACAGAGAAGTAGCTTCAGCGACAGACTTTTGTCACTGTCCTGCTCCACTGACAGACTGTGGAGATCGTTCCTCCCCTACACTATGCGACTCTTCAATTCCACCCAGGGAAGTAAATGCTAACATCTATCTATCTATCTATCTATCTATCTATCTATCTATCTATCTATCTATCTATCTATCTATCTATCTATCTATCTAT
>JANRMT010062840.1:8479914-8508390 GCA_026402145.1 Polypterus bichir lapradei | reverse complement strand
AATAAAATAAAGGTATTTGTTACAGTATTCATTACAAAGAATAGAAAACTAGTTTGGGTGAAATTTCTTTGATGAAATGAAAAATGATGCAGTATCATGGGAGCTTTAAAAATGTTTCACATTTTAAACCAGGGGTCCTCATTCACAGTCTTGGAGGGCCGCAGTGGCTGCAGGTTTTTGCTCCAACCCAATTCTTTAATAAGAAGCACTTACTGCTCAAGTAACACTTTGGCTTCTCTTTACTTGTCTCGCTCGTAAAGATTTTCAACCCTTATTGCTTATTTTAGTCTTAAACATCTGTATTCTTGGTTTTTAATTCCTCCTTATTAGCAATAACATGCAAATGACAAAAGAGACCAGCATTTCTCCATTTAGCTTGTTTCCATTTACACCTCTGTGTATTGATCGTGCACTATTGGGTTTAATGAAATACTTGGAAAGAAAGTGAAGAGAAAAAAGTGAAGGACTGAGAATTACTCCTCCCTTTTGGCCTTCAAATCATTTGGATGATATTCTTAGAAAGGGGAAGATAATCTAGGATATGAGAATTACCTGGCAGAGTTAAAGTACTAACAAGCCATGAAATTAAATTATTGGCAAGAATTGTTTTCTAATTAAGCAACCAGGTTAGAACAAAAACCTGCAGCCACTGCGGCCCTCCAGGATTGTGACTGAGGACCCCCTGTTTTAAACAGATAAATGTTAGCTCTCATTTGTTTCACTATTGACTTGATATTGATCATATACCAATCCAACCTAGTCAATATGTATTGTAACTTGAAAATCATTTTCCAGAACCATTTAATTGTCTCCCCTTTTGATAAGATTAGTAGTTCTCTTATGGCTAATAAAATAATTGCAGTGCATGTGTGGTATACAGGGTGTTCTGAGAAAATTAACCTGTTTATGTGTAGAACTGAGATATGAGACTAATAATTTATCATCATTGGTCAGAACACCTGCACCTGTACTGAAAAGATAAGTGAGGTATATTGTAATGCATAGTGCCTGCACAAAGAATACATTCCCTTGGAAGATTTATTATTTTGTTGGTATACAGCACAGAATCAGCAGACTTAATATAGATTTTTTGACATTGATCAAGACTCTTTAGTGTCAAAAGTGAAATCAAATCCCTGCAAAGTGGTCTAAAGTAATCAAAAATATAAAATACAAATTAATTGGTGGCCTAAATATTCAACCGATTCAAATCAGTATTTAGTAGATGCACCTTTGGCAGCCATGTCAGCCTTGAGTCTGTGTTCACGTTTCTCTCTCCTTCCATCAGTTCGCCACCCCTGCCTTAGAGGTACTGAGCTCTTTTTAAAAATTATGAAGCTACAGATTTCATCCAGGTCTTCCACACGACCAATGCAAACCCTTTCAGAAGCTGACTGAGTTTGAGATTTTAGACCAGTGGCAGGCTGCAGTGGCTGCAGGTTTTCATTCTAGCCCTTTTCTTAATTTGTGACCAGTTTTTGCTGCTAATTAACTCATTTTCCTTTCATTTTAATAGACTTGTTTTTTAAGATTTGTTCCCCTGAATTTCTTCATCGTTCCTCTGAATTGCTTCATTTCTTTCCTTAAATGGCACCCAAACAGAAATGAAATGTGAAGTGAGGGAGCCAACAGAAGACCAACTAAGTCAGGGCTTCAAACTCCAACCAATTTCACTCCAACCAGTTGCTTAATGAGGTGACGAGTCTTGTTGTTAATTAAACCCGTTTTTTAAATCTGTGGCTTGTTGCTGCTCTCATTGTGCAACAGCAGATATTTCCGAAATTATTGATTTTCTCTTTTCTAAGAACACTGTTAAAATGTTTTGTGGACCTGAGCAGATTAGTATTCCTGAGACCTCCACCCTTTTTATTTTCAGATATTGTATGATGAACACAGTTTGCTGGTCTTGTTTTGGCTCATTTTGTATCTCATTATTGTTTAGCAGCTAATTAAGGTAAAATAAACAATTGAGTAGTCTGAGTCTTCAGGAACAAGTCAATTAAAATGAATTCAAAAGAAGTTAATTAGGAGCAAAAACAGGTCACTAATTAAGAAAAAGGTTAAAATGAAAACCTGCAGCCACTGCGGTCCTCTAAGACCGGAGTTTGAGACCACTATTCTAGACCAGGGGAGGGCAATGTCAATCCTGGAGAGCTGCAGTTGCTGCAGGTTTTTACTCCAACCCAGTTTCTTAATGAGAAGTCGATTATAGCTAATGAAGTACTTATTGCAAATGACATTTTGATCTTTCATTTTAGTGGTCTCGTTTGGTAAGGTTCCCCAAACTTAATTGCTTATTTCAATTTAAAACTGCTGCATTCTGTGTGTTAAAAGCTCCTTATTAGCAATAAGATGTAAATGACAAAGCAGCCAGCAGTTCTCCATGTAGCTTTTTTCCATTTACATCCATGTGTGTTCATCATGCACTGTTTGATTTAATAAAACACTTAATAGAAAAATGTGACAGACTGAAAATGATCTGTTTTAGGCTTCAATTTATTTGGATGATAATCTTGGAAAGGAAAGAAATCTAAGATAGAAGAACCTTGCATTGCACAGACTAACAAGCCATAAAATGAAATAGGGTCTGAGGATGGCAAGGATTGGTTTCCAATTAAGCAATTGGGTTGGAATGAAAACCTGCAGCCACTGCGGCTCTCCAAGACAGCCGTTGCCCACTCCGTTCTAGACCATTGCTTTCCAAACTTTTTCTATGGTGACGCACCGAGGTCTTTTTGATTTCTGCTCAACACCCCAGTATAATAGGCCTGTGTATAGGCATAGTCAGATTTTAGAAAGAGACTAGACAAAAGAAGCCATTTACAAAGACATTTTTTTAATGAATGATTTTATCGCTATCGATTCACATATGCCTTAACTGTTCAGTTTTACATATTTACATATTTCCTTGATGTGAAAGACATGTTGGTTCACATTTTTTCACCAAGCATTTATAAACTTTCAGCATTTTAATGTTTTTATACAGTACCATATACCTAATTTCCCCTTTAATTGCTTTTAAAATCAACATTATTTAGGGCCTTTTCAATGCCATAAATGTTTATTTAGCTACCTCAGTTAGCATGCAGTTACACTCAGTTTGCACCTTAGGTGGCTGCTGGCTTTACACACAATGCCTAAATCAAAGGCATAACAAAAAATAAATATTTTGCTCACCTGTGTATCATTTTTACTGTGACTGCAAAGCTTAGTTTAGTCCCACATGCTATTCATTGACCCCTGACTGCTGCCTACAGCGCTCTACTGGCATCCCATGCTGAGAAGCTGGGCTTGTCTCTCATACCTAATCTGCTGTCCATCGGGTGTTTTAAGTGTTTGATTAACTACAAGTAATTTTGGACTGTTTTCTGTGTGCAAGCTGAACCCTATTCCACTTTCTCTTTGATCACGTCACTTTGTGTACTCAGAGAAATCTATTTTTGTGAAGGGCTGTGTTTCCAAGTTTCCCAATTTTTTAAGGCTCCAGTTATTTTACGCAAATATATCCATATCATAAGCATGTCGCATCACAAGCCAAAAAGTAAAAGTATTAATCAAAAACATAAATAACACAGATAGAAATGTAAAAAACTCATAGGGTAGAAACGTTGCTTGTATATTATTTTAATTATAGATATGTTTCAATTACAGTGCCTTGATTCTCAAAGACATATTTTTTAGGGTAATTAATGTTTCTCAACTGGCCCCTTGTGAATCTGAATGAATTAACCTTGTGAATTACTGGTACCCCAAACAAGGCTGGCACCTTACTTAACACTAGAATTACCAGAGCCTAAGAGAAAACTCGTAGATCCGGCCCACCTTAAATCTGTTCACACCTCTCCCTCAGCATCTTTTGCCCTGTAAATGTGCCAATTAAGACAAACAGCAAGCAAGCAATGCTATTCCATCCACCCACTGTCGCAGAACGTTCACAAACTTCTCCAGGCTCATGCCTTGTTTGATTATCTGGGAGTGAGCTGCTGGAGTTTTAGAGTGGAAATAATAGATCGTTATTTGGAACATGTGCATTTCATGTGTGTTCCGTTTTTACAGTAATCTGTGTAAACACATTGTTAAAACAGAAACTTTTTCATATTTTAGTAATAAATGTTACAAAATGTAGGCATAAACTAAAGAATGTGTGAAGCCTGAAGTCCAAAGATCAAATAAACACTTTCACAAAAGGTTCAAGGATGATACAACAGCTTCTGTGGCGTAGCGGTAAGATTTGCTGACTTGTAATCAAGATTCCCCGGTTCAATCCCAACTGCCTCTTATATTTGCCGTTTTTAGTACTGAGCTGCTCTTATTGTTAATATTATACAGTACACACATACATTTCATTTGCGTCTGTAACACACAGTGTACATTTATAGTACTGTACTTGTAAAAGTTACCTTTTTTCTTTTCACTTTTATTCTCTCAGTCATGATCACGATACATACTACCACCCTAGGGATCTGACACTGTTAGTTTTTATTTGAAACTGGGAATAACTGTAGATGTGAGTAATGTTTTGAGGCAATGGACCTGGACATTCTCTGATCTGGAGGGATAAAAGCTGACACACAAACACTGGTGAATCTGCCTTCTTCGTACCTCACCGTCACTTTATTTTTTTTTTTATTCAGTTTTATTTAGTGTTCTAGCTCACCCAGAATTAGTATGCATCTTATGGTTTATGATGTCAAAAAAAAAAAAAAACAGAGACGTAGGTATATATGATATTTGGAATTATTCATTTTATGACCTTTTATCAGGTCAGTTCAGCACTATATACAATCATCAAATTCAAATGTTAACAGTTCTCACACACGCAAGGACAGTCTTTCCTACATTTACGACATGTGTACCTGTTGCAATGCGCACACTTCTCGCTATGCTGTGGTTTCTATTACACACCTGAAAGAAAGAGACAATATATGTGACATTTTGAAGGAAACATTTTATGACCTAAAAAGTACCAATCAGAAAACATCATCGTACTAATGCAATATTATTTGAAAATGAACAGCGTCAGATCGGGTGTAAATTTATGCTGGCGCTGTTACTTAGGGTCAAATCAGGCTGGGGGGTGGGCGTTTAGACAGTTGTCTTAATCGGCACATTTACAGGACAAAAGACGCTGATGGAGAGGATTTAAGGTGGGCCGGATTTATGAGTTTTCTCGTAGGCTCTGGTAATTCTAGTGTTAAGCCTTTTGTTGCTGAATTGCATGACATGTAATAAAATTCAGAGTGTTGGGGCACCAATTGGCAAACTACGTATAGTTGAAAATATTTTGTTTCCAAAATAAAGCATATACAGGGCCATAGCTGATATCCCATTGTGTACCAACAGCGGAAAACAAAATCCAGATATCTTCTCTGATAAAGGCATTTGCCTTGTCAATGTGGGCTTGTGTGAACAATGTTGACCTTTATCTGTTACACTTGTTCTTTCCGCCTTAAACCTGTCTACCTATTCATAAACGATTGGCTAAGCCTTTCTATTTTCACTTCCATACTAAGCCAATATTCTTTGGTGAATTTCAGCAGGTTTCACTCTCTCTGTCCAAATACAGAACAAAATACAGGACAAATGAGGACTTATAAAATACTAGCTGTACCCCGTGGTTGCGCCCACATAGTAATGAAACAGGACAAACTTCAAAAATCAATAGACGTTGGCACTATATCTGATCGTGGTCAGTTCTGACGGGAGAGCATTCCCCGCGTGGGGAGAAAAGCACATGGCCATGATATCTCTGGCAATAAGCACCTTCTAAAACACACGTAGCTCTGATCTCTCTTTTAAAAACATCAAACGTTACTCCTTAACAATCTGTAGATGATAATGTCTGTTGAACAAACAGGTATCGCTAGCTAAGAGGTAGACCAACTTGAACAGAGGCTGGCGAGTGATTGAAGAAGGCCCTGCCCCCTTGCTCTCGGCCCACTGCCACTCTGTTGGATTTGCATAAATACATCGGTACCACAAGTGAACTACGGTACTTAGTGCAATGAGAGAAGTTGTAAAATCAACTGGAAAGTTCAAGCAACTTATAGAAAACGACCAGATCTAAATCTGTTAAGCAATTATCTCGTGAAAAGCAGACAGACCTACAGACAGAACGTGCTTGGACCACAAAATTTTTAAAACCGTTTCTTAGCAAGCACCTATGGACCAAGGGTAACCTACATTCGAAATTTCAAGTTCCAAGTCCTCATTGTTTGGGAGATTTCGTGATGAGTAAGTCGGCGGTATTTGGCTTTTATATAAATAGACTAGCCATGTGCGCCCAACTACATTGCGCGTGTTAAAGTTTTCTGTGAAGGGCTCCCTGTTTAAACGCAGATGCCAGTCGTGAACTGGGCCCTTTCTCGCACAGCATTATGATTTTTTTATAAGGGAAACAAAATTACAAAAGAAAACCCTTGGACATTGATTCGATAGGAACGGCCTACTCGGAATAACTGTCCGAATAGTAATTATGTGGCGGTGTAGAAGCATTTCTGCCTCTGTCTGTTCACAGTCAATCTCGTTTTCACGACGCTATTGTTTACTCTCACAATGTCTTCTCAACCTTTCTCCAATCTCGCAGGTTGCTTTGTGGCAATCCAAAGAGTAAGGCAATATACACGGAGCAATGGTTATAAAAGGGGGACACATAGGTATCCAGGCTCATTAAAGCATAAATAGGGATCACTTCACTGACATGTGAGCAAGGCACGGTACAACTGTGAGACGCGCAGCACTCGCCGGCTACAACGTAACAATAATAATTTCTGGAACGTGCTGTTACGTTGTGATTCATTTTACCCACTGTCTTTCTTTCATTCATATGTTACGTAGGCACGTACCTTTTATCTTCGGCAATCTCATTCGCTAACCAGCGTAACACTGTCCACCTCCCCTTTCGTTATTCTGGCACATTGTTGACATCCGTGAGTAACAACAACGTACTAAACTGGAAGGTGGTCTACGTATGCGTGGAATTCGCAGACAAACAAAGATCAAGATCTAAATGAAGATCTCTTTGTTAATTTAAAGCACAACAATTTGTTTAGTTTGAATGTCTGTGTTTTGAGGTGTGACTGGAGTACTACAGCCTTCAGTAGTATAAGCCTGGAGGAGATTCTTAATGCAATGCCTATGTTTTAGCTGTCTCTCTACTGCCATCTAGTGCTTCTTCTTCTAATTCATTCGCGGACAAACAAAGATCAAGATCCAAATGAAGATTATATATAGAGATTATATTGGGACACCAAAATTGGGCAAGAAATATGTGACTGCCCTGGGAAGTACAGGACATCTGGTAACCCTATTGTAACAGCAATAGTGAATTTTAAACATGGCACATACATTAACATTTAGAAAAAGTACAAAATGCTTTCACTTCATTTTTACTTTATGAAAGCTTTACTTAAATCTATTTGATGACTCTTCGATCTGTTTATTTATGTATTTATTTATTTTTAATCTTGAGCCTTCTGTTCAGCACTTAATTAGAAAGTCGCATGACTGAAGCCTCATTCAGACCTGCAGATTAAATTGTCTATTATTTCCACTGTGAAATATTTAGTGGTATCATTTCATCTTACTAAGTCCCCAGAGCTTTGACACCAGCACTCTATAAAAACACAATCATAATAGCATTACCTAATACACCAGTACTGTGCTTATTTATAAAACAAGTAGATAATGAAAGGTCGAAAAAAATCCATTCCCACGCAGCTATTAAAATGTCTTATCATGAGAATCAATGAATTCGGTTTGTCTTTTTTTCTTTTTGCCCAATATAAACAATCAAGGTGCCCTATTATATTACACGTGGGGAGAGGCTGTTTTCTCGCATCACTACTTACCGTGGAAGTGTTTAGTTACAAGGGTACAAAACAATGAAATGAAAATCAAGAGAAAACTTGTTAGAAATCTGATAGGAACAGGTCAGCCTAATTCAAATAAAACTTTTAACTGATACTTGTTTATTTTGCAAAGACAAGAATGTGTGAAATGCACTTTTAATAAAATTAAACAAATCAATATAGCAATTTTGGAAGAAAAGCCTAAACAGTCAACTTTACTATATTTAGAATAGAGGAGAAAAAGAATAACTCTGAAAAAGAAAGTAACATTTGCTGCTAACAGAAGCATAAAGCAAATAGAGGCAGAAACCAGATTTGAGAAAAAAGGGACCACATACCAAATATTATAGAACAAGGAAAGAAAATGATCAAAAGTAAAGCCTATAAAAGCCTTACATTACTACATATGTTTCATGTTGATAGGATCTGAAAGCCAGTATGCACCAAAATATTATTTTTCTCTAGCACTTCTAACAGATGCTTTCCCAGCCTATGCTGCATTTTGTGGTGATCTTTACTGTGAAGAAAACTGTCTGTGTTTAGACTTCCTTGTTAAATGAGCTTCAGTAATAATATGTTACATTAGGCAGAATGGCGTAGTAGGTAGAAGCTAGATTTTAAAGTTGCTATTTCATTTCTTGGCTCTGTCTTACTCTATGACCCTGAGCAAGTCGCTTAACCTACCAGTGCTTTACCCCTCAAAAATACTTGTAAATTGTGTTCTTGTATTCTGATGTTGTATGTCACATTGGATAAAAGTTTTGATTAAACACAATGCTGAAGGACTGCTGAACAACAGTATTTGTAATTATGTTGCATTTCCTGTTTTTTTGTAGTACTAGGGTGTTGTACCGTGTTAGCCATTATGAATGTAGAGAAAAGCCAAACAAAATGACACCTTTTATTGGCTAACTAAAAAGATTACACTATGTAAGCTTTCGAGGCAACTCAGGCCCCTGCTTCAGGCAAGATGTAATGTTTTTTTGTGAAATTCATGTTCTGCGGTGTGTTACACGGCAAGGCCCCAAACCTTAGACACAACTACACAACAGCAGCCCTGGGTTCAAATGATTGTTTTTTTATTAGAATACCAGGCTCCTTCCAGAATACTCTGTGCAATTATTTTTCTTATCCTGTTTTCTCCTTCCACTCCTCCCAGGAAAGCTTTGTCATCCTCATCCTCCTCTCCTTACTCAGACTTCCTGGGCAATGTGGAGGGTATCCTTTTAAAACTGAGGTAGGAAAATTTAATTGGAAAAACATTGACTCCAGGAGGCAACTCCAGATCAGGAGGAACCACCATGGAACAGGTGGTGGCACACATGGAACCCAACAGGGCAGCTCTATGAAATCACAATTCCCATGCTGTCCAAAACATGGGCTTACAGCTACCAAATGGATGCTATCACTAAATGTACTGGGTGATAACCTGAGAATGAAAGGTAGTCTCCCACTGTCCCTCATTTCTTTTGGCCTCCAGAATGGGAAAGGCACTGCAAACCATCTCTGTAGAGATGCTAGTCCATTTAGGATGGCCATCCACTATGTTGGCCTCCCAGTTAAGAGATTTCCATCCAGTGCTGCTGGCACACCAGTCTCCACATACCACCTAAGCCAGCACCCCTCCTACCTGGGACAGGACATGCATCCTGACAACAACAACATTTATTTATATAGCATATTTTCATACAAATAATGTAGCTCAAAGTGCTTTACATGACGAAGAAAGAGAAAAAAGACAAAATAAATAAAAATTAAAATTAGGGAATTCTAATTAACATAGAATAAAAGTAAGGTCTGATGGCCAGGGAGGACAGAAAAAAAACTCCAGATGGCTAGAGAAACAAATAAAATCTGCAGGGGTTCCAGGCCACGAGACCACTCAGCCCCTTTTAGGAATTCAACTGAACATAAATGATCTCAATCTGTACTCATTGTATTCAGGGTTCTCATGGAAGAACTTGATGATGACGGTCATGTGGACTTCTGGCCTTTATTCCATCAATGTAGGAACATCATGGTGCTTTGATCAGGTGGTGGTGGCGCAGATCACCACCACAGAAAACCGGAAAAAGAACAGAAGAGAAAGTAGGGGTTAGTATGGATTTTGGAGCCACCATGAATAACAATGTTATAAGAGGTCTAACTTTTGCTATATTTCTTAAGTGAAAAAATTCTGTCCTAGTAATCTGATTAATATGTGATTTAAAATTCTGGTCAGAGTCAATAGTTACCCCTAAATTCTTTACCTTTGTCTTCACTTTTAATCCTAATGCATCAAGTTTATATCTAATAACCTCATTATATCTATTATTGCCAATCACTAAAATGACCATCCATCATACTGGCCTCCTGGTTAGGCAAAGTGATAGGGTTAATACAGGCTGGGATGCCAGCTTATCCAAGACAATCTTTAGTTGTTTTATTAAGAACATATAAAGAAAGTGAATACCATTGTTTTTATGCTAAAACCAATTAAGATATTTCCACCCAAAGCAAAGAGCTCTGCTTACATCTGGCATGAGGTTGATTGGATTTTAATTTCACTGAGGACCACAGACTGCATATACTCTTCTTCTTCTTCTTTCGGCTGCTCCCATTGGGGGTTGCCACAGCAGATCATCTTTTTCCATATCTTCCTGTCCTCTACATCTTGTTCTGTCATACCCATCACCTGTATGTCCTCTCTCACCACATCCATAAACCTTCTCTTAAGTCTTCCTCTTTTCCTCTTACCTGGCAGCTCTATTCTTAGCATCCTTCTCCCAATATACTTATCATTTCTCCTCTGCACATGTCCAAACAAAGCAATCTCACCTCTCTGACTTTGTTTCTACTGACTTTCCTTCCTCTCCTCTCCAGAGAATATCTCCATCTCTCCAGGGTCTCCTCAACCTGCTCCCTACTCTTTCCCCTTAAAACAAAAATGATCAAAGCACATAGAAACTCTCCCTGGTTTAATGAAAACACTCGCACTCATAAATTAGAGTGTCGAAAACTGGAGTGCGGATGGAGAACAACAAAACTACATGTCTTTCAAATTGCATGGACAAAGAGTGTTAATAAATATAAAAAGCCCTCTTTAAAGCTCGCTCAGAATACTATTCTACAATAATAGATAGCAATAATAAAAATCCTCGGGTACTGTTTAGAACAGTGGCTAAATTAACAAATGGGAATTTAGATCTACAGTGCAAAATACCAACAGACATTAGCAGTACAGATTTTATGAACTTCTTCAATGAGAAAATTAAAAATATAAGATCCCAGATCTCAGCATCACAGTACAAACCACATACTAGTCATTTTAATCCTGTAACTGAGCAGGAAGTCTTAACTTTAATTTCTAAAATGAAGCCCACTACTTGTCCCCTACATCCAGTGCCAACAAAACTAGTAAAAAGTGCCATGGATGTTCTTGCAGCGCCTATTCTAAACATTATCAATAGTTCATTATTACATGGTACGGCACCTGAAGCACTAAAAGTGTCAGTCATTAAACCATTACATAAAAAGTCAGACATAGACCCACACATACTTAATAATTATGGGCCTATTTCATATTTACCCTTTCTCTCTAAAATGCTAGAAAAAGTAGGTGCCAATCAGCTTCAGTCACATCTTACACATTACAATTTATTTGAGAAATTCCAGTCTGGTTTCCGCACTGGTCATAGTACAGAAACGACACTAACGCAGGTTGTAAATGACATTCTGATATCCTCTGATGAAGGAAACTTCATTGTAATTATGTTGTTAGACTTATGTGCAGCATTTGACACCACTGACCATTCTTTTTTACAGCACAGGCTAGAAAATGATGTTGGGCTTACAGGCACTGTGCTCGCTTGGTTTAGTTCTTATTTACCAAATCGATTTCAATATGTACAGAAATGTGCTGACAGTACTCCATTATTATACACAGAAGTTCAATATGGTGTCCCGCAGGGCTCAGTACTGGGACCTTTACTGTTTTCACTTTACATGCTTCCACTGGGATCTATCATTAGGAAACATAATGTTAATTTTCACTCATATGCAGATGACACCCACTTATACCTTTACTTTTGATCAAATGAAGTTTCTCCGCTGTTGTCTTTAATTAGTTGTGTTAGTGAATTAAAGGACTGGATGGATGAGAACTACTTGTCTTTAAACACAGATAAAACAGAGATGTTTATTGTTGGAGGGAATGACGTTGATCACAACAATATTCTGTCATCGTTTAACTCAGTTGGAATCACCATTAATTTTACTAAATCAGCCCGAAATCTCGGAGTTCTCTTTGACTCTAGCATGTCATTTAAAGCACACATTACAAAGTTGTCCAAATCAAGTTTCTTCAATCTTAAAAATGTTAGGAAATCAAGCCGCTTTCTAAATAAACAGGATTCTGAGAAATTAATTCATGCATTTATTTCTAGTAGGATTGACTACTGCAATGCAGTGTTCACCGGATGTTCAAACTGTTCTTTATACAGCCTCCAGTTAATCCAAAATGCTGCTGCAAGAATTATCACAAGAACAAGAAAATATGAACATATAACTCCAGTTCTTAAATCCTTACACTGGCTCCCGGTTAAGTTTAGGGCAGATTTCAAAATCCTCCTTTTAACATATAAAGCATTAAATGGCCAAGGCTTACTTGTCTGAACTTATCATGACTTACAAACCAGAGTGCACATTAAGATCTCAAGATGCCAGTCTGCTTATGATTCCAAGGATTAATAAAATAACAGTGGGAGGTCAAACTTTTAGTTACAGGGCCCCTAAACTGTGGAATGGTCTGCCTGCTACTATAAAGATGCCCCTTCAGTCTCAGCTTTTAAATCCCGGCTGAAGACTCACTACTTCAGTTTAGCATATTCTGACTAGAGCTGCTGATTAACTGTACATACTGCATCTCTGTTGTCAGTCATTAGCACTAAAACATAAGTAACATGACAGTTATAATTTGATACTAACCCTCACCTATTCTGTTTCTCTTCTCGGTACTCAAATGTGGCACTTGGTGCCATGGCCCACCTGCCAAGGTGTTGTGCCTGCTTATGGTAAAGTCATCCCTGATGGAGGATTGCTGGAATCATGGGAAAGAGAGGTCTTTTCATTGAATTGGCTGGCCCAGCACTGTTTTAGCTGTGGAATGGCCAAATGGGGGAGGCAGCTTGATGGATGAGGTCTCCAGGACTCACAAACAAATCCAAATCATATTATGTGATGTCATCCATTGTTAAATTCTGCTCCGTACTTCTAAAATTTTTATTTTTATACTGTATTGAGGATTTGTTCTGTTCTGTGTATTGTATTGACCCCCTTCTTTTTGACACCCACTGTACGCCCAACCTACCTGGAAAGGGGTCTCTCTTTGAACTGCCTTTCCCGAGGTTTCTTCCATTTTTTCCCTGCTGGGGTTTTTTGGGAGTTGTTCCTTGTCTTCTTAGAGAGTCAAGGCTGGGGGGCTGTCAAGAGGCAGGGCCTGTTAAAGCCCATTGCGGCACTCCTTGTGTGATTTTGGGCTATACAAAAATAAATTGTACTGTTTTGTATTGTACTCTTGCTACAGATCACAATGTCATCAGCAAATTTCATAGTCATGGGGACTCCAGTCTAATTCAAAGCAGGTTTTAAGCATAAACACATAATGACTATAGAATTTTCAGCTTCAAAGAAAATTAGAAAATTAGAAAAAATGAAAACTCTTTTTTGCTGTAACTAGTGAAAAGAACAACCTAACATTTCTGAACGTATGTTTTAATATTCAAGGTAAGAATGGATTTGAGATACTACAGATTTTTCCAAGAGTTTACAGGAAAAAGAACAGAAACTAGTGTACTTTGTAAATTAACTGTGCAAGCAGTATATTCCTGTCTAAACCTCATTTAAAGCGAGTCTAAGTAACATTGTGAGCAACTATGATTTAAGCCTAAGAAATTCAAAAAAGCCTAAATCCTCAAAAAAAAGACATGACATCTGCTCCTGCATCTGGAAAACTGGATGAGCAAGGTTTGAAAGTAAGATAGAGGGATCCAAGGGTTATTAGTTTTTTTCATATTAATTTAGTATTGTATTCAGAGGGAAGCAAGTAGAGGGCTTTCTTATACTGTTTAATGCTTTTGGTTCATGAATACAGAACACTTCATGTTTTCTTAAGTTTTGTTTATGTTTAGATGTATAGAATATTAGAATTTAGCTGCTGTATTATTTAGCCCTACAGGAAAACTTTTAATCTTAACTCTCTAAGCAGAGGTACTTCATCAAACATCTGTTTATTTAAGCCTTATCATATAAATACTTAAACCTATAATTTAACTTAGTACTGACAATAAATAGTGTATTGAACCCAAAACAATATCTGAGTAGTACTGCATCTTTCCAGTATATTGTTTAGTAACTCAACTCCTACAATGTATGCTGTAATACCTTATCATTCAAATTTTAAATATGTGTGGAAACACACTAAAATAAAAACCTTTTCAGTCCTGTGTGTCTACTTCTCTCTACAGCATATTATTGGGAAAGCAAAAGGGGTTAAATGCTGTAATGTACTTGGAATTCAAGAGTTCAACAAAAGTTAGGACACATGATTTATGGTTCGTCATCTGCATTCCAAGCACAGGATAGAAAGGATGTTATTTTTGTAACAGCTGAGAATCCTAAATATCTTCTTTCCTTCTGTACATTTCATTTTCCTTTCTACTTTTAGAAGACATAAAAATGAATGAGAAAGTAATATTTTTATAAGTCAAGAATTTATTTCCTTATTATATACCAGTCAATGAATCTTAAATCACAATCAGGCCACTTATTCAAGAGGTCAGTTCTAATGGCGATTCACATCAAAAACTATGTACTCATATCATACCAAGTGTTGCAGGGTAGATGTTGAATTCAGTATGTGAATTTCCCCTTGGGATTAATAAAGTATCTGTCTATCTATCTATCTATCTATCTATCTATCTATCTATCTAAAGCAATGACATGACCATAATCGAATATGAACAGAAATCATAGCATAACAACTTACTTGTCTTTCAAATGATTACATATTCTGCAGCATAGATTGCTATAAATGTAGACAAATTAACGTATTTTGTCTAGTGGTCTATTGTTCTCTTTAAAATTCTAGACTTACAAGTGGGAAGAATTGAAAATTTTAGATGAATTATCCCAAAAAAATCTATTTCCAGAGCAAGGTAGAGGTAGGCACCAACATATACATACTCTTATTCAATCAATTTAGAGTTCATCTAGCATGTAGTTGTTGGGATGTGAGAGATAATGTAAATGCCAGAATAAACTACAACCCTATCCCTAACCCACAAACATGCAACAACAGGCAAATTCCATATGAATATTGAATCAAATCGGTTTGTGGAGCTGTAAGGTTGTATTTGCTGGCTTCATGCTACTTAAATGATAGGCCTCAATCCCATCCATTCATTATCAAAACCATATCATACAGTTCAAGGGTGTCTGGGCAGGTGTCATTCCCAGCGGCTCAAGCAGGAATTAGCTCTGGATGAGCTACCACTCCAATGAAGGGCATCCTCACACACTTTAACTCAAAAAAGCTAAATTAAAATTCATAAACTAAAGTAATATTATCTGTTTGGGATGTGGAAGGAAAAAAAAGAATATCTATGTTATATTTCAGCCAGGGTTCCCCCTCTGGCTAAGGTGTTGGTAACTTAGTTTCTTTATATCTTCCTTTATGTTCCAAAATATTTTGTAGGTGGTTCCCCAGGAGGCCAGGTCATCAAGGGACTGCCCTCAACTCTATAAAGATGGGGACAATGCACAGTCCCTAGTGGTTAGTTGCGTATGAACTTGTGGTGTAGTCGGTTCCCTCTGGATTTTTTGAACCTGTGCTCTGTTCTTTGACTGCATCTCTTGGATTTCAGTTCGGAAGTTTGTTTGCTTTTTCCGATTGCCTTTTGAAGGCATTGCTTTCTGTACCTTTGTGCTGCTCAGAGTTTAGTTTCATTCCACAGGTATTTTGGTAAAATACTGTAAATCTTTTTATTTTGTAAAGATTCTTTGTTGGCCTTTTTCTGTGACTAGCCAGGGTTTGAGAGTACTCCACTTCCCATTTTGAGTATTTTTGGGACTTAATGCACTGGATATTTTGGAATTCATGTCAATCCAACTCTGATCCAGTGGCTTCAGGTCTTCATTCTATGTATTTTCTTATTTTGTGATTAGTTTTGCCCTAATTGACTTCTTTTGCCTTAATTTTGATTGACTTGCTATTTAAGATTTAGACCTTTTCTCTTTTATTAGCAGTCAACAATAATAAAATACAAAACAAGCTAACATCTGAAAAATAAAGAAAGGTGAAAATCTCAGTAATGTTGATCTGCTCAGGTCTACAAAACACTTTGGTGGTGCTCTTAGAAAAAACTAAATCAACCATTTTGGAAATGTCTGCTGTGCCAGAATGAGAACATCAACAAGCCATGGCTTTAAATAATGGGTTTAATTAACAGCAAGAATCAATTTCCCATTATGAAACTGGTTGGAGTGAAATTGGTTAGAGTCTGAAGCTCCATCTTAGCTGGTCATCTTTTGACTCAATTCACAGCTCATTTTTCTTTAGCTGCCATTTAAGGAAAAACAAAGCAATTCAGAGGACTGGGTCTTTTCAAAAATAGAATTAAAATTAATGGAAAAGAAGTCAATTAACAGTAGAAACTGGTCACTGATTAGGAAAGAAGCAGGAACGAAAACCTATAGCCACTACAGGCCTCCAGGATTGGAGATGGACATCCCTGAACCTGAGCAAACCTCACACAGAAACAGGGAGAACAGACAGCCTGCACAAAAAGAATAACCAGGCCGAGGTTAGATGCCCATATTGCGGTGCCATGAGACGCAAGGGTTAATCACTGGGCCACCATGCCACCCATGTGTTCATTTAAGGAAAGAACCAGTTTGGGATATTTGAACATTTATTGAGCTTACTTCGAGTTAATAAGGTATTTATTTATTTATTTATTATTTTAGCCCCTCTCATACAGAATAAAATTGTTAAGAGTCAGATTTTCATGAATAGTATGAATAGCTTTGGATAAATAAAACATAGAATGTGTTTCCTTGATGCCTGAGGCTGAATTTGGGCCCTTATTATCTGCAGTATGCAAAGTGAAGTGAGTCAACTGAATGCAAATTTTACTTCCTTTATTAATGTATGACTTTTGAAATTCATTCATTCTTGACTTATGGCTCATTGTGGTTTACTACAGAAAAGTAGAAAGTGCTCCAAGTTCATATGAAAACAGTGACACTGTACCACTCCTACTGACCAGGAACAAAATTAAATAATTGATTTCATTATTTAAATACAGTTTTTTATGACATTAGATGTTGTTCATAGTCACAAAACCTTTCATCTAGTCATTTCAAAACAAGAATAATGAGAAATACAGTAAGAAGAAATTTTGTTTGCATTTGAGAAGTTTGGAACAAGGCTATTGCCTATTCATGTCTATATTCTAGGCTAGCAACAATAGTAGGCAACAAATAATTTAATAAGCAAACTGATATGGCAAAAGTCAATGGAGTGGTAAAGAAAACTGAGAGGCCATGATTCATATTTTTGTTGAGTATCAAGTCAATTACTGAGAACACCCTCACATTTATTTACAGCAGAAATATATAGACATAATAGGGCCTGCGGGAACTCATAAGGGCACAAAAAGGGAAGAAGAACTGCAGACCAACTTCTGTTAATTCAGTGAATATGCAGTGCTATCAGCCCAGCTGCCTGATGACCATAACAAGAAAAGTTACATAGCAATACAGCATACTGAGTCCATAGTGTACTGTATGTGACTCAGATATACAAGGTGCTGTACAGTATACTTTCTTTCACCTTCAACTCAAAACACAGTATTATAGGCAACTCTAAAGCAACTCTTTCTTGTTAATTACAAACAAGTGGAAACTGTTTATTAATTAATCAATTCACATGTCCAATTAGGAGATTTTAAATGATTTCTAATCCAATTATCCATCTTCACTCAGACCAGTTTAGGGTTATGGGGGCTAATGTCAAGGTAATCCTAAAGCATTACCTCTGGTTCCTCCTTGTTGTTCCTTCTTTGGTCTTCTCGTTTTTAAGTTTCTTATTGACTGTCAGTTTTCTTCCCCTGTTTTTTAAGAATTGGGTATTGAGAGTGAAGCCTCTAATTATCACTAATTTCTTAGATGCTATTGCTGACCATGTCACAGCCATCTAATAAAAGGGTAAGCTGGAGCCTCACAGAGTCACTGAGGTCTTGCGTGCTTTTCACCTTATCTGGCAGTCCCTTCTGTAGAAGGTAAGTCAAGTTCTGGTGCTGGGGGTTTGTGGCTGCTGTTTCAGGTTTTCAATCAAATAACTATTTTTTTTTGTTGTTGTTTTTGATTAATGGATAGTGACATTTGTGTTAATTTTTGTATTTTGGATGGAAGATTAAATTCCTTCCCAGTGTCTCATTACCAAAGTCCTTCCCAGGTTTATTTTTGTTTAGTGAAAATTGTTTGGTTCTTTTATTTTTCTACTTGCAAAAATATTTTTATCCTCTCCCTTTCTGTGGGTTTTTTTTTTTTTTTTTGTTTTTGCTCTGTTTTTATTTTTTTCAGCTCTGATAGTTTGCTCTGTTTTGGAGGAAAACATTGACCCCGTAGTAGTTAGTCTTACGCCAGGAGAGGCTATGTATTTTAAAGGGTTGAACCCAGGGCAAATTCACCTACATGTATATATTCCAAATTGATTGTCAAAGACAAAGAAGAGCCTCTAAAGGTTTTGGGTCACACACATTAGGAGATAATTTCAGGGTTCATCTGTTAATTCCACCTTGCATCGAGGGTTGGTTCTGTCCCTTAAATCCTCTCCCTTCCTTTTACCTTTAGACATAAAGATCAACGGTGTGAGGCACAGTGATGTCACTTCCATTTCCGGCAACTTGAATCCATCCCTTCCTGCAGCGACTTTTTAAAAGGAGCACCACAATCACATCTCTGAATATTCTGAATCTATCATCCTTTTTTTGCTTTTTGTCATTCAGTATTATGGGGCACCAGCTGGAGCCCCAACTTTTTTTTTTTTTTTTTTGTTTTGCTCATTTTATCTTGCACTACTTGTAGCTGCGTTTATCCAAAATGACCAAAGGTTTGCAGCTTTGCATCTTCAAATAATTCCACAGACCAAGTTTTAGTAAAATTTCAAAGCAAAGCAGTTCACACAAAAATAGAGAGAAATTGATATTAAAGAGAAGTTCTGTTTTAAGCCTTTTATACCTTGCTTCATTCTTTAAGTTTGGTCATACTTGAGGCAAGTTAACCATGCTAAGCACAGTCTGAAAACTGTATGCCATCTCCTATTTGCAAATATATCTAATAGTCCATGATAGCAGTAAGACTACAAACTGGCTTAATTAACACTCTGTTCTACAGATATAGCTAAGAAAGTACGATCTCATGTTAACTTACAGGGTTATACCATATTCTAGGTAGCTATAAGCAACTGATATTCAATAAAAATTAAGCAAACATATGAATTTAACATCAAACATTAACTTTCTGAGATATATAATATACAGGTAAAATTCCATTACAACGAACTCCCAGGGACCTAAAAAATATTTCGTTGTAACAAATTTCGTTGTAATGAGGTTCTGTATTTATTACTATAGTGCTTTCTTTAACTTGCGTCCAGGCGTTTGCAATCATTTCAATAGCTTCTTTCCCATTACTTTTGATCTCCTCCTGCCTACAAGTTATGCTGACGAGAATTTTTCTCAGCATTTCATTGCCATAATACACTTTCAGGGTGCGAATGATGCCCAAATCCAATGGCTGAAGCACTGTTGTGCAATTGGGTGGGAGGAATTCAATGCAAACATTATCTAAATGTGGAAGCATGTTGTGTGCAGAATAGTTATCAATCAGAAGCCGAATCATCCTTTTCTTCTTCATATTGTGAGGTTTCTGAACACTTTTGGGATCCACCCACTCCCCACCCAACAGGAACGACACGCTGAAGTGTGTCCCGAAGTGCGATTGCAGCGTCTGTGGAAGACTGTTTGTCCGGTTTTGGGTCAGGGCAACAGCAGACTCGTAGCGCTGCAGTGAAGCGACACCGAAGCAAATCATAAAAGATCAGGGTCGCACTATAAGTCCCTGTCTTGCACCCCAAAACATGAGGCTTAGTCTCAGTACTTTAGCAAAACCAGCTTTATTCAGCTTGAAACAGGAATGGCACAGTTATTTATTGTAGCGTGATCTGCCACTCTGCTATACACAGATACCACAGTCAGGCGGGGTCATGGCCAGATCAAGTAATCCTGTTATCTGCATTTACAATTTACGCGCTCCTAACTTTGTATCACCCATCGAGATCTTTTATGTTTACTTTGGCGGAGAGACGCAGCATAGCTGTGAGCCTGCTGTTACCCCATACAAACGTGGAGATCGCACTTCGGGATGCTCCTTGGCATGCTGTCTAATTGGAGGAGATCCCAAGAGAGTTTACAAACCTCACATTTTCTTGAATGAGTGCCACATTAATAGGAATGTTTCTTGAGCGAGTATCTATCTATCTATCTATCACTGAACCACATAAAAACTGCTTTTTCGATATCTTCAAATGCAGCAGTTTGTATACGTTTGCAACCCGAGATTTTTCTTTTTTTTTTCTTTCAAGAAAGTTGACTGTGTCGATAGCGAAATTCTGAATTCGCTGGCAATGTCTTTTTTCTTTTTGCCGCCGTCAAGAGCTGCAAAAATGTAAAGTTTTTTTTTTTTTCTCTAATATGAACTGTTATTATTTTTTCGTGTCTGCTGTTTCAAAAGGAGGGTGACAATGAGTTAAATTCCAGTGGATGTTTTTCAAATGTTAACGAGCAATAAGCAAAAGTTATCACTGAAAACCGCATGAAACAAAAAAGGCAAAAGTTCGAAGAAAGGAAAAAAAATTAGTGTTTCTGTTTGGGGATCGTTGTGCACAACTGAGCTGCGGCCACAGAACTAACTGCTCTGTGGATGATTCATTCAGGCATTTCAAGGTCTTATGGGCACTTCGTTGTAATGAAGTATCTGCTGAATGTACTTCATATTAACAAGATTTCTATAGACTCGTGTTATATGGGGAAGTTGTCGGGACCATAAAAATACTTCGTTGTAATGAAAATTTCTTGTAAAGATATTTGTTGTAACGGAATTTTACCTGTATAGACACAAATAACCGGACTAGGCTTGGGGCTTTCCTGAAAAACCGTCTGGAGGTCGGCCAGATGTGAATCATAGAACTATAACCCCTTCTACAAACCCTCTCAAATCACTGACCGGCTAGGTATATCCTGTGAATAGCCCAGTCAGTATTTGCACAACAATCGCTACATGAGTTGCTGCGATAATGTCGGGTGAAAAAAATTGAACAGCAAGACAAGACAAGATAAGACAACGCTCCAGCGCACAATGCTTTTTCTATAAAGCAGTTAACTGACAAAAACATTCCTGTCCTTGACCATCCTCCCTATTTACCCGATTTAGCTCCTTGTGATTTTTATGTGTTCTTGAGAATCAAGTGACCTGAAGGGAACACATTTTTTCTTCAATGGATGAAGTGAAGACAGAAATGTCAAGCCTGTTGCAGAGCCTCGAGCAAGAAGACTTCAGCACTGTTTCAATCCATGGAAGATACATATGGAGTGCTGTGGAGATCAGAAGGGGGACTGTATGTTTAGAATGCTGGAATTCATCAATAATTTTTTTTTTTTTTTTTTTACCAATCCGTTTATTTTTGTGTCTCACCTCGTATATACACTGTAAACTGTTTCTAACCTTCATACCACACAACCCTAAATATTGTTATTTTGAAATTGATAGGTGAGAGTTCATTTAAATGATTCCCAAAATTGAAGTTATCCATGATTTTGTTGCTTGTTTCTGGAAGTGATGTGCGAAAAGGAGATAGTGATCTGAAAGATGCAGTAATGTTACATACTGCATTTGCAGTATCGTGATGCTGCCCCATTTGAAATTTTCTAACCATAAGACTGTTGCTCTTGTTTCATAATATATTTTTTTTTTTTTTTTTTTCTCCTGTGATAGTTTATTCATTAGTTTCAAATGATTCATCATTAGTTTTGTTTGCATCCAGTTGTGGCCATTTTGCCCTGTGATAGCTGCTTTACGTCAGCAGGTGCTATGGAAAGGGGTCTCTGATATTACGTGTTATGTCGTCTCTGTGATATTATAAAGGTCAGTGAGGTAGAGCCATAATTAGCTGGTCTTGCTGAATTTAGAATAAAAACCTTGCATGTTTGCTTTTGTGATTTCCTTTTTTTTTTTTCTTTTTTGATTTTATGGATCCTGATTTATAGCTTTTATTTTTTGCTTATGGTTCTTGGGTGTGATTTTTAATTTATTTATTTTGATGCTTTCTCTCTCTCGATTTTTCTGATTATGAATTCTTGCCTATTCAAACAACTCCTCTACTGATTATTCCATTCACTTTGCTGTCATGCTTTACATTTTCTATAGCTTTTAAAATGATGTTGTTTTAGGGGATTTTCATACTTAGAGAATCAATTTCTGACTGGAGACATTATTTAAAACTTTATAATTTTTTAATGTCGGTCTCAGTCCTGCTTTGTTTTGCTGACAGGAGTCACTATATTGGGGTTTTCCAGTCACTCATTTCCATATAAATCAATCCCATAATGCACTGGGATGGTATGGAAATGATTTTGCCATTGCACCAGTATAAAAGTCACCTTGGTTGTACTTCCGTATCTAAGATTGGATAACAGCTACTTCTTTTTCATGGAATTTTTCTGATTCTTGACTTTTTGCGTATTCGTCTTTGGCTTTGATTTCTGATAAGTGATGTTAAATCATGTTTCTGACTTCCACTTTTGACCTATGCATCGTTTCTTGAACATCTTCTTCTTTTTTTTTTTTTTTTTTTTTTTTTTTTTTTTCCCCAGTTTTTTCTCCTAAAATCATTCCACTGACTACTAGTACAGTTGTATCCTGGCACTACTGTAACACACATTTGAATTTGACCACCGTAGTTTATGGTGTGCAGGAGTACTTCATTTTGATGATGATATGCCTCCATATTGTATTTTGCATATCGGGCTGTTTCTTCATTGAAACACTGTCAAAACTACTGTAGAGCAAGCCAAAACACTTATCAAGGACAAAGTCTTTTGCATGAATGCTTTGCTATACCAAACTACTGCTAGTGTCTTTTAACAGGTATCATTTTTAAAAATTGTTTGCTGTCAGTACAATAACAACAAAAATGTAATTCTTGTATAACCCAAAATCACTCAAGGAATGCCTCAATGGGCTACAACTAACATTGTTTTTTGACTGTCTCCCCAGCCTTGACTCCCTAAGAAGACAAGAAACAATACCCAAAAGCTATCCTTGTAGGGAGAAAAAAAATTGGAAGAAATTCAGGAAATGGCAATTCAGAGAGAGACCCCTTTACAGGTATGTTGGGCATGTAAAAAACTGGGTAAATACAACATATAAAACAGAACACAAGTAATCCTCTTCATAGAGCTGAAGGTCTCGGCTCTTAAGACAAAATAGTTAGCCATGCTTCCGTCATCTTCGATGCAGTGTCAATGCCTGTTATAAAGCTTCCTCCACTTCTCTCTATCCTGTGCCACTTCTTCCAAGTTTCTTCACCTTGCTCCTCTGTCTCTTGCTTCCCCAATCACCATATCTTTCCACCTCTTTGTTGGCCTTAATTTGCCCTCCTTCGAGAAACCATCTTTCCACTCTTTTTGCTGTCCTTGAGTCATCCACACATCATACACATCCTGCCCATCTTATCATTCTCAATATGCCTATTTCACTCTGCTCCATTTGAGTAGTTTTTTTCTTTCAAATGCTCGTTACTAATTGTCCTTGGCCATTTAATTCCCTTAATCCATCTCATCCATCTTCAGTCAAACACGTCCAGTCTTCTCTTAATTGCTTGGCTAAATGTCCAGTTTTTGGCTCCATACAAGGCTATGGGTACTTACTAGTGTGTTGTAGACTTTTAATTTTGTGCACAGTTTGATGTCTCTGTGCCTCCAAAGTCCTCTTTCTAACTTAACAAATACAGCTCCTGGCAAATTTAATCTCTTCATTACGTTCTACTCACAGCTGCCTTTCGCTGTGATTTTGCTTCTGAAATATGTGAATCTCTCTACTTCTTTCACTCTTTTTTTGATTCTCCTTGTTCACCAATCCTCATCCATTTTGTTTTGCTCATGCTTATATAAAAAACAACACTATCTGCCCATCAGTTAATTGTAGAACCATGACCAGATTGTAGAAAAGGAAACCGACAAGCCAGACACAAAGTACTGGAAGCTGCTTCCCCTCCACTGTCCATTCTACTGAGGAGTCAGTGCTTGGCCGGCTAATCAGATTAAAGGACCCTACTGCCCCAGTATTCCAGCTCTCCTTTTTCTGAAGTGACTTTCCCATAAGGCAGGCAAACAACTTGGCAGTAGAGCAGTGGCACCAAATGCCACATGAGGATACCAAGAAGTACCATTCTTATGAGAGAAAAGAGTTAAGTGGGATATGTTACGGATTTTATAAGCAAAGCAAAACAGATAAATGTATCTCTCTATTATAAAAAAACAAATCCTGGAAAGGAAAAGCAGGGCAACGAGATGCGATCTTCTCGGAAGTTCTCAGAAGACACTTAAAACAATATCAAATAAGGGCACGGCCAGCAAAACACTCAGTCGTGTAAAGGCACGTAGCACACACATATCCTGTGCTCACATATAAAGCGTATGACAATATGTTCTAGATGAAACATCAACGACTAAGCAAAGAAGAAAGAGAAGCATGGAGAAAAGAGACCCAAAAGCGTTGGAGAGAAAAAAAGGCAAATAAGAGATTATGAAAGCAGTGGAATTCGAAAGGCTCAAACAAACGATGGCGTGATACACATGCAGAGAAAGGTAAAGAATATGAAAGCAGTAAAATTCGAAAGTATTGTAGTGTCCCAGCCAGGTTGAAGCCTTTTTTGTTTTAAGTGACTGTTAGGTCCAATTAAGGGAGGGCGGAGTACAGCACGGAAGACTGATAGCGGGGTACTGATTGATGCGGTAAGGTGGGGGGCGAGACCCAGGGGATGAGGTGTTGGAGAGGGTGCTAGAAAGTTGTGTTTGGGGTTACGAAGTCGGCGATTGTTCAAGTAAAACTTTTGTGACACATTATTACGTCAGTCGCTACTGTATCAAAAAAAAAATAGTAAAGATCGCATTAGCACAAACAAAAAAAAATGAATCGTCAGGACCAGGTGTAATTGTAAAAAAATAGCAGGACAAAGCAAGGTCAGAAATAAAAGGCAAAGAGCAGAAAACAAAGTCTTTTCGCCATCGCATCATTCAATGCACAAAACGTAGCTTTACACAATAATGGACCATACGCTATGAGAATCTGTGGTCCCGCAACAATTAAAGCAACGACAAGTTGAATTTCAAAGAAAACACAATTCGGTCAGGTGTATATTTATGATCACGGAAAAGCGATGCAAATTTTAACAGGTGACAAGAAAGGTAATCTATACTAATAAACGGCAAAGCCCTCACTCACTCACACACTCACTCACTCACTCACTCATCACTAATTCTCCAACTTCCCGTGTAGGTAGAAGGCTGAAATTTGGCAGGCTTATTCCTTACAGCTTCCTTACAAAAGTTGGGCAGGTTTCATTTCGAAATTCTACGCGTAATGGTCATAACTGGAAGCTGTTTTTCTCCCATTTACTGTAATGGAGTTCAGCTGGAGGGGCGGAGTTCGTATGACATCATCACGCCTCTCACGTAATCACGCATTACGTAGAAAGCCAGGAAGAGCTACAAAACGCGCTTTAGAAAACATGCATTATATAATTAAGAAGGCAGCGAAACAATTAGAAGCGAGCGAGTGACATATATATAAAACCATATTCAGTGGCTCACGTGAACTGACGCAGTGCGCAGACAAAAAGTAACAGTTGCAAAGAGTGCTGAACAAAAACTGAATTACACTGCTACGCTCAAATAGATAAACCACACTCCGTGGCGCGATACTAAAGCATTAGACTGTAGCGCCCACGTCCGAGGTTCGACTCCCGAGAGGGGATGCACTAAGTATGTACGCGCGCTTCTCGATTTATTTTAACCTCGCATCCCCTTAGTTTGAGACGTATGAAAACGCATGCGGTTAACGCAGAAAGACAGATCACCTATTCACCTATTGAAGCTTCATGAATAATGGATACTTTATTCGCGATCAATGATTGTTTTGGTAAAGCCATACTCAGTGTATTCATTAGATGAACGGTAAAAAAGTAAGAGCGAGGGGACGGTAACTTACTGAAGCACACAAGCAAAACCACAATAGCACGCGGGCTCGATGTACTGACTTGCGCGATCACATTCCAAAAATATTTCTTTTCAAATTCTATTTAGTACATATGAGTCAAACTCAACACTTCCGGCCCGGCGTGTAATTATATCCGGCCCGCGAGATCATTTTATATACTGTATTATTGTTATTAATGGCCCGGGTATATGAAGCGCTGGTAACACAATAAACTACAGATCCCATAATGCAGCGCTTCACCTGCCTTGCCGAACACTTAACACGTTAATCAAGTCTAGCTTATGATACTGTAAATTATTGCGAAGCTAGCCCACACGATGCCGAAGAGAAAAGTTGATTCTGAAAATAGAGCCTTTAAAAACCGGTGGGAGGCTGAGTATATGTTTACTGACATTGCCGGTAAACCCGTGTGTCTCATTTGTGGAGCTAATGTGGCTGTAATTACAGAATTTAATCTAAGACGGCACTATGAGACAAAACATCACGGTAACCTGAAAGACCTGAATGCAATGCAGAAGATACAGAAAGCAGAAGAATTAAATAAGAATCTGACTCTTCAGCGGACGTTTTTACCCGTGCACAATCACAAAGTGATTTCAAGTGAAGCTGCTTTTATGGGAGACACAAATAAACCAGTGCAACTTGCCCCACTTTCCCTGTTGCCAAGTAATGTTGAACCAAGTCGTCACTACGGTGTTCCAAAATACGCACTTTGCTGATAAACTGAGCGCACTGAGTTTGCACGGCGCTTTGGTGCCTTTGAAGAACAAAAAAAGTCCGTCTACATGCGGCTCGAACCTTGTGCATGTTTGGTAGCACATATCTGTGTGAGAAGCTCTTCTCAGTGATAAAGACTAACAAAACAGCACACAGGAGTCGCCTCACTCATGAGCACCTGCAGTCCATCCTGAGAATCTCCACAACACAGAACCTCACACCAAACATAAACGAACTTGTTGCCAAAAAAAGATGCCAGGCGTCCAGCTCTAAAATGACATATGAGCAAAGACAACTGAATGATTTGATTTGTTATTGCTGAAAGGAACACATTTTATTTATATTTCCAGGTTTTGTTATGCAGCATGTTCATATTTGAATTTGTATAATTTTGACAGCATATATTTTTATGCAGAGCAAAATCTTTTGGGATATTTAAAATCTAAGTTTATTTTTTATATAAAATTACATAAGAGTAAAGAAATTTGAATGTTTCTTCTTTTAACGTTTACTTTATTTCTAACTTGTATAATTTAGACAGGATATATTTTTATGGAGAGCAAAATATTATAAGTTGTTTAAGGTTTGAGTTGATTTATTCAGGAATAATATTCCTGTCTGTTTTTACCATTCCTACCAAAGATATTTCTGTCGACTAAATAAAAATTCCTTCTATTTAAAATTTAAATAGAACTTGAACAAATATGATAGTTCATAATATCCACGCAGACTTGCACGTAAGAGCGGGAGTTATCCGTTTTAACAAGCAGCGTATTGCACTGATAGGAAATAGCTTTGTGTGTATATATGTAGATATGTATGTATATGTATATATATGTTTATATGTGTGTGTGTGTATGTGTATATATATATATATGTATTTGTGTATATATGTGTGTGTGTTGTGAACCCGGCCCGGACACAGACAGGCGGACATGTTGGTTGAACACCACCACACGTTTATTTACAATATTTACAAATAATATATGGGTCACCCAGACCCCAACAATGGTCACACAGACCCCAGTCTATTGGTCACTCAGACCCAGTCACGTGCACACAACACCCCAGTCCAAGTCCTGGCCACACAATGCCTTGTCTTCGGGCCGCCTCCACACTCCTCTCGTGCCTCGTCCTTCTTCCACCCGACTCCAGCCCTGAATGAATGGAGACGGCCCCTTTTATAGGGTTCCCGGATGAGCATCAGGTGTTCCCGGCGATCCTCCTCTGGCCACGCCCCAGCGTGGCGGAAGTGCCGGCTGTCCTCCCGGCTGCTCTCCGGGCGCCGTCATAAATCTTCCCCCCAGCACTTCCTGGTGTGGCGGAAGTGCTGGGGTAACAAGTCCCCAAGGCATTGGGGCGCCTCCTGGCGGTGACCACGGGCCCCTACAGGGTGGAGCTTCCATGCCCTGTACCCGTGGCCCCCAAAGCAACCCGGAAGGCAACCCCCACGTGATCCAGGGTGGGCCCAGACCCACATCCGGTCCCTCAAGGCGTCCCGGCCGGGTCATGGCCCCTGGCATCCCTGACA
>JANRMT010062840.1:8437923-8479904 GCA_026402145.1 Polypterus bichir lapradei | reverse complement strand
TCCCTCAAGGCGTCCCGGCCGGGTCATGGCCCCTGGCATCCCTGACAGTGTATGTATGTATGTATGTATGTATGTATGTATGTGTGTATGTATATGTATGTGTATATATGTAGATATATATATATATATATGTATGTATATATGTGTGTGTGTGTGTATATATATGTGTATATGTATAGATATGTATATATATATGTTTGTGTGTGTGTGTGTAAATATATATATATAATATATATATATATATGACAGCAACACTCATCACTCACAACAGTGACAAAACAATTACATTGACAATCATGTTACGTTATTTTCAAAATGTTTCCTTTTCTTTTTCATTGCTTCTTTAACACATTACTTCTCCGCTGCGAAGCGCGGGTATTCTGCTAGTGTAGTATATATTCCGCGAATAACATTAGACACCAAAGGAGATCTTGATATGCCATTCGTATTAAAATGCTTACAGTTTCCCATGAGAATAGCTTTTGCTATGACAATTAACAAATCTACAGGGATAAACATTCGAAAAAGTCGGACTATTTATTAGAGAAACAGAAACAATATTCACTCACAGGCAGTTATACGTTGCATTGTCACAATGTGTCTCAAGAAATGGAATCAAAATTCAATGCGATCTTGAAGAAAAGGTAATTCCAAATATTGTTTTTAATGAAGCTTCAAAGTAAAAGTGCAAATAATGAAATTGAAACAATTCCAAAAAAAAAGCTTTTAAAATTGTATATCCAATTACCCGTGAGAGACACTTTAACTTACTCCCAGCTCTTCAAACAATGACAAGCGACAAGCAAAACGTGCAGCTCGCAGCAGATGATCTGACCACTTCTCCTTGTGTGCATTCAGCCACCCTAACCCCCCTCTTCACAACGCGAGCAGCAGAGACACGAAGTGGCAAAAAGGACAGTGGCTGTACAGGCTTTAAAATGATCGACGGGCAGCATGACGGCAGCTGCCCCCCCCCTTCACAATGCGAGCAGCGTTCTACGTCCTGCGAGAAATCGATTTAACCACGCCCTGGGGCGAAAATAAAGGACAAGTATTGTTTTTACAACGTTTTGCGCGATACAAGGCAGTGAGCTTACTTTTAAAACAAGTCCATGGACATCTAACCTAGCAGTTGTTGGATTGCTTTTGGCAGACGCGCATCATGTGCTCCCAGCTCTTAAAACAACGACAAGCAGAACAGGCAGCTCACCAGCAGCAGAAAGACAGCAGATGATCTGATGGCATCTCCTTAGTGTGTGTTCACAACACGAACAGCATTATACGTCCTGTGACAAAGAGATGTAACCATGCCTGGGGCCAGAAATAAAGGGCAAGTATTGTTTTTACAAAAGTTTTTAAAGTAAAAGTGAAAATAATGCATATGTAGCAATTGCCGTGAAAATAACAATCTCTTTAAATTGTATATCTGGTAAACCAAACACGGGGGTGGACGAGTGAAGCGAGCAGGGGGCGGAGCGCCCTATTAATTTTTAAAAAAACATACTGTGCAGTGTATCAATGAGATATTACAATGCAAAACAGTGAATCCACATATAGCAAGTCATTCATTTAAACTGTCTAATGGAGCCTTAATATTTTGAAAATACTATGTTATGATCTTTTATTTCCTAATCTCTTTGCCTTAAGACATCTGCTAAACTAAAAGAAAAGTAGTGCAACAATAGATTTTTGAGAAAATGTTTTTGTTCAAAAACCAAACATTGCAGTGAAAGTGCAGAAATGAGCAACAGCTAACCTAATTATAGAGACGCTCGCCTCAATAGCAGGCTTTGTACAGCTGTGCGCCGACAGATAGCATTACACATGGTTTCAAGATTTCATCAGTGACCAGCGAGCTCACAATGGAGAAATGAATACACATGGTAAATGAGTCCCTGTGGTTTTTTTTTTTTTTTTTTTTTTTTTCTCAACTTCAAGTACCTTCTATGTATTTTCTCAGGGCAGTACATTCCTTTAGGGCTTTCATTCAGTCAAGACAGATAACACATCAAACCCAATCTCTCTTATACTTCTGCATCAAGCCCAAAGAGCTTTATGAAATCATTTCTTAAAGGTGCTTTATCTTTTTATTCAATTTTCATCTGAATTTAGGTAACCTGTCAAGAAAAACAATAAATACTGTACTTGCCGTATCTGTTCATCTATCCGGAATATAGCATGTCAGGTTTTGGCCACAAAAGTAGCACACATTAACTTGTCAAACAAGGAAGTGAAAGTCTGCTTGCATCTTTTTTTAACAGCCTGTTGTTGTATTGTATAGGAATCTTTATCTAACATTTGTTGGACTTCTTTTTTTTTTTTTTTTTTTTTTTATTCATTCCAAATTTTTCAGTTCACATCTCTGGCTTGACTTCAAAGACGAACACTCTTAACATTTTACTGCACCGAGTGTTATAATTGGCCCTAAACTTCAAAACCACTGGTTACATTGCTGTCAGTTAGCTGGAATGCTATCATGTTACTTACGGATGTTTTTAAGATATTGAGGGTTTGTGAGGTTTGTAACTGATTGCTCAGATTCAGATTTTTCTTTTTATTAAGATCACTATTTTGGTTTTTTCTCTTTAGATTAAATCAGATAATTTGTTTTTAAAACAGAAAAGCATTTTTGGTGAGCACACACTAGTGTGAATGATAAGCAATTCATTATAACATTACAATAAACCTGAGGAAATGCTCATACAGGTTGAAAAAATCAAATAAATTCACCAGTTAATATACTCATATACATGTAAGCAGAAAGAGACCCAGGCAAGAATGAAGCGGTTCAGCACTCTAGTGTATAAGACAGGGGCCACCATATGTTCACCATGCATACCAAGGGCCATAGAAAAGGTGCAAGCTTGGGCATCAATGCAGAGAATACAGAGAGAGTTTATTAATGTCTTAGGGAAAACTTGCAATATTCCCTGAGGATGCGAAGGGCAAGCTAATTGTCAGGTGCCTGAACTATTATCCAGAGAAGGAATGAGGCCAAAAGACACTTCTGCAATGGACTCCTGTCCAACAGGTGGCAGTGGAGAACTGCTAGTGGATGGACATAGGGGCTCTCTACTAGGAGGCAGCTTAGGCTTACCTGTGAAGTCTGGCTAATAGACCTAGAACCTTAAAATTCATGGATGGCTTAGGTGAGAAGAGGGACACCTAGAAGGGAGTTTAATCTTGTTGTCCCGGTGCCAAAAGCAGAGCTGTCCATGATCCTGAACTTGGCTGGAGGTAAACCTAGCAGGCGGTTTAAAGTCATAGTGGTCACTGAGTCATTAGATGGCAGATGATTAGGGGTGTAGATATGCTGATGAGATGAAAAAAAAGTAATGGTCATGTGAAATAAAGAAACAGCAAAAAGAAAAGTGAGAAAGGAAGTCCTTGGGGACACTTTCGAGGTGGGAAAGTGGATGAAGAAGAACTAGATCACCTATGGAGTTAGGCTTCTGTTTTTTTGCTCTGTTCAAATTTGTTAATTGTGTTCTTGCTATTTTGCTATTTCCTTTTTTGTATTACGGTAATATGCAATGATTAATCTTCTATAATTGTGACATAATTTGATTGTAGAGTATTGCTGCAATAGTTCATTCCACTGTTATAATTGTTGTCATGCAAGAAAAGGAGTGCACAAATACAGTAAATGTTGGGACGCCAACACAGTCGTCCCCATTTAAATCTTTAGTTCCGAATGGCGATGGTGTATGAAAATCCAAACCAATAGTAATAAAATGAATGAGGCACATGTAGCTTCACGGAGCTCCATCCTGCGGGTCACTCTGGTCATCATTAACTGACTTTCCCGCTGAAGTGCCAATGCTTTATGGAGCTCAGTCTGGTAGGGGTGGAGTCAGTTACTCTCAATGGGCATCTTCTCAGGACTGTGGAGGAAGAAGGAGACAATATATTTAGCACTAGTGCCCCATCTTGTCCCGGGGTGGTATTATATACCTCAGGTATGCCCGTGAGCTGATCCTCCAACATGCATGTATGACAGAATAAACACTAAACCTACTTACTGCATGTCTTAATGACATTAATGCATGGATGACACATAACTTTCTCAAACTTAACAGCACAAAAACTGAGTTTCTTCTTATTGGGTCAAAATCGACATTGGCAAAGGCTTGTAGTTTTAATCTTTACATTACTGGTAACACTATACCCATTTATACGCAGGCCAAGAGCATTGGTGTTATTCTGGATAACAATCTTACATTAACCACTCGCATGAATAAGGTTTACCAGATTGATTTTTTCCATTTGTGAAACTAGGGGGCTTCACCTCCTGCTCACTTTGCTCGCCAATACCGGCCTGCTCTATGTGCCAGCCACTTCATGTCTCTGCTGCTCGCGTTGTGAAGAGGGGGGGCTGAACGCACCCCAAGGAGACATGGTCACTCCTCCGAAACCCCTCCTGATACAATGGGAAACAAATAATTTTTTTTGATTTTTTTTTACCTCCTCTTTGCTCGATCAGCTGCTGGCATGCTGTTGTTGCCGTGCCACGTGATTTGCATCTCGTACGGCGCTTTGAACATTTAAAAGCCTGTACGGCAGCTGTCCTTTTGTCTCACTGCCTTATCTCTCTTCTCCACTAGACATCCTCTGTTCCTGTTGAGGGTCCCACTCCCGAGGCACGCCCCTATGAAGAGGAAGATTTTCTATTCTTTTAATTGAGGATTGGAACTGTCCCCTCCGACTACACATGAAGCTCGATTCACTCCTGAAAGAGACTTATGTTTGTTTGAAGTGTTTGAATAACTTTTCCGTCTCTAAACTCTCCTGTGTATCTGCGCAACTCTGTGACACAATCGTGACAGCGTATGTGGATTTCACTTTCACCAAACGGCAAATCTTTTAATTCTTGTGGTTACACCTCTTTATTGGGAAGAAACTACTTTTCCCCGATGGCAACACGAATTAGACGATCTACAAGCCTCCGAATTAAAGTTTAAATCCGAACAATATATTCAATCTCTTTCCGCTATCCGTTATTTCACAATAATAATCGAAAATTATAATTTCCGTTTGTTTGCGCTAATGCAATCTTTAATATCATTTTTTGGAGACTTTCAAATTTCTGTACTTCCCCTATATCTAACCTGTCCTGCATGTGTATTGTGCCAACGTTTTTGAATTGTTTACGACGTTCTACTAGTTTGCATATTCTCCCCGTGTCTGCGTGGGTTTCCTCCCACAGTCCAAAGACATGCAGGTTAGGTGGATTGGTGATTCTAAATTGGCCGTGGTGGGTGTGTTTGTTTGTGTCCAGTGGTAGGTTGGCACCCTGCCCAGGATTGGTTCCTGCCTTGTGCCCTATGTTGGCTGGGATTGGCTCCAGCAGACCCCTGTGTTTGGATTCAGCAGGTTGGAAAATGGATGGATGGATGGTTCTACTTTATCATCTACTGTTTGTCTCACGGGACGTCAAAGTGTCTCTCTGAGAAAGTCGCATCTCGTCCCAATATTTTTTTTATATAATAGAGAGACATCTCCAGACTATGCTTTGCTTTAATACAACCCAGTGCAGAAGTTCCTGTCGATACCTTGGTTACATCTTTCATTGACTATTACAATGCTGTTTGATCTGACATTCCCAATAAACTTGTTCATTGACTTGAACTCATCCAGAACTCTACTCTTACATGCTCTAAGTTCACGAAACATGTTACATGTCTACTCATTCAGCTTCATTGGCTTCCTAATAATAATAGTAAGTTTTATTTATGTAGCACCTTTCATACACTCAAGGACAATTCAATAAACACATTAACAATACAATAGAAATTACATACAAGAGCATGAATAATACTCCTTGAATAGAGATGTGTTTTTAACAGGAGTTTGAAATGAATAATAGATTTTTCCTCGCGAAGGCTAAGAGGAAGAGCATTCCAAATTTTAGGGGCTATCACATTAAAAGCTCTGCCACCCATGGTTACTAACTTGTATGTGTTAGCGTCCGATGATCTTAATGCACGAAGAGGAGTGTAAGGAAGCAGCAGCTCAGACAGATAATGAGGGGCTAAACCTTGAAGGGCTTTAAAGGTGAGAAGAATAATTTTATATTTGATTCTTGCAAAGACTGGTAACCAATGCGAATCATAGCGGTCAGGAGTGATGTGAGCAATTTTTTTAGTGTATGTAAGTAGACAGGCAGCAGAATTCTGAACATACTGTAATCTATTGATATTTTTAGTCAGGAGGCCATAAAACAATGCATTGCAACAGTCCAGACGGGCAGTGATGAAAGCATGAATGAGTGCTTCAGTATCCTTCACACTGAGGAAAGAAATCAGATAAGCAATGTTGCGGAGATAAAAAAAACCTGTCTGTACTATTGAGCTAATGTGTGGTTGAAAAGTAAGAAGATGATCAAAGATGACACCCAAATTACGGACTGATGCTGAGGGTTCAACCAGGATCCCATCAATGTCAATCTCTAGCCCACGAAGGCTAGAGAGGACAGATTTGGTACCAACTAATAAGATTTTTGTTTTATCAGGGTTAAGTCGTAAAAAATGATCTGTCATCCAATGATTGATTTCCCGAATGCAATCAGTCATAACAGTGGAAGCTTAAATCATGCTGATGAATAATCTCACCTAATGGAAGCATATAGATGTTAAAGAGCATTGGACCTGGAGCTGACCCTTGAGGGATACCTCATGTAAGTGAAGTAGTGGCAGATTTGTGTTCCCTAATGAAGACATAATACTGGCGATCACTGAGGTATGATATGAACCAAGAAAGAGCAGCACTAGAGATACCAATAGCTGAAAGTTGGGACAGTAAAATGTCACAGTTAACTATCAAATGCTGTGCTTAAGTCAAGGCGAACTAGAATAGCAGCCATCCCGGAATCTGCAGTTCTAAGTTACAAGTCGGTTATAAGTCCTGAGTCCTCTCGGGAGCAGGTTAAAAAATAAAACAATTTCAGGAGTCTATGGTGACCACAATAATTGATTGATTTAAGCATATTGAAAACGAACAATACTGTTATATTTGCTGCTCAGTAACTCTTTAATAGCCAATCACATCCAAAATCCATTCCCTCTTTTCTGAAATCTCATTTCATGATGAGCACTAAAGGTCCTCTTCTATTATTTTCTAAGGCAAATAATTGAGCAAATGGTCCATTTCTGATGAGATCCATGCTTGAGACAGAGTAGCAAAAGTCTTTTGAGAGGAAGAGAGGACATTTTGTGGGGATGCACCAGGAGTGTCGCTCCACTCTCATTTGTTTTTTAACAATCCAGTTGTACTTTATGACTGTGGAGCCCCTACAAGATCTGTAACATGGCAGTATTATTTACTGTTCTATGAATCATTCTTTACTTCTAGTTCTTTTAATCTTACAGTTAGTTTCACGTAAAATTCGGCAAACACGTTAAAAAAAGAGCTTATTATTACTTGGCTGATGTCTTTATAACATTTGAGAGATACTGTTGCTCACATTTCTTTTGTTTTTCCTATTGTATCGTAGGCAGAATAAGTAAATTGATCATGGCCACAATATCAGTAGCAGAATTTGAACCCACACCCTGAGAGTGTGAGGTCCAAAGGCTCAACCACTACACCCCACTGCCTTTAAGAAGCTCTGAAGCACTGGATGCTAAATAATACTAAAAAATACACATCTTTCTACACTGAAAAAAGTATAACATTGATGATGTTCATTCAACGTAAATTTTCTCTTTCAAGCAACTTAAGATTAGTCATTTAGTGTTGCAGCTTGAAATATTTGGTTTCAGATCTCAAAGTAAAAAAAAAATTGTACCAAATTAAGTTATGGTGGAGGGAATAAATGTAAAAATCCTATTTCATTTAACTTAATATTTTAGGTTGTTCATGTGCTGTGTTTGGGGGCCGTTTTTATATTCTTTTGGTCGAACTTTCCAGTTTGATGGCTTTCCAACTGCTAAAAAGAAGAACAACTTAAAAAATAGATTTACTTCAGTAAAAAAAACAAGTGAATTACACCCAATAACTCTAAATGATTTGCCTCAACTTAAAAATTGTGGGATCAATAAGCTAAAAAGAATTATATTGGTTCAGATCGAAAATATTAAGTGTGAATCATTCACATTTTTTTTTTCAGTGTACAATGATCAGGAGGGCAGAAGTGTGAAATCTGTTTTATTTATTTTATACATGGAACGTACTGAACATTTTATCACTGAGTAGAACAGCTAGCAAAGAAATAACACCGAAATGGAATTTAGCACTAAGGACATCATCATTCTTATCCACATAACACTTTTAGAATGTTTTCTGTGTAAAAGCTGATTTGCCCACAGGGGATCTTTCTGGTAGGTTGTTTAATAACTCTGAATTGCTTGGTCTAACACTATTTGAATATTTTAATTAAACACAGCTAATCAAGATCAGATTCTGCCTTCGGTTTAAATGGTCAACAGCCTAGTAATTCATTTTATCCCCTTAGCTAAATGAAATTTACTCATTAGGTGCAAAGTGCACAACTGAAAAGCCAGGAAAAAGTCCACTACCGTCTTTTTCATGTTTCTATAAATTGCCATCCTTTCTACAGCATGTCCTCAAACTCTGCCTGGATGGCCGTCATGTGGACTGGACATTTATCTTGCTGTAATATGCAATTACACTTGTTAGCTCCCAGTTAAAACTCAAAGTCTGGCACAGGAGTGATTGCAGACCAGATCAGGAATGGGGTTGCGTTCCATTCCTTTAGTCTGTCCCTATCCCAGCAAGCAAAGGGGACAGAGCAGAAACAATCCCCGGACAGGACACCAATCCATCGCAGAGCTAACACTCACACAAGCACATTCTGGTCAATTTAGAACTGCCGATCCACTTAATCTGCAGGTCTTTAGACTGTGGGACAAAAGCGGACCACCTGGAAGAAACCCATGCAGCCACAGGGACTTTTGTGGAAATGTCAGGTCCGTGTCTTTTCACTTCAAAATGTGTTAAAGGTTCAGTTTCTATGAAATTCTTGACAACTTTTCTATTGGATCTTATAAATAACCTGTTAAAAATAACCCCTATGCAAAAGCATAGCACACAGATAAAATATTTCTTTATATTTGGGAAGCAAAATCAAAATATTTTTAATAAAGACTGCAAGTAATCCGTGGCCAATTTCTTCTACTTCGCTATTTCACTTAGAAATTTCAAAAAATGAACAAATATCCTCTGAAAATGTACACAGAACGGCTGACTTGTTTTTTGCAGTTTTGCTGTGGTCAGTGCCTTGAGTTTCCGATTTCACTCCATCGTCATCTAACAGCTAAAGTCATGCTTCTCTGCCTTGCACAGCACAAGTGCCAAAAGAGGAAGTCTTCTCAGGTTTCATCTTGCTGGAGTTTCCAGGAGACAAATGGAAAAGTTTCCAAGCCTGCTTATTGGGACGCAGCCTATCAAATGGCTGCAATGTTAATATGAAAAACAGTAAGCACATGATTTCCCATCTTTCTCTGCCAGTGGATTCTTGATGTAAAAATACGGCTTAGCAAGTCATGCTTCTCTTTTTCCATTATCCAATCTTAGGATGACTGATTTAACAATCCAGCATGACTATTTTTTTTACTATGCACATCTGAATTTTTACCAGATGATGATGATGATGATAATATTTAAGGAAAAAAAAAACTCGCTTTAAAATCTAAGCTGAAATCCTAAGGAAGAAGTGGAGAATCAATTATGGGGGTACAATTTCACAACTGCACACAACTGTTTGCTTTCTGGGGAGTATGGTGTCACCACAGCACCCTGGCTAGCACAGCTGCCTGACTGCTTCAGAGGCCTGGGTTCAATCCCCATCCTAGTCATTGTGAAGTTTAATGGTCTCCCAGTTGTAAACTTTAATGGGTGCTCTCCTAGCATCCCCATTTTAAGGGAAACACCAAAAAGAAAAAAAAAACTGTGCACTTGTTGTAGAAATATTAAACACGATGGAGAAATGAAAAACGAGGGAGTACAAAAGTACTCATTCTATTCCAAGTACGCCTCAGAACAGAGCACTGCTGGAGGTTTGAGTTGGTGCCGGACATTGGTGACATGTTACACTCTGTTAATTTTTTGCTAATTTTTTATTAATTATTACTAGAATTTTATGCTTTTAAGATCCACATTAGTGTTTTTTCAAGGCGAAGAAATCAATTCTTTCATTAAATTCTTGCTACAATGTCTGGTTTTAGATTTTGAAGCGTATTTGAACTGTTTCTGCTTAAGATTTTGTTATATTGAGTACCCATAGGTGAGATGCTAGTGCAGTACTGGTGCCACAGTAGTTACATTCAAGTGCAGTAGTCTATACAAGATTACAGACCTAAAAAAACTCTCTTGTGCTTCATTATTTTGAATCTGTTATTGTTGCTCATTAAGAAATTTGATGAACAAAAGGAGACTATTCAGTCCACCAAGCTCATCTGTTTAGCTAATAGCTAAGCTGTTCTAAAATGTTATTTAAATACTTCTTAAACGTTCTCAAGGTTTCTGCTTCAACTCCGTGTCTCTGTAGTTTGTTCCTGATTCCTACAGTTCTTTGTATAAAGAAGTGCTCCCCAGCTTCAGTATTAAATGCACTTCCACTTAATTTCCACTGGTGTCCTCAAGTATGTGATTCAAGTAATATTGCTGGATCACCTTTATCAGTGCCTTTGAGAATTGTGAAGACCTGGATTAGGCCCCTACTCAGTCTTCTCCACCCATGACTAAACAGTTTAATTCACAGAGTTTGTCATAGTACAACCTGTCCTTAAGCCCTGGGATGCACTTGGTTGTTCTCCTCTGCACAGCTTCATGTGCTGCTATGTCTTTCTTGTAGTGTGGTGTCCAGGGCTACACACAGAACTCCAGATGTGATTTCGCTAGTACGTTATGGTTCCTTGATTTATTTTCAACAGTTTCTATGATATAACCTAACATTTTTATTTGCCTTTTTAATTGCTTCTGCACATTGCTTAGGTCAGCGGTTCTCAAACTGTGGGGCGCACCCCCCTGGGAGGGCGCTGAAGCTGTACAAGGGGGGCGTCGAATAAATGAACATCAAAATGAATGCATTTTTTACATTTTTATTTCAAATTTAAATGTGCAAGCATATAATCACAACGAATGCATTATAACTAAAATTAAAATAAAACATTTCTAAGGCATAGATCTAATGACTAATATGTGCCTGCTTTAAAGTACACAGCCTGTCCAGGTTTGGTTTGATATTCGAGATAGACACCCTGAGCTCCTTTTCTATTTAAAGTTTGTTTCTATGACAGGCAGCGCCACTGCTGCCTGCTTTTATAGTCGCGTATTTTCAATCCAGAAAGTTCGAGACGTATCGGTATCTGTCACGAACATTCGGGTAACATTAGATCAGGTGATAATGCAGCGCGACTGCACCGCATTGACAGCGTAGCCAATATTGCCAAATTGAGTTAAATAATTTACTGTGTATTGGGTTATTTTCATGATACAACTAACAGCGGTATAATATTTGTCGGACGAAAATACGTTCGTCTCGTGCAGACTGACTTCATCGGTGTCCTCGTTTACGAGATTTTTCAAAATTAAAACATATTTAATCGTTTCTTTACATAAAATAAATTATTTATTCTTATATAATTATTTTTTTTTTTGTTTTTGGGATTAGAATTACTACCAAAAACCACACAAGGCATTTTTAAAGTTATTAAAGCACTTTAAAAAAAAAATAAATTGCAAATATTTCATTGAAGTTAGCTGAACACATGCAAATCTTATGGAAGTAAAAATGATAGGATACCGCAACACTGCCGCACGAGTATCATACCTTTGTTAGTTGTATCAATGGGTTATTCTCATCTATCTTCCATTATGCAGGGGACGCAGAATTATTTCAGGTAGAAAAGGGGGTGCGAAATACAAAAGTTTGAGAGCCGCTGGCTTAGGTGATGAAAATGTTGTGTCAACATAAATTTCTAAGTTCTTTTCAGAGGTTGCTACCAGTTGAGTAGTGTCTCCCTTCTTGTGTTAAGAACTGACTTTCTTTTTGCCCACTTGTAGAACTTTGCACTTTTGTGAATTAAACTAAATTTTACAAGTGTTCGTCCAGTTCTGAAGCTGGCCCAAATCTTCTTGATTTGTTTCTGCTATTTCAGTGTCTGCCATTCCTTCAATTTTAATGTCATCTGCAAGTTTTATTAGTTTAAGTTTACCATCTATGCAGATACCAATGTCATTAATATTGATAAGAGAAAGTAAGAGTCTTCACTGGGACCTCATTCCATGTGGAGCATTCTTCTCTTCTGTGTACCCTCTGTCTTCTGCCAGTCACCCAACTTGAGATCCAGTTTTGTTACTTACCTCTGATGCTAACAGCTTCCAGTATCAGAAAAAACTTTTAATTTAATAATGCGTAAGGTCTGTTTTGGTGACCAATATCAGTTTTAAAACAATTTTTGGTGGCATTTGAGCAAAAATAGGGTTTTTTTGTGGGGCCAGGGAATTATTTCCATTTGGATTAATGGTAATTAGCTAAATAATAACAATTCACTTTACAGTGGGTTTTTCAAGAATGAATTTGCTTCGTTAAGCAGGGATTGGCTTGTATTTGTATTGCATTTGCAAGTGCCAATAAAATGCATTACTTCTAAATTTTTATACAGTGCATGAAAAACATCCTGTATGTTGCTTAACATTGGAAAAGTGTTACAATATTATACACCCCCCTTCCCCCATCTATTGCTGCCATAATGGACTTGAACTTCAAGTGTCTCTGCTATGCTGTACCACTCAATCAAGTTCCTTTAGTTGCTTATACCACTGCTTAAGCCTCCACTTTGCATTCACTGAAATTCTTTTTTAGACAAGTGCTTCTATCTATCTATCTTTTACCATTGCCTTTTAACAAAACACTGAATGAAAAGAACTATTTATATTGATTTGCATGTTCAAATATGCAAAATTCTCAAAAGAGTCAAAGTGGGGCTGTAGGCATTTAATGTGCATTAAATGTGCATGTGCATTAAATTTCATGTTCATTTGGATTTATAAAGGGGAAGTTTGTGTGTGTGGAATACGCACAGTTTTATGCATCTGGATTTTTTGTGCGTACGTACATTTCCAGATTTGTTCTTATGCCATGTTTTAGTGTGAATTCTATGCACAGCTTATATATGAGCCCCCTGGTGTTTGTGTGACGGTGCCCTGCAACAGACAGCTGCCTTATCCGGGGCCATCTTAACAGTATCATAGTCCCCCATGAGGCCCCTGTTTCTGATATCAAAACAGAAATATAGATATCCATCAGAAACATCATGGGCACCTATGCTCCTGGGGCACCCGGCCATTACCCATTGTGCCCCCCGGTCCAGATTCCTGCATTGTGTCCCATGCTGCTTCCACACTTTATACATAAATGAATGATTATTACATTTGATAAACAGATTTTTTTCACTAACCATAACCCCATTCCCTACTACAGGAGGAGAAAGTCTAAAAGTGTTTTGGTGCTTCATTTTGAAAAGAGCCATTAATTCACACTCAAATGAACCTACTGTATTTGGATTTGACTCGGAGATATTTGCTAATTATGGCGCCGGAGAGTGGCGACGTGTTGCATACTGGTTAAACATAGAATTAAGAATTTCACTGTACTCCATGCATGTGACAGTAAACTTGAACTTGATCTTAAAATGATTCAGAAGTGCCATCAGAAAGGCTCCTTCAGGCTTGTGGCAGGCCCCGACTGTCTAAAACACTCTGCCTTCTGTGTACCCTTCAGTGTGGCTCCTTTACACTGAACAGGGAGGCAGTGTAGCCCAGTGGCTGAAGCATTGGACTTTAAACCACAGGTTTCAGTCCTCATTACTGAGGGAACCAGAAGGAGCCATTGAAGCTGCCAGTTCTTTAGCTGTAGAAATACAGTACATCATAGAAATATCTAATACTTTCTATTTGAGACTGTTAAGTTGCTTCTCATAAAAGCATCAACTGAATAAATAATGTCCTTTAAGAAGTGCTTAACTCCAAATGAGAGAGACACCTTTTTTAGTTATTATAGCAGAAAACAGCGGGCTGTATTTCTCCTCATTAAAGCTACAGTATGTAGTTTTGTTTGGTTTTTGTACTTTCAAAGTAAAGCAGCCCTTTAACCCTTTCTTGTCTGCAAAACAAAAATTCTTAATTTCAAGCATTGTATTAAAGATAAATTAACTTTTAAAGTAGTCTGTCCTGTTACGCATGCAATGCTGTGAAAAAGTATTTGCCCCTTCCTGCTCTCCTCTATGTTGGCTTTTTCATAACACCTAATTGTTTCTCGTCTCCAAGCAAATGTAGTATAGTACAAAAGACATCCTGAGAAAACACAAAAGAAAGAACAGCTTCGGTTTTATCAGCAAAGCACAGGAGAATGGAGCTTCAACAGAGCAGCACGATTTTTTCGAATTGATCTGCAAAGGTAAATTTCATTAAATGGGATTTTTCCCAAGTGAGAATTTACAACCACTACTGTAGATTGAGAGTCCTCTGTCATAATGAAATTATATTTTACAAAAATATGACATGACATCTAACTGTCCGGCGGGTTAAAATATGTGCTTTCAACTCAGAATACAATGAACTCCACTCCTCTTTTAGGAGACCCTAATATATACATTTTCATCCCACCGGCAGCTTCCAAATATCCAAAATGACAGTGTGAGTTTCATTGGTAGCAGCATTATAGAAATGACGATATTATTAAGTTCATTATTTAGTTATTTTTAATAATTTTTAATCACATTGGTTGTATGCTTTTATGAAGCACTGATAAGAACTGATTCAGCCATAAGAGCAAGTGCACTCTCTATAAAAACACACACACTGTAAACTGAAACATATACAGTGTACAGAGCAACGCATATACTGTACACTGAAACATACATACTGTGTAAAGAAATGCATATACAGTATACTGAAATATATATAGTAGACAAAAACTTTGTGTCGAACGAGCAGTTGCTCACGGAGTCACAAATGAAGCACATTATTTACATTGTGCAACTACGGCCGTGTGGCGTGATTCTCCGAGGGTGACCCGGCTCATGGGATCCTCATTGCTGCACCAGGCCAAGAGGACCCCCATATCACCCCAGGCTGCGGCATATAAATGGTCATTTCTGGATGAGGGCACTGGACCTTGTGTCTTCCTGGGGGGCGGAGGGTGGTTACCAAACAGAATCCCAGGTTTTTTTTATTGTGTAGTGAGTGTGGCACCACCCTGTACCAGTGCACAGTGCATGCTCCCCAACCTGACCTGACAGAGATATGTAGTCACAGTATACTTCAACACATATACTGTAAATACTGAAACACATATACTGTGTAGAGAAACGCATATACTGAAACATGCTGTATATACTGCACAGAGAAATGTATACACTGTAGACTTAAACATATTTAGAGTCTAAAGAAACATACATTGTATTCTGAAATAGTGTAGTTAGAAACACATATACTATAAACACTGAAACATATATACTGTGCAGAGAAACACATATACAGTATATTGTAACATATATACTACACAGAGAAATGTATACACTGTATACTGAAACATATATACTGTACAGAGAAACACATATACTGCATACTGAAACATATATGCTGTACAGAGAAATGCATATATTGTTTACTGAAACATATGTATATACTACACAGAGAAATGTATACACTGTATAATAAAACATATACTGTACAGAGAAATGCATATACTGTAAACACTGAAACATATGTGCTGTACAGTGAACCACATACACTGTGTACTCCGACTGTGTCTCTAACACAGTACTGTATACTCACACATTTAACAGTGAATCTTTATTGAATTGACTGCAAAAGACTTAAGATGTGCTTAAAATGACTTCATCTGCCAGGTATAAACAAATTAAGTAACAGCTAAAAAAATCAAGGAGGTTGCATTTACTGTGCTGTTTTTTTCTGAGCAGCATCCTCTCAGAGTGAATGGACTATTAAGAATGATTTATATCCTAAAAGATGCCTCACCAGCTTTTTTTTTTTTTTATCTTTTCCTGGAAATGTTTAACACTTATTTGTGATTTTTATGCTGTGTGCTTCTAAAGGTGTTTTTGCTTTTCTCTGTAACTCCTGCTTATCTTTTACTTTACGGATACCACATGGTTTTGTTTAAAAGTATACAACATATAAATCTTTTTTTTTTTCATTAATTTTAAATTTGTTAGTTTATTTTACTTTTCTTTTCATAGTATTACCCATGGTCACTGCTTATGCAGATAAATACCATTTTGGGAAAAAAAGTAATTAAACCTTTTGGATTTATTTATGAAAATATGAAAATATTTAAAATATGAAAAAATATCATTGTAGAATAATAATAATAATCAGGTCAAACTTTACATTGTCAGTATACCGCAGTGGTTCTCAAACTCAGTTCTGGATGCCCCATATGGCTTCAGGTTTTTGTCCCAGGCGGTTTATTTTAGCTCTAACTGATCTAATTTTATTTGATGTTCTTTATTTTCTCTTGTCTCTTATTCTGCATTTAGAAAAGCACAACAGTGTGTTTTTTCTCATTTAAAAGGCATTTAAAAATATTTATATTTTAGATATAGCTTTAAACAATTCACTCCCTTCTTGCTGATTTCCTATCGACTTGTCTTTTTTCCTGTGTAGTTCTTTTTCTCACTTATTTGTATCCTAATGATTACAATTAACAATGAGCAGAGCAGATACCTGGGCAAACAATAATGAATGTTAAAAGGAAACCAATGCTTTAGCATCTTCCTCCCTAACATACTTGTTAGTACATAATGGATTAAATAACCAGAACACCTGGAAAAGCAACACTGGACAATCATAATGATGATGAAATTCTTAAAAACCGTTTTAGAAAAACATGAAAAGTCTCCCCTAAACTTTCTCGTATACTCAGTTACGGGTATGGATATTTGAGGAGTAAACTGCAAGACAATGATTATATATTTATATTATGTACATTAAAGAACCATCCATCCATCCATTTTCCAACCCGCTGAATCCGAACACAGGGTCACGGGGGTCTGCTAGAGCCAATCCCAGCCAACACAGGGCACAAGGCAGGAACCAATCCCGGGCAGGGTACCAACCCACCGCAGACATTAAAGGACCATCAACAACAAATCAAATCAAAGTAATAATATATTGAACAATTATTATTAAAGTAAAGTTGAATAAATTCTCTCTGCAGCTGCATGAATAAAAAAAAAAGCAACAATTCTGGTTAACGGAAATAGCCCAAAAGTTGGTAGAAGTCTACGTTTTGTACCTAATGCTTGTATGCAAAATTTGGTTGACCAAAGTGAAAGCGTACTCAAGTTATTGTGTTTACACTCACACACAAACGCACACAGACAGACATAATTCCAAAAATGGTATTTTCAGACTCCGGGAGATCTAATACGTCGAGATTCATCAAAATCTCGAAATCGAATTTTTGGATGATTACAATACTTTGCACGAAAGTAAAAAATATGAAATTATCCCTATGTAACATGGATAAATGCTTGGTACATTCTAACACAAACCTACCAAAATCAGTTTTGTAGTTTCAATATTGACCACAAAACACAAACTATAAGATAACTACTTGTTTAATTAGGCTGGAAGTCCAATTAAAAACGTAAGTTCGTTAGAACAAAAATCATCAGAAATGAGGTCGAGAACCACTGGTATACTGGCATTGGATTTGATCACAAGAAAAATGGTAATTCTCTATTACTTTAGCTAAAATGGATTTACAGCATTTTATGATTAAACTCTCCATAGACCTCAAGGGGATGGAGACCATCACGGCAGCAGTGGGTGTAAGACAAAGACAAATATACATCTACGATTTCTATTACTTTGAGGATATGGATGAACACAGGAGTAACCAAAGCAAATGCCACACCAAGGTGGGGACAACATGTAAAGTCCACACAGACAACGACCGGGCAGTAGGGTGAAACCAAGATGCTAGATCTGTGTATACTTTAAAGGGAGCTAGATGATTTTCTTGACTTTACTTTGGGAGGAAGCAAATGGCCGCTAGATATGTTTTACTTCATTTTGAGTGGAAGGGAGCAGATGATGTATACACTCGATCAGAGGCTCTCAAGCTCAGTCCTGGGGGCCCACTGTGGCTGCAGGCTTTTGTTTCAACAAGATTCCTAATCAGTGACATCAATTGATAGCACTGATCTCATTTAATTAGCTGGTATTTCTTTCTTTTCTCTTATTCTACATTCAGAGAAGCACAGCAACATTTTTTACATTTATAAGACATTTACAAATATTTCTATTTCTGTTATAGATTTAAATGGTTAACGCTCTTTTGTTGATTTCATTATATTTTTCCCTTACTCTGTGCAGTTTGCACCCTTCATTGTATCTTAATAATGACAATTAAAAATGAACAGAGTGGACACCGAGGCAAGCAAAACTGAATTGTGAAAGGCTGCAACTAATTTAGCGCCAGAGACCCTAATTAATAAATAATGGATTAATTAAACAGTTAGAATACCTGGAAAAGTAGAATGAAAATCAAGGTGAAAGTATTGTTGAAAAGAAAAAATATACATTATTCCCATATAACTGTTGTGGACGCTAGGGGTCTCTGTTGCCCCGTTGAACCAGCCAGACAGACGCCCAAGACACACTGTTAAAACACCAAGAAGATTTTAATAATAATATTCTTCAATAATAGTGCACTCTCCACAATTCTTCAATAATCAATCACAAATAATCACAATAACAATCCTCCACTCCCAGCAGCTCCATCACACACCCTCCCAACTCTGGCTCTGTCTGCTGGGGTTTCCCAGAGTCCTTTTACAGTCCATGACCCAGAAGTATTCCTTCTCCGGGTCAAACGCCTTCTTCAGGTGCCCCGGAAGTACTGCGGGTTTCCATCCTCCTGACTCCTAAGTACTTCCGGGTTGACGTCCTCATAATATCCCCCTGGTTGTTGGTGAGCTCCCCCTGGCAGCACCCACGGCTCCCAACATGGCTGAGGATATGGACTCCATGTCCCATGCTGCCCTGTGGGAATCTGAGGAACCATTTCCATCCAAGGGAGCTGCCATCTAGCATTCCGGGGGATGTAGAGCCCTGAAAAGGCTGTTTTTCTTAGTAGAGGGACGTCCTGACCGGACTGAAACGCCGGCTGTCCATCAAACTTAGTTTTCTAATTTCTATATTATTCCCAAAAAACAGAATGTGGGAAATAACAGTTGACTTAATTAGCTCAGGGGTTCAATTAAAAAAAGAATCTGCTTGGATCAAAAACATGAAGCAACAGTGGGTCCCCAGGACAGAGTTTGAGAACCCCTGCACTAGATAATGCCATAATTAAGACAGTTTCCAAAAAATAAGTAATTTGTTAGAGGATTGGCCAAAATTCTAAATTACAAGGAATAAAAGGGTCTAAGTCTAAAAAATATTTCAAAATCATAGTGTATTTGTCTGAGAAGCACATTTCAAGAGCATTGTTCAAAAAAGGTTTAACAGCATTTACTGTGATGCATGTTGAATATTACACTAATGAAATAAAGATTGTGAGATTGATTGATTGTCCAATAACAAATCAGAAGCACTTAGGATTGTTAACGCTAAGGTTGTATTAATGATCCTTCTGTAAAAAGACAAATACAAATCTATCTATTAAAAACTGTACTTACAAAATTTTATTTTATATTTTTAATTATTATTATAACACCTGCGGTGGGCTGGCGCCCTGCCAAGGGTTTGTTTCCTGCCTTGCACCTTGTGTTGACTGGGATTGGCTCCGGCATACCCCCCTGACCCTGTAGTTAGGATATAGCGGGTTGGATAATGGATGGATGGATGGATTATTATAACACAAGTGTTGTAAATATACAGCATGACTAAGGATGCTAATAATTCAACTTGTTAAAATAAGTCCTGATTTCCGTTTAAAATGATGAAATATTTGCTTGTTCATTACAATGAAATATGCTTTGAATTACTCTGACCCACAACTAACCCTTGAACTTCAGACACCCTTTACTGGAAGGCTAGGCCCACCCCAATTGATGAAACGGTCAAAGGTACTTCAAAAAGGGCAAAATGAGTCACACTGCAACTTCCTCAAAAGGATCAGCTTAATAGGTTAATTTTAAAGAAGATGAGCTTTCATTTCATCACCACTGCTCTGTACAACTTCCTCAAAAGTGAAGCTGCTGTACCAATGTGATAGACCTTACTTTATTTTTTGTTAATTAGTATTGCCTAATGGGCAGCACGTTGGTGCAGTGGTAGCGCTGCTGCCTCGCAGTAAGGAGACCTGGGTTCACTTCCCAGGTCCTCCCTCCATGGAGTTTGCATGTTCTCCCCGTGTGTGCGTGGGTTTCCTCCCACGGTCCAAAGACATGCAGGTTAGGTGCATTGGCGATCCTAAATTGTCCCGTGTGTTTGTGCCCTGTGGTGGGCTGGGACTGGCTCCAGCAGACACCTGTGACCCTGTGTTGGGATATAGCGGATTGGACAATGACTAACTGAGTATTGCCTAATTTTATTTTTATATTTTTCTTCTTTCTTCATCTTGTAAAGCACTTTGAGCTACATCATTTGTATGAACACGTGCTATATAAATAAATGTTGTTGTTGTTGTCAGTGTTAAAATGAAATGTGAACAAGACCCCAAGGTACATGAAATGCTCCCTGGTGGAAGCTGCTCCTTTCTAGTGACCTTAGATTTGGTGGTGACGACTGTCATTCCATCAGTACCACACTTTGCTTTGAAACATTTCAGGGCACATTGAAGATCAGACATGCAGCCCTTAAAGAAATGCTACACCCAAAAATGATATTTTTTTAAATGTTACTTACCCTATGTGGTTTGTAGTGATAGCCAAGTAAAGGTTTTAATCTCAGGTTTTCATGCAGAATGGACTAACAAAGCGTATACTTAAATGGAAGCAGGCGGTGAGCAGCAACGGAAAACAGAGTCAACATCAAAACATTCATGAAAAAAAATCTCACATTATTCACATTGCATAATCCATGTCAAGTGATCCAGTCGTATACTCAAAATGAACAAAATGCATACATTTTTTTGCTAAAATATTTTAAAATCAATTCCGCTAGTACAGGGCCGATCTTAGCAGTTTGAGGCCTTAGACGGTTCGGAAATGTGCAGGCCCCAGATGGGGAAGGGTCCTGCCCCCCCGAGCTCAGGAAGGTGTTCTAATAAAACGTCCGGAAAAGAATGATAAAATTTAGGATGAGGAGGGTATCGTGACACACGACATGAGGGACTTGTACAGATGGCTGCAGTGCCAGGAGCATGACAGGGGCCCGAGGCCCACAGCCCAACAACAAAAAAAAAAAAAATTGTAAGTCGGGGCCGGGTTGGGGCCAAACACAGATGTGTAGTTCGCGTTTGCCTAAGAACGTCCCTGCCCAGTAAAATAAAAAGTAGCCCACATCCGTGAAGCTGTTGTACATGAAAACATGAGATTAAATTTAGTCCATAATTACACTGTAACTACTATGTAATTACCTGTATATAAGTACAGTGTAACTATGAGTTATTACTCCGTACTACTGTGTAATACAAAGTAACGCTATAGTTAATTACTCAGTTGTCATTGTTATTCCACAGTGTATATAATTACAAAGTAACAATTTATCACTGATCCAAAAACAAGTGTACTTACATAGTTATAAAGTATCTGTTTTAAATAGTGAAAACACATTTGCAAAATGGTTAACGCTTTTGCCTCACAGATCCATTATCCTGAAATGGAATTCTGTCTGGAGATATGTGTGTAAAATTTGTACGTTCTACTCATGTCTCCCTAGGTGGTCTTCATGGTCTTCCTAATGTTTTTATTACATTTTGAAAGTATCTCCAGACAGAATTCCATTTCAGGATAATGGATCTGTGAGGCAAAAGCGTTAACCATTTTGCAAATGTGTTTTCACTATTTAAAACAGATCTTGAAATATCATCGAAAACCTATAAAGTTATCACTGCAATTCTCCATTAAAATTGCCCAGACTATGGAACATCTGTTACATAGTTGTAGTTGCATACCCTGATGTTTTTATTACATTTTGAAAGAACAGATACTTTATAACTATGTAAGTACACTTGTTTTTGGATCAGTGATAAATTGTTACATTGTAATTATATTAACTGTGGAATAAAAATGACAACTGAGTAATTAACTATAACGTTACTTTGTATTACACAGTAAGTACGGAGTTATAACTCGTAGTTACACTGTACTTATACAGGTAATTACATAGTAGTTACAGTGTAATTATGGACACAATGTAAAGTATTACCGAGAATTCCTTTAAATTCCCTTATTCTCCAAATGTCAGAGCTGTCTTGATATCCTCTCCATGAAAATCACACAGAAGTGGAGACAACTCATCCCTTATCCACACACTAAAAAGATCTGATGTAATGCTACATATGCAAGAACACACATGCATGTACTAAATAACACACAGCACCCCATAGTCTTGCACCACCTTCCTCAGGACATGCAGGAATGGGATGAATGACCATCTGTTTTTTCTAAGGCACTAAAGACATAGGCATATTCTCATGACCACTCAAATATCAGTACGAGGACATAAAGGTGATCCCCAGTTCCATAAGAGAATCTGCACTAATCAGCTTTGGATGGAGACTCCATTCCAGTACTTTGTCCTAGTCTTCCAGAGAGAGGTTGATTATTAATAATTGGAACAAACTCTCTTATCGCTGTCTTAAAAATATTCCCACCACCCCAGTGTGGCACTCTCAATGAACTGTCCTCACATTGCATACAACGTTGATGATGCGTGTTAACACCCCAAAAAAACAAACATAAGGTACACTGCTTTACTGGTCATTTCCCATCTACCAATGTGCTTTTTAATCACCACAATTACCTTAGACACTGAAATGGACCCAACCTAACCAGATCTTACAGTACACAATACAGTGTGATCATTTTTGTTCTATTTTCACTAAAAATTAATTAAAATGGAGTATTTAAAGAAAATAATTAACTGAGTGAAGTTGGATCACTAAATATAATGAGGTGCAGCCTTCCAAAGACGGGAAGTATTCACAAGAATACAAATGATGTTTTTACAGCGGGTAATGGAGGTAGTCACAGAGCATCAGACTGGAGGCAAGCAAGGCGCCTTGAAATACCAGAGTCTGAGAAGCAAACTTTACGGGAAAGGAAGCACCTGGCGAGAAAGGTTGAGACGCACAAGGATACTGAGAAAAGGCGTAGCAGGAATGCTGTGGGTACTCTTAGGCAACAGAGGTTCAGACACATGAGGATACCTAGCAGAGGTGTAGGAAGGACGCCATTTTTAAATTTATTGTCTTCAACAATTATGCATAACTAGTCATTTAATCATTTTGTATTAGTTAGCTAAAATGACTGCAAATGAGTAACAGGTCCTGAACGTATTCTTATCTCTTGTAAAGCTCTTGTGACCTTACATTCAATGTTACCTCTCTGGCTTTCTGCCCTTGTTTACAAGTAGCACAATGCCAGCTGCCTTCATGAAGCTGGTCTGCTCCAGACTATTAGCCCCAGCAAAGCTCTGCCAAGACAAACCTGCTCTCCTTCTCTTCTGGGTACTCCTATGGATTTCTATTCTGTGGCACCATCCATAACTTGTTCAGAGCTTGTTCACTCTAGTAGCCCCTGTGTAACAGGGTGTCTTTGGATATTTCCAGTTTTCTCCCAGTGCTCTAGCTTGGTCCCTAATCCCAAAGATGTTTAGGTCATTTTGACTGGTGGCTCCAAGTGACAGGGCATAATGAGAGCAGATGTCAGCATATGGGTACCCATCAATTGACTGTTGCCCCATTTAATGCTGCATAGACTGCATCTGCAGGCAGTGCTGTGCTTGAGTTATCCAGCTTGAAAATGGATGGGTGGATGAATGAATATAATTCAATTTTACTTCATACAAACTGTGTTTTTCCTACTGGCCTACATAATATACTGTAGTGTAAAATGAAGTTAAAGATAGGCATGAAGGGGGACAGTAGGTCAATGATATATGGCAGACTAATAGTTCCAATAATTTAAACTGGAGATTTATGATTTGATTATTAAATAATGAAGAAAATATGAATTTTAACATTTTATTTTGGGAATAAAGTTACATCTTTTTTATTTTAATTTGGTCATTTTTGTGAAACTGGGATTGATTTACAGCGCGAGCATTGTTTGCCTTTTTTCTTATGATTCCCTATAGTATGTGATTTATGTTCAAAATCATGCCAATTAAGAGTATATCTTAGTGACTAACAGACACAGCGATAAAGTATATTTCCAGGGGAAACTAATTTATTAACAATTTCAAGTCTAAGCACATTAGTCGTTTGTGAAACTTTATTGGAAATAACAGAAATAAATAGGATTACTCAGTAATTTTGATTGTTGGAGACAATCCAGTAATGTCCTCAATTGGCCAACAGTCTATTTCTTATTCCTGAAGGCACACAGAAACATAATTCTCTGTTCACATCTGACTTAGATTACTTTCTAGTGTAACTATTGTAATAGATTGCCCGGCCACAGACAGACACGACACCAATGTCTAAAACACATGCGTTTATTTCTTCAACTCTTTTACAACTCTTTTCCACACTCACTCCTTCTTAGTCCTTTTCCTCTCTCTCTATCTCTATCTCTCTCTCTCTTCAGCCGCCTCCACTCCTCCTTCGTAAGCTCCGTCTATCTCCTCCCGACTCCGGCTCATCAAAGGGAGTGAGGCGGCCCCTTTTATCATGCCCCAGATATGCTCCAGGTGCTGATCCTGGTCCTGGTGTGGCGGAAGTGCTACCCTTGCACCCGGAAGCACTCCGGGCATACACAGTTCCTGGAGTGGCAGGACTTCCTGGTGTGGCAGAAGTGCTGTCCTGCAGGGCTCAGGAACCATCCAGGCAGCCCCTTGGTTGGACGACGGACCCCCACGGGGTTGAGCTTCCCAGCTCTGCAGTCGTGGTCCTGGATGGAAATCAGGGGGGCTGCCCTCTTGCATCCAGGGAAAATATTGCCCCCGGTCCTTGCTTGATCCAGGCGTCCCAGTGGGGCAACATCCCTGGCCACCTGCCACACTATATATAAAAAGGATATTAAGAATTTATTTATATAGCTGCAATCTAAATTTCATTCAATGTGAAGGTCACAGCAAGACAATGGCCACCAAGACAATTTTCTGTGGGTTTCACAATTTCTTGAATGTTACTGGAAGGGAGGGAGAGGACCATTGGTATTTTGCAGGCTGGCATGTCATGTACCAATGTTGGCAGACACTATAGAGTAAACCACTCCTCTGTGTCACAACTGCATGCAAGCTTTCAGCAGATGAGCAGGACAGATAACCATCCAGAAACTTGTCATTCTCAAGTGACCACACCAGAGAAAGACCAGTACATCAGACTGGTCCATCTGAGAGATCATTTTAGATCTGCCACCCATAGTTCTGCTGACATTGCTTTTACTTTCTTGTACCTTGAGTAAGTCTGGCCATTTTACTTTGTCACACATATATTTGAAAAATTACATTGAAATCTCAAGCAAATCTGATAAGGAATCTCGACACATGGCCCAGTTTACTGAACTGTAATAATCCAGGAGTTTTTCTCTGCCTCTCTAGTCCAACACTGAAAGAGTTTTCTTACCAGCTTTGCATTCTTTAAACCCTGTTTCTAAGCTATTAGTGTGAATAGTGAGTGGTAATCTAAATACCCATGGTGAGGATAATGGGTGGAATGCATGCCAAGTGGCTAACTTGTTCCTTGCAGACATGGGGATTCACCAGTAAAGTGATTCTGTAAAATCTTGAAAATGCACAAACCCTTGTGACCAGTTATTCTCCAACTCCTATAATGTGAGTTTTGGCAATATGTCTCCTTGATATATTGCAAGTCATAGTCAGTGACTGATTTAACATGAATCTCAATGATGTCAAAAGACTATATGGGCATCCCAGAACATCCCAAATTTCAGAGTGGCTGTTCTTCTTGGCTGCCAGCATGGGAGCTAATTTATAATTTCTATGTACATTGATTTATGCTTGTAAGCAAAGGCAAAATCACAGCTATGTGCATGACCACAATCCTTGGCTACCTGAAGCAGCACTAACCTACGCACAGCGCCAGACAGTATTTATTTTGCGCTCTCTAGACAGATGTCTACTACATAAGCAGACTAGCACTTCATCACTTAACACCATTTAAATCAACTCTAAATTTGATTAGAAAAAAAAATGACATATTATACTAAAAGATCACATTAGACTTGCAGTGAAGAATGACTCCTTGCATGATCTCCTGCTCTAATGTTTGACTGAGAGCAAAGTAATTTGTTTCTTAATTTCCATTTCTAAGTAAAGTCAATTAAAGCTGTCTAACCAAAAGAACAATTTGGGAAAATATAGCATTCCAAGAATGGCATGTCATACCATAACTTGACGTTCATGCACAAAAACTGATTATGAATTGCCTAAAATGGAGAGAAACCCCATCTGGCTACAAAAACAAAGATGTTAATATCACAAGTTATTTTACTAAATACAATTTCAAGTTAAAAAAAGAAGTGCAGCCATATAAAAAATACACAGTCTTAAACCAAATCCAAAGTTATTTAAAAAAATCTAAATTACAAAGTCCAATAGTGAAAAGTAAGGAAAGTAAAGAACCAAAATTCAAAATGTAATCACACAAAAGTTCCAAAATTTCAAAACAAAACAGAAGAACATAAAATCCACAATCCAAAAGACAGATCCCAGACTAGGGACAAATCTTTCAAAACCGTCAAATCCAAACTTAAACAATAAGAAAATCTATTGAGTTACAAAAAAGCACAATACAAAGGAAGCATAGAAATATACCATAAAGTTAAATGCCACTGCATCTAGACAGTGGCAACAAGTACTTAATATAACCCTGAGGTACTGCCATAAAAAACGAATGACAGCATCAGTGGGTAATTAAGAAGAAACAGAATAATACAATGAACTACATCTAAGCGAGAATAATCAGAATATAACAAAAGAAACTGGAAAACAACTGACAGTTACTGATGAAAAGGAACAAAACCTGAAGAGAACATCCAAGATAAACAGAGAAAGCAAACTAAAAAAGGGCAAACAAACAAGTCCATGGAGAGACCCACAATAAGCCATAACAACACCTACACTCATTTGTACGGACCCAAGTAAGACTCATCAGTTACTTAACATGATCCTCTAAGTCAGGGGTCCTCACACACAGTCCTGGAGGGCCGCAGTGGCTGCAGGTTTTTGTTCTAACCCAGTTGCTTAATTAGAAAGCAATTCTTGCCAATAATTTAATTTCATGGCTTGTAAGTGCTTTAACTCTGCTGTTTCAGGTAATTCTCATATCCTATATTTTCTTCTCCTTTCTAAGGATATCATCCAAATGATTTGAAGGCTAAAATGGATGAGTAATTCTCAGTCCTTCACTTTTTCCTCTTTACATTCCTTCCAGGTATTTATTTAAACCCAGTAGTGCATGATAAACACTCACAGGTGTCAATGGTAACAAGCTAAATGGAGAAATGCTCGTCTCTTTTGTCATTTGCATGTGAGTGCAAATTAGGAGCAATTAAAATCCAAGAATACAACAACAACATTTATTTATATAGCACATTTTGATACAAAAAGGTAGCTCAAAGTGCTTTACATAATGAAGAAAAGTAAATGACAAAATAAGAAATTAAAATAAGACATTAGATAACATAGAAAAAGAGTAAGGTCGGATGGCCAGGGAGGACAAAAAAACAAAACAAAAAAAAACTCCAGACGGCTGGAGAAAAAAATAAAATCTGCAGGGGTGCCAGGCCACAAGACCACCCAGTCCTCTTTGGGCATTCTACCTAAAATAAATGAAATAGTCCTCTTTGTAGTTAGGGTTCTCGTGGACGGACTTGATGATGATGGTCAGGCAGACTTCTGGCTTTTAATCCATCACTGTTGGAACATCACGGTGCTTTGAGTAGATGGTGGTGGCGCAATACAGCGGCTTAAGACTAAAATAAGCAATAAGGGTTCAAAATCTTAATGAGTGAGACAATTAAAGTGAAGCAGAAGTGTTACTTGAGCAATAAGTGCTTCTTATTAAGCAGTTGGGTTGGAGCAAAAACCTGCCCTCCAGGATCGTGATTGAGGACCCCAGCTCTAAGTGTAACAATCGACACATGTTTTACATATATTTTTATGTATTTGGTGTTTTGCTCTCATGTAGATTTTTTGAGGGTTATTTGTAATCTTGAATTATTTTGACAAAGTTTAACTTCATTCTTGTCCTATTGTTCATCTGTGTATATGATGCAGAAGGATTATTACTTGACCAAAACTCTTGTATCCATGACGTCACAGGAGGTGACATCTATAAATATGTATACATTATCTCTTGGCTGATTCGCGTCTTTATGATGAAAACCTTATTAGCGATAGTTAGCTTCTTACCAAGTAGACCCCAGCATCAGGTTGTGTTTCTGGTTTCTCTTTTGAACTCCTTTTCATCCTTGACTTTGATTCTTGTACCTTTGTGTTTTGTTTGTCTACTATTTTGGTGCTTTTTGGCTTGGACATGTGCTTTCCCTGACTATGATTTTTGCCTTATGTTTATCATCTTCTGGTTATATTTTTTCAAAATAACCTTCAAACACCTTGTGTCGCATAGCACTTTGTAATGTAAGAATATCTTGTAGAAAGGAACAAAGACATTAGTGCAGACTCCACAAAGACAGTGACCAAGATGGGACTTGATTCTAGGAATCTAAACCAATGAAGCAGTAGAGCTTACCACTGCATCACCATCCTACCTGCTCATTTCTCATTCAGTCTAAATTTTTAATCCCTGTTAATCGAAACTTTTCAGCTTTTCCTTTTTGCATTCATTTTTTGGCCAAAGTCTGTTCCTTATTTACCTGATTTCCCCTTTTTAAGATACTGACTCTCTGTTTAATTTAAGAAGACAAATGAAAGCACAGTACAAAACTGGATGACATAGCTATGTTCAATAGTCACTTAAAAACATAGTAATAACTGCTTATAAGAAACATGTGCATTGTGTTTATAATATGAAAACAGAGAAATTGTTCTGCTTTTCCCCATTAATACATATCTTCCATATCAGATCACAAGATGATATGTATAGAGTTCATCTGAAAGATGTCAGCTTTATTCTGGGTAGAGTGCTTTAAAAATAGAAACTGCCTTTCCATCTAAAGAGCCAAATACCAGCTTCCAGCCAATACCCCCAACCCCCATGAAAAAAAATCTGGAAAATTCCCAACTGAACTCCTTTAACTGCAGTCATTGAATCTGAGAATAGTAAGCAAAGTGCATTCTAACAGCAAGGCACATGGTCTGAATAGGGATGGAAGACGCGCTTCATGAGGTCGGCTCTGATGTGTAGGCTCACGCTGTGTGCTATGAAAGCATCACAGTATGGCCGCATCCTTTCTTTCAGCTTTAGACCAAAGTGGTGGAATCATAATGTTTTTGGAATTTTTATGAATTCTTCTTCTGAATTTACAGCAATTCCACCATGTTTTGTTTTTACGAAGCAGAGCCTGAGGGGATATTTGAGACAGGTGAGAACTCAGACATGTTATGACAGGGGTGTCGAAATCCAGTCCTGGAGGGCCGCAGTGGCTGCAGGTTTTCATTCTAACCATCTCCTTAATTAGTGACCAGTTTTTGATGCTAATTAACTTCTTTAACCTTAGCTTTAATTAGCTTGACGCAGGCCCCTTAGTTGTTTTTTCCTTAATTAGCAGCCGGACAGTAATGAGACATAAAACAAGCAGGACATGACAAGCTCACCTGTACCCATCAAACAAAATCTGAAAATAAAGATGAAGGTCTCAGTAAGGTTGATCCCTCAGGTTACCAAAACATTTTAGGAGTTCTTAGAAAAAAACAGAATAGCAACAGTTTTGGAAATGTCTGCTATGGCAGAAACAGAGCAGCAACAAGCCATAGAATTGAATAACGGGTTTAATTAACAGCAAGAACCAGCTTCACATTAAGGAACTGGTTGGAGTTTGAAATCACAGTTTAGCTGGTCATCTGTTGGCTCTTTTCACGTCTCATTTCTGTTTGGCTGTCATTTAACGAAGAAAAGAATCAATTCAGAAGACTTAATCCTTAAAAACAGGGCTATTAAGATAGAGGGAAAAGAAGTTAATTAGCAGTGAAACCAGGACACTGATTAGGAAAAGGGATAGAAAGAAAACCTGCACTCACTGCGGCCCTCCAGGCCTGGAGTTTCACACCTGTGTGTTATGCCTATGATAGCGAGTCCTAGTTATGTATCAGTTTACAGATATATCATGGATATTCATTACTTACATTACATCCTGGGAATCATTATGACAGTAGCCTGTCCTCTCTGGTTGTCATGAAACAGCATGCATACATTCGTAAAGAAAACAATAAAAGATCAGTACGCACCAAAAGTGCTGATAGGTCATCTTTGTTGTTACAGCAACTTGAAAACGTGACTGCCATACAACACTTTCATTACATGCCCAAACGCTAGCCTGGAAAAACAGCTCAAACCTTCACCTTATTGTTAAAACTTTAAAGCCTTATTTCATTCAAGTGTCACAATGTGTTCAGATTGGAGTGTCTGCCTATGCACACTAGTTCCTAATCAGCTAACAATATACCAGTTTTGTAAAATGAAATCAACAAGGACTACCAGAATAAACATGACACAAAATACTTGTGACAGTTTTGCATTTTGCTTCAAACACCAAAGAATTAATTGTTGAATTGTAAGGAATAGGACTCTCTACGTTTACCAAAAAATTCGATGATCTTAATTGTTATAATTAACCCCAAAGAGGAATTCAAAAATTTAAATCTCCTTGCCCAACTCAAAGTTTTTATTACTCAATTTATTAAATTAAACGAAAACATCAATACTCAACAACAATACATCAAAATTCCAAATTAAACAAAAATCAACGACAACCTCTGATATGCATGTTTATCCACACTTAGGGCCTTGGGCTTTATGTGTATGCCATCAATCTCACTAACAACTCCATGATAATCAGTGATTTGCACGAATGCAGCTTGCTTTAACGTTACTTCATGTGGAGTAGTAGAGAAACGAATAACTGCATATTACCTCATGGACTGAAAGGGCGTTCAAAGTTTGGTGCAAAATTTGAGAAGTTGTTGGTTGTGACATACCCAAATCATCGCTATTGCAAAGCTACATTTTCCCTGTGGCCAACAAACTTAATGTTACCAATGGAAAGACTAAAAAGAATGACTGCGAGAAAGAGAGGTTGGACAAGAAGAAAAGAGTCTTGGAAGATAAAGAGAAAGAAAAGTAGAGGCATTATCGGGGTGGAACTGGTGCAAAAGCATGGAGGTATTTGGTTGGAAAACAAGCCAACGACACTCATGGGGTTGGGTTGGTCTTCCTAAGCACTCACAGAACAGGAGTTCTAAGTGATTCCCACCAGAGGTGACCTTAGGGGTGTGTGGGGCCTCGGGCTGACAATCCCCACGTGGGGCCAGTTAAGTCAAATGCTGTTACCGGTATGTGTGGACTGTATAAACTTGCATGCAAATTTAATAAAAATAATATTAACATACACCGGATCTTCTCATTACAGTATTCACCTAAATTTTTGCAAAATAACACGTGGACTTTATCAAAATATAATGATAATGACCTATTAAAAAAGTGCAATTCATAATTCATGACAATACCACAACAGTGTGAAATGTGTTGTGTTGTCATGCAGAAACTAGCAGGGTCTCTTCTTAAAAAGTACCCAAATTGCAAGTCTACTCTAAGTCTCGATATGCAGGATATCATAGTCATAACTCACGCTGATGTCGTGTCAGCCAGTTATCATTAGTGATACATGTTTTTGTGCATCAATATTCGGACTATGGAATGTTTTCAAAGATGTACATGTATGGAATTTGACCTTAAAGAGGGTTTTTAAAAGGTTTCCTCTTAGAAGCATTGCAAATATATATATATACTGGAGAATATAACTTGACAAATCCGCTCGAATGGGACACACGGACCACAAAAGCGGGGCATGGTGCCTGGGGCGGTCACCCTACTTGCCAACCCCAAAAACAGCTCTTGACTCCCACACAATGCCAAGGGATGGTAGTCAAAGAAGGGGGAAGAATGCCAGTCTGAAGGATGACTGCACTTACCGGTGGATGTCTCCCCTGGCCCTTGAGGAGACCTTAACAGGTGAGCAGAGGAGACGTCAGTTTCATTCGATGCACTACGGCTCATGATAGTATTTATGAACTATTCTTAACTGTGATTTTAATGGTTGATTGGATTATTTATTTTTGTTTTAACCTCTCCCACCAGAACAGCACTTTTATTAAGGAGTATTTATTTAGGAAGAATGCACTGCACTTTTTGAACACTTTGAGGGTTAATAAAAGCACTGCATACTTTTAAACCTACCCTTGCTTTGTGTGTGTGTATGTGTTTGTTCTAACTGCCCAGTTCATCACCAGTTTATGTTTATCGATATCCTGGATTCAAGGAGGCAATACCAGCTGAAGGCAAGCTGGGCATCACACTCACCAGCAAGAGGAAGAAATCAGTGTTGAGACAAAGTGATAGAAGATGCATTGATGCTACTGGATAGATGAGCAAGGTGGTGGGCTATAAGAGTTCAGTGGGACAATGTTTTGTCTGTTTCTTTGTGCTTATAGTTTTTTTCTTTGTAAGTTTTGTTTTCAGGATGATCACACCATTTTTATACCTGGCACTCATTATTCTGAATGTGAAAAGAAACCAAGTGGGTAACATGAAATGTCAAAAATATACAGTACATATACTGTACATTTCCAAATATATACATATATAAATATGGAAATCCAGTCAGTTTTATTTAAGTGTTATATTCAAACTCAGAACTGTCAATTCAGTTCATCTGGAGCCCAGCATGCCAGGGCTATTTGCACTTGTAACAACTCTGGCATCCCATTGTAGCTGCATGTCATGCGCTGACTACAGATGTGCTCATAAAATCATGGGTAATGTGTGATCTCATAGAACTGAACTGTTCCTGGCACTCTGACACAAGACAGGCTGGTTCTATGGGCTATGGCACAGCTCTGAGGCAAAGCTTGGTATTGCCAGAATAATTTTGTGCTCAACTGTACGCCCAGGATGCTTTTTGAAGAAGATTACAGGTAAGGTAATGGGCCGCATTTTTACATTTGATAAATGTCATGGAAACCCTACATAAAGATTGTTTGTTTTTTTTTTTCTTCAATTTTCAGTTAACTTCTACTATCATGTTGACTCAACTGACTGCATGTATGTATTTTGTTTACCGTAAAGGTCAAAATAGCTCAGAGAATTTCAGTTCACCATCCTGAACCTAAAAATAAATGAGGCTGGCTGTAATTCATGTTTTAAACAACCATTTCATTAGGTAAAATTAAATTTTGATCCTATCCTGATCCTGAATCTGTGACTTCACTCTTATCTACTCACATGTTGCATGGACATATGAACAGCTTTGGCTGTCAAGTTAAAGAAACAATTCTGTAACCTGGAAAATGTTAGGGGCAGAGACAGAAAGTCCTCAGTTATTATGAGGGAAAAATCACCAGGGGATAGACAAGCATATTTAAGGCACTAGACAAAATTGTAGTCTTTGGCAGACAAAGGGTCAAAGCCAAAGAAAAATGGATTATCAAAATAAGATAAGCAAAACAAAATTCAAAGTAAAAAAAAGAAAACAGTTTAGTTTAGTTTTCCACATACTAGCTACACAGACGCTTTTTCAGACATTTCCTCACATTCCTCTCCATCACCAGGAGATACTGAAGAAGTTAGGGACCACCACTTTATCACAGAAGTCCGATGACATCTTTTTTGTTGGGTATTGACCTAGTCATTTAAACAACATGGTGGCCACCAGGAAATGGCATCAAAAGCATGAAGGTCAAAATGCATGCATTGTCCCTTCTGGGCACAAAGCCACTCGAGAAAAAAGGTGATCAGCATAACCATAAAGTTTTAAAATTAATCATTTAGCTTACTGAGTGTTTTGCCTTGGTACAGTATTATTTTACTCTACTTTCCCCTTTTGTATTGTTAATATGTAGCCTTTGTCAGAATGCCTCAAATCTCCCAGACTTACCACTGTTTATAAGGTATTGTGCCATATAACATCTCCCCACCTTCCCTTCTATATTTACAACCTCAGGCTATTAGGTATTATAACAGACAAACAGGAGTTAAGTCACAATTTAAACAATGTATTATTGATAATATTCATAAATAATAACAATATGCAAAGTACATTTGAATATTGGCAACCATACAACCTGATAAATGGTGATGTATACTTTCAGGCGGCACACAGACTTGTTACTTACTTAAAATGTCTCTAGTTAAGTCCTCATTTGTGGTCAGCTTTTTTCAGAAGAGGCCGCATGCCTGTCTCAATATGGCTGCCGAGCTGTGCTCTTCATTGTGTTGTCCTTTTCAGTTCATGGTGTGAGATGGTCTTTCATCAGTTTGGTAAGAGAGAGAGAGCGAGGTAAAGCAAGCAAATTTATAGGTTTTCTGTCCAACCCCTACAGCCAATAGGACGTCATAGTACTGAAGAGCTTTTGATACAAGCCAATTCCAAACAGCCATACTTCAGACCAATGGGGGGATAGAATACCTTCACATGTGCCCTCCAAACCATGTGTTAAGGTAAAGCTTGGCAGTTAGGCAGCCTGGCTTTCCTGTGGGGGTCGAGAGAGAGACTCCAGAGGAGAAATATTAGCCAAACTAATTTGAGGCACTTCACCCAACCCTGTCGTAAAATTACAAAGAGACTCAGTCCTAAAAGGGGGGAAGAGGTTCTTAAACCATTGCTGTTATTATCAATAATGTAACACTAATATTACATTACTTTGTCTAAGTTACAAATAAAGACATACAAAATATGTATCAACTTGTGTGCAAAATTTCACATCACTACACTGAGCAACTTATTCAATGTGGGGAAACACATCAGTTGTTAACTTTCTTACATTTTCAGTTAAAACCTGTTATAATTATGGATTTTTCACTTTGTAATCGTGGCAGTGATGGCTTCTCTCTAACCTTGTAGAAGCTGGCCTGCTCATTTTCATTCTCTGTTATATTTCAACTTGAGTCTCCCCATTGACTTTACTCAAAATGTCTAATAGAAGCATGATTTCATTTATGTTTGTTTTTTTTTTTTTCTTTGCTGAAGTATTCACTATGAAAGGCTCTTTAAAAATATTGATCTAACTTCTGATGTGTATGACGTTTACATGCATTCATTAAAAAATAAAATCAATTTTTTTAAATTTTCATTTTTCCAGTCCGTCGGTCATTACTCTTTGCTAAATTGTTCTCTGAAGGTGCTGAGTGGTAAAGCATTAAAAACATGAAAAAAAAAAATTGGAAACTGAGATTCCGCTGAGGCCAAAATGTATAAAACATTTCCTATTCAATCTGTCATTTTAATTTTATTATTAGTTCTCTTCCCTCTGTTTCATTAGCTGATCAGATGTGCTTAATTTATGAACTGTTTTAGTTGCGTACTGTAATTTCCTCTGTATTCCCTATAGGACATTACTATTAGAACTTACTCAATTGCAAAGGCACTGGGGTCACACTTCACTGCATTAGAAGGTAAGTTCCTTACTTGCTGTTGCTTCAGACAGCAGGCTGCTCAGCATTTTCTTTAAATTCACAAACTAGTAATTAATTTTGTTTCATACACACAAACATTATTGAATGTTGCAAAATCTGAGCTACAGTACATTTACCCTTTGGTGACATTCGTGTTGACTAAATGAAGTCTTACTGTTATTTTCCTAATCATTCTAATCTGCTGTTTTATGTTCCCAAGATTTGTCCCCTAAAATTACACTTTACACGAATGTAAATGGCCCAGAATGGTCTATGTGGAGTTTGCATGATCTTTCTTGGTACTCTTGTTTCCGCCTTTCTTCTTTAAGTCCTTACCTCTTTGATCTGATTACAGATGTGTTGACTCATGGAATAAAAGACCAATCCTTCTGGTGTACGCCTTTAACTGATGATATTGTGTTGTTTAGCACCAGGAATGAGGAAGTGGAGAAGAAGCTGGAAGAATGGAGAAGGGCTTTGGAGGATAGCAGACTGAAGATAAATAGGAAGAAGACAGAATATATGAGGTTTAATGATTATCAGGATTCAGAGTTTAGCCTTTGAAAAGAGTGGATAAGTTGAAACATCTAGGATCAGTGGTATGTGGAAAATTTGATGCTGAGATAACCTGTAGAATGCAGTGTGGATGAAACAACTGGAAGAAAGCATCAAAAATACTGTGTGATGTAAGAATTCAGGTAAGGTTAAAGGTAATGTTTTTTTAATACAGTTGTAAGACCAGCGTTGATATATGGAGGTGAGACTTGGCAGTAAAGAGAGCACAGCAGAAGAAGCTGAATGTGGCAACAAAAGTGTTAGAGGTATCTTAGAAAGTACAGGAAATTCAGTTGAAGTGGTATGGACATGTGATGAATAGAGACAATAAATTTGTGTGTCAAAAAAAGGATGGGAATGGAGGTGCAGGGGAAGAGAAAACGAGGTGGATGGATAAAGTAAAAGAAGATCTGAAGGAAAAGAGTCGGACTGGAGAGAAAGTGCACATCCAAGCTGTTTGGAGCAGGATGATCAAGCACAACAACCCCACATAGAAGTCAGAGACGTTGAAGAGAAGACTCTGGTTTCCTCCCCATTACAACCACATATGTGGCAGGTGAATTGCCAACTTTAAATTAGTCAGCTCTAAGTATGAGTGAGTGTGGGCATACAGTATACAGGGACAAGCATGGATGGTAAAAATATTAATAATAAACAAGCTGTATATCAATGTCTTTTGACACAAAATGATTCAACATGTGATTTGATTTCTATCTTAAAATACTTCACATGCTTTTAATTCCTCAAAAATTGATTTTCATTTTTTAACTGTACTGTAATGTGCAATATAAATAATGAATAATTAGTAGGTTACTGTAATTTCTACTTTAAATGGACACAATATACAGTAAGATAGCTGCTCAGTAGTAATGAGAAAATGTCTCTGTATTTGCTTTGACACCAGTTAAATAAAAAGAAGGACATTTTCAGGAATCTGAGCAAACTTGGTGAAATGCATTGAAAGGAGAAACTGAACAAATTTTAAATGGATTATAATGGAGCAATAGTCTCTTAAGTAACCCTGAGGGCATTGTAATTATCTGTCAACTATACTGCATCAATTATCTGGCCAATGTGAGCTGTGTGGCTCACCACAGTGCTAACCGCTGCACCACTGTGCCTCCCTGAAATAAAATTTTACTTCAACTCCTTTATTTCTCTTTGCATCTCCTGCGCTCCAATCACCATATCTAACTAACATCGACAGACCCTGTAATGTAAGGGATGTAGCTGTCCCTGTCACTGCCCGATCTGCACTGCATGCCTAATCCAGCAGAGAAGCCACAGATCTATGCAGAATAATGAAGTTCATTATGATTAGCTAATGTACCCCTCAAATGAAAATATTGCAAGTTTTTTCTTTTTAAAACACATATGGGGTGCAAATCTGCCTGGAGCATCCAACAGGTAATAACATCATACGACATGAGACACAAAAATAACTGGATTGGTAAAAAAATATATATTTATTGATGAATTCCAGCATTCTAAACATTATCGCCTTCTATATAATCCCCCTCCTGATCTCTACACTGCTCCGTACATATCTTTCATTGATTGAAACAGTGCTGGAAGTCTTCTTGCTTGAGGCTCTTCAATAGGCTTGCCGTTTCTGTCTTCACTTTATCAATTGAAGAAAAATGTGTTCCCTTCAGGTCACTTTTGGTTTTTGTAAAAATTACAGGGAGCTAAATCGGGTGAATATGAAGGATGATCGAGGACAGGAATGTTTCTGTCAGTCAAAAACTGGAAAAAGCATTGGGCGCGGGAGCGTTATCTTGTCTTGTCTCACTGTATACTTTTTTCATCCAACATTCTTGTGGCAACTCGTGTAGCGATTGTTGTGCAAATACTGACTGGGCTATTCACAGGATATACCTATCTGGTGGGCGGTTTGAGAGGGCGTGTAGGGGATATAGTTCTATGATTCACGTCCAGTCAACCTCCAGACGATTGTTCAGGAAAGCCCCAAGCCCAGTCCAGTTATTTTTGTGTCTCACCATGTATATGCATGTATATACCTTGTAAATTATTCATGCATGCTTGCACAAAACAGATCAGTGTGAAGGGAAGTATGCCTAAAGTAAACCGGTGTGAAAGGCTTGAGATTGCACAATATAAATAGAGCAAGTAGTGCAGATTGGGTAGTGTGATATTCGCATCCTACATGGCTTTTATATCTCTGTGATGTCAACTGACCTCACAAAATATAATGGGAAACTGGGAAGAAAAAAGTTACTCTAAGCCATGTCTTTGGCAGATTTTATGGGAAAAATTCAGCGAAGAAGGTCATTGGAAACCCAGCAAATTTGATGTTCAAAGTGCCTTGGTGAACTTCACCAATTAACACTACTTCTCATGTTAAGCAAATGTCCCAACTTCAAGACCTCTTGAATGAATGACCCTGTAAGAGACCACTACTTTTGGATTCATAAACATTTTTAGGAACAAATTCTGTTTTTTTTTTGTTTTATTTACATTATGGTTTTCTGATTTTATAAATGATATAATGACCTAGAATGTAAAAGACCTGACTACCTCTTACCTAATCCATTAAAGAAATGCATATTTCTTTTTAATCGAAAACTGTCCTACAGAACTGCTTAGCGGTCCTGTTCTAACAAACTAAAACCCTGTTGTTCACTTGCTACCTGTCTTAATGGCTAGTCTAGCTGCAAAGCCTGGGGATTCTTCTCCAACCATGCCACCTGCACAGAGCTGAAAAACAAGAACTCAGCCACAGACCAGAAACTCGCCCATGCTCCTGTTGTACCACAGAATCCTCTTCTGGTGGTGTGTTGTTCTTCCTATGCCTTGAGAGCTGCTTGTTTTGAGAAGTGAAATCAGTCTGAAAACTCAAGCACGTGGCATCTTACACTCATGTTCAAGTGTTTGTCAACTCTTTGCTGCCATCCAGTGGATGTGACTTCTATTACATCCTTTCTTAAGCAATCAAAGCAGACATAATGTATTGGCATGTATTTTGAGCAGTAACATTTTACAAGATTATAAAATGCACACCAGAAATTAAAGGTTAATCTTCTAACATAAGAAAAAAAGGTAAAGAGCAGAGGTCAAAGTACACCTATAATAAGTTATGCATTTGAAAATGGAAGAAAATTAAAATGTAGCATGCCACATAGCTATAAAAATGAAAAACAGTTTTCAGGTTCATGAAGAATTTGCCCACTGTGACATAAAGACAAATTATTTGTCAAAAAATCTTTATATGTTGAACACAGCAATTTTCTGTGTTATGGACTACCCTAAATTCACAAGTGCACTAAAGTACATAAGAGTGCTGACTGCAAAGCAGGGACCAATCCTGCATCGAGCACCAGTCATGGACAGTAAAGTATCATTTTTCTTTGGTGCACTGGCACACTAAGTGCCTTGCTCAGGTGTCTTGTTACAGTGGAGACTGAAGTTTAACCCCATGATTTATAGTTTATCCCCTTAGCCTATAAGCCACACTATTTGCAAAAAAAGATTAGCAGCATACAGAATCAATAATACAACAAATAGTGCCAATAGCCAGCTGCTTCCAATTCTGAGCAGTGCCATGCAGAATAATCTCTCTGGCACCCAAACCTTATTACTTGGGATCCTAAGTTATACCCGTCTAAGTTTCTTCTCTAGCACTTACTGCTTTTACTTCCACCACTTTAAGTATGCCTTAGAAAGGCAGCTTGTCCTTGACTTTGAATTTTAACATAGCCATTTAAGGTAACCTACAGTATTAAGTGTGTTTACTGGCTTCACTCTAGTACGGACTGCTGTATCTATAGAAGTCCACCCATAGTCAAATGAGTCTAGCATTTTCAAATACTGTTTTTTCTTCCACTATTAATACAACTGAGGACAGGACGTCAGTCCATCAGAGGCTACATCCATGGAAACACCCACTCTTACTCACACCAAGCCAAATTTGGGCCTCCAAGTTTAAAAGAAGCCAGGAACACCCTTGAAGAAGATCCCACACTCACACCAGTAGAACCTGCAAACACCCCAAAGGCAGTCATTGTGTTAGAGTTGTGCTGCCCTGCTTTAGATACATGTATAGTATTATCCATCTATCTTTCTTCCAAATCCACTTATCCAAGGCATGGTGACAGGGAAGCTGGAGCCCATCCCAGCAAGCTTTGGATACAAGGCAGCAACAATTCCTGGACTGGGCACCAGCTCATCACAGGATGAACCCACACACATTTAGCATTAATTTAACACTGCCAGTTCACCGTGTCTCTGAGTGAGAGATAACCAAAGCTCTCAGAGGAAACCTACACGACCATATGGAGGATATGTACTATCAATTCCACGCAGTGAGTACCTTGGAATTGAACCGCTGTCCTCTTATTGTGAGGCAGCAGATCTAGCATTACACCACCATGCCGCTCTATTATTATTATATATTCATTTTATTCCCACCTAGCCATATTTTTTGAAGGTCTGTGCCGGCTCAGCAGATATAATTGGTCCAGTCACGTGTGAATTGCTTTATTGATTGAAAATTGTGCAAGCCACAGAAAAACACACATCTGTCTTAAAGAGCTTTGGAAGTTGTGTGCTTCTTTAAATGTAGCTGTCTAAACACAGTTTTGTTATTTCACATATCTTTACTAAAGTCAAACCAACTCTCACACATCATTTGTGTTCCCATTAAATTTGCATTATGTAAAGGCAAATATGGCTGATTTGGATTCTCCAGATCTTGATAGATTGCCGCTCCTCAATGTCTGTTATGGCAAAAAGAAACATGCTGTGGATAAGTGCTCATTAAAGAAGCTTGTCACGGTTCAGTGATAAACACAATCACATTTCTTAGATTAGTCAGCAAATAGCTTGTTAGCATGAGTCCTAGATAATAAATAAACAGGCACTATGCAGACAGTCTTATCTTAGAATCTTAGAATATGTTATGTCAAAAAATGTTTTATTGGTAAACAATATTGCTTTATGGCATGGCAGACTAGTAGTTGGATTATGAAAGTTTGATCTGTTCAGTCATCGTGGCACAGTGGGGACCTTTACTGCATTGCAGCTTTAGTGACCTCAGTTCAAGTCACTGCTTGTGGAAAAAATAACCTGTTTTCTAGTGCCATCATTGTAGAAGTTTCAATCAAAGAATGAAAAAGAGACCCTCGGTTTTGAGTGAGAGACAAGGGTTGGGAGAGGCCACAAAGTGATAGATAGTAAGGGGTTTCTCCTTGCACAGGCGAGGACCATATTGACACCCCAGGAGACAAAAAAGCACTATAGAGCATTGGCAGAAAGATGAAGAACCTCCAGATCACTAAACAGTATATCATCAGAAGCAAGAACAAACAGTGAGCTACAGTATATCATTAACTGATCAACCAAATGCTTAGAGACTTTTATAGGCGACTAAAGCCTTAGAGGTAAAGAATCTAGGGGCTTCCATGGTCCACCTTTACACCTTTAGCTGGAAATTAAGCAGTTATGAGCTTCAAGATATCTCAATCCAGAAGTCTGAAGCTGGCAGGAGTGCTTTACGCTTCTAGCAGGAAAAAGATGTCAGAAGTCATGAAAGAGAGGGAAAGAAAGATGGGAGGAGAGGAGAGAGTTGCTGGCTATTCACCTAGATTGACTAAAAAACATCTAGTCAAGATCCGATAATCCCTAAATTGCCAATTTCTACCCCTAGGGACAAATACAATTCTATCTATCTATCTATCTATCTATCTATCTATCTATCTATCTATCT
>JANRMT010062840.1:8419859-8437913 GCA_026402145.1 Polypterus bichir lapradei | reverse complement strand
TCTATCTATCTATCTATCTATCTATCTATCTATCTATCTATCTATCTATCTATCTATCTATCCTCCTCCCAACTTCTTGTTTTTGTTTTGCTCCTTTTTTTGTATTTTCCAAGCATGTATCCCTTCATATGTGGTCTTGACATAATTTCAGGGATGGAGTATATCTAAAAATATCCCCATCTTCTGTTACAAAAACCCAATAAATGCCTTGGGTCTCCTTGCTTTATGTGTTCTGCATGTTTTCATTTTAATGATTGGTGCCCTCTAGTAGAATAGATATCTGCCTATATAATAATAATAATAATAATTAGATGCCTAATATGTCAGAATAACCCACTAAGTCCCTCCAAGTTCCAAGTCTGGGACTTCACACTTTTTCTGTCTATGTTATGGAATGCCTAATCCTAACCCTAAGCTTATCTTTATCAATTAGTAAGGCCCTGATTCTAAAAAATTGTCTTCAGGGTACTTATTCTAAACCATTATTTATTTGCTTTTAAAATGATTTTAGTGCCTTATTTATCCTACTTTTAAAACACTTTTTAACCCTAATCTTAGTGATTTTTAAAGTTCACTTTTAATTATATTTTAATTATACTAGGGGAATCTGCCCCCTGCTCGTTTCACTCGCCAACCCCCGGGCAGGCACTATGCGCTAGCCACTTCGCAGATCTGCCACTCACGTATGGGGAAGTGAGTTATTTTAGTTATTTTTATGGGAATTGTTACATATGCATAATAGAACTATTTTACATTACAGAAAGTAATTAACCATAGTAAAAAATAGTAAAACGTAATAAATTGAAAGAAAATTATGTTTCATGTTGCGTTAGAGCAGGGCCGCAGTGGCTGCAGGTTTTCATTCTAACCATCTTCTTAATTAGTGACCAGTTTTTTATGCTAATTAACTTCTTTAGCCTTAGCTGTAATTAGCTGGACTCAGGCCCCTTAGTTGTTTTTTCCTTAATTAGCAGCCGGAAAGTAATGACACATAAAACAAGCAGGACATGACCAGCTCACCTGTACCCATCAACCAAAATCTGAAAATAAAGATGAAGGTCTCAGTAAGGTTGATCCCTCAGGTTACCAAAACATTTTAGGAGTTCTTAGAAAAAACAGAATATCAACAGTTTTAGAAATGTCTGCTGTGGCAGAAAGAGAGCAGCAACAAGCCATGGAATTGAATAACGGGTTTAATTAACAGCAATAATCAGTATAGCTGGTCATTTGTTGGCTCGTTTCATGTCTCATTTCTGTTTGGCTGTCATTTAATGAAGAAAAGAATCAATCCAGAAGACTTAATCCTTAAAAACAGGGCTATTAAAATAGAGGGAAAAGAAGTTAATTAGCAATGAAAACAGGACACTGATTAAGAAAAGGGTTAGAAAGAAAACCTGCACCCACTGCAGCCCTCCAGGCCTGGAGTTTGACACCCGTGCGTTAGAGGTATTTGTTGCATTATACGTTTTTGTTCTGTTTGGCTTTGAAATTAAAATGCAACTACTTTTTAAACTTACACTTTTACTGTAAAACTTCAGCAAAAACAATTTTTTGAATTAATTTTTCGTCAGTATCATATTGAATCGATCGACAATTTTTATGTTAATTTGTTTGACTTCCTTGTTTCTCGGTGCTAGGATTGCCAGTATACTCATTTCTTCTGTTGAAGATTTGGACATAATAAGTCTTCTTTTATTGGGAACTTAAAGTGAGTGCAACGTAAAAATTTATTAGAGCTGAAAGTGCAGGAACTGTGTCTGTCAAAAGCATTCACACCAATGAGAGGTGAGAGGAGTGTGGGAGAGGGCTGTTAATCTGAAATGGTTGAGAGGAGAGAAGGATTTGAAGAAATCTCTTGGATAGTCTCATCTCGTCTCAAGATTTTATTTTATAATAGAGAGATATTTAATTTTGTAGGCAGGGGACATTCGATTTGAACCCTCTATTTTAAGTTGAATTTTAGCTGCAAAGGGAATTAAATTTTATAGATATTTATTGAGATTGATGAGTGAACTATTTTTAAACAACAGAGAAAGGTTTTAGAGTGTTTTAGCAATTTAAAGGTAGAGGGTGTATATACCTTTAAATAATATTTTATTTATGAGATTAAGTGTGCAAGAGCATGCCATTAATGGCCAAATCCCCTACCCTACCCCTAACCATGTGAGCTCCTAAACTTTTTCTGGCCTTTTTGGTTTCTGTGCACACAAAAGGAGGCAAACATTCTTTTTTTTTCTACATAAAATATTATTTGTTTCCATATCAACAGCACAAATCAGATCACATAACCAATTTGCAGGAGACTGTTCAGGCTAAATAAATGTTTATGCTGCCACTGGCAAACTCTTACAAGAAAAGACTTAAAAAGTACATTGGGTAGTCTAGGAACCAGAGGTTTATATACAGTAAATGATAAATCTGCATCATCATCACACCCATATCAGCAACTATAAAAGCATCCCTGACTTCAAGTCCTGGCCTCAGATAACCAAAGAGGAAGTAATGGCCTGACTCAGTTTTGAGAGCCACCCAAGTCAGCAATTTCTAAGTTAACAGAATTATCTGAGTTGAAAGTTTTATTGAATTATATATAATAAGCAAGTTAGAAAATGCATGGATGCAGGGATAATTGTTTAAAAATGAATCAGGCTAACCTCCTTTTAAATAATTTTGAAACCACAGAACATGGGTGTCTTAGAGTTTCATGACATGCACCTTGTGCAGTAAAGCTGTGCAGAGTTCTGGATTTGAATGCCAGCCTTGATTGTGCTTGTGTGAAGTTAGCTCATTTTTCCCATGTCTGTGTAAATTTCCCTCCAGCTTCTTGGGTTTTTATTCTTCATCTCAAAGACTTTCATTTCGGTGACTCTAAAATGGCCCTGTGTGGTTATGTAACTGACTGTTCTCTGAAATGGGACAACACCCAGTCCTGATTTGTTCCTTCTCTTATGACCATTGTTGCTGCTCCCTGAAATAGATAAGCAGTTATTGTATAAAAACACACTTAATGGCAAGTTATTAGGAACACCTTTACTCTTACTTACTGTATCCGTGCTGAATTAGAGAATCATGTGGTCACAGCGCAATACATAAAATCATGCAGATACAGGTCAGAAGCTTCATTTAATGTTCCAATCAAACACCAGCATGGAGACAAAAATGCGATCCCAATGATTTTGACGGTGGTAGGATTGTATGGGCCAGATAGGCTAGATTGAGTATTTCTGTAACTGCTGATCTCCTTGTATTAACACACACACTAGTCTCTGGAGTTCACTCAGAATTTGACAAAAAATAAAAATCAAACAGTGTTGATGAGAGGGGTCAGAGAAGAATGGCCAGACTGGTCTGAGCTGACAGAAAGGTAAAGGTAACTCAGATAACCAGTCTATACAACTGTGTTGAACAGAAAAGCTTCTCAGAATGCACAGCATGTTGAAGTTTGAGGCAGCTGAGCTACAGCAGCAGAAGAACACATTGAATTTTACTCTTGTCAGCCAAGAAAGCTGAGGCTGCAGTGCTTATCAAATCTGGGCAGCTGAATGCTGGAAAGCTGTAGCCCAGTCTGATGAGTCTCAACTTCTGTTGAGGTACACAGATGGTAGTGCCAGAATTTGATGCTGACAGCATGAATCCATGCACCCAATCTGCCTTATGCCAACAGTCCGGACTAGGGGTGGTGGTGTGATGGGTGGAGTTTTTTTTTTTTTTAATAATTTGGCCCTTTCATACTAATCAATCATTGCTTGAATATCACAGCCTGTTTGAGTATTGTTGCTGACCATGTGTATCCCTTCATGGCCACAATTTACCCATCTTCAAATGGCCACTTCCAGCATAATAATACACCATGTCACAAATCACAAGTCATCTCAAAATGGTTTCATAAACATGACGATGAGTTCAGTGTTCATCAGCTGCCTTGCTCGTCACCAGATCTTAATTCTTTGAGATGTGGTAGAACAGTAGATTCACAGCATGAATTTGGAAATAAACAAATCTGCAGAAACTGCTTGATGCAACCATATCAACATGGACCAGAACTTCAGAGGAATGTTTCCAATGTCTTATGGAATCCATCCATTTATCCAGAATTGATGCTGTTTTGAGAGCAAAAGGAGGCTCTACCTGGTATTGGGATAGTGGTCCTAAGAATTTACTCAGCGAGGGTAGAAAACTAAATGGATTTGCACCATATTTTGTTTATTGAACCAGTATAGGACAAATTTGTCTGGGAAAACTAAGAGGATTATACATGTTGTTACACACGTGCGCTTAGGAGGCAGTTAACAAGCCCTGAGATGAGTGAAATATTGCGAGACGGGGCGTTGATTTGAGGTACTAACACCTCTCTCTCTTTTTCATCAGACAAAAAGAAGAAAAATAACCCACCTTCCATACTTCCGGGTTCCCAAGACGGCCACCGATCGTAACTCTCGCATCCGGCTCCCTCCGACGACGTCACTTTCAGCACCATCGCAATGACGTCACTTCTGGCTCTGTCTCAAGGATGTCACATCCGGTCTCCCGAAGATGACTTCACTTCCAGTATTACATCACTTCTGGCATCCTCTGATGATGTCAGTTCCATCTGCCAGTCACAACATCATCTTCTGCCACACCATTTCCTCCCGCCATTTTGTTACTGTATATAAACGCTATCTTTGTCATGTCCATTTATCAACTGCTGTAAAACGTATTTTGATTGCTTGTTTGACCTTTTTTCATTCTTTGTCCATTGGACATTATACGGGGACAGTCCCCAACTCTTTTCCTTTGTGGAAGCTGTCTTATTTGCACCACAATCTCTATCCATCCATTATCAAACCTGCTTAATTCAGATTAGGATTATAGTGTGCTGGAAGGCACCAGGACTAAATTAGGTACCAACCCAAAATGGGTTACCAGTCCATCACTGAGCACAGTCACTCACACAACCAGTTTACACTAAACAATTAAACTAACACACACACAATGGTATACTGGAAAAAAATACACATTAAGACAGAGGAAGATGTAAACACCCCACACGAATGGTGACTGGGCAGGAATTAGAATTCAGGACTTTGGAGTTGTAAGTATAGCGGCACTAATCACGGAGAACCCCTATGACACAGGTATGCTTCCATATTTTATACATCAGCTTTCCCATCCGATATCATCACAGAGTACTGCTACAGAACACAGCAATGCAAATTAAGGGAAAATAATAAGGAGGTGAAATGCAAGATGATTCAAATAAAATAATCACACAGAACAATAAACTTAAGAAACTATAAAATAACTCAGCATTAGTACGCTGAGTACAGAAGGCAAAAATTAACTGGCTTAATCCAGTGATGGCACTGGGATAAAGGCAGGGAACAGCCTGGACAGGGAACAAGCCCACCCACTCATGCGTAAACACACACTTACATTGGCCGTCATATACGATTTATCAGTTGACTTAACAAGTACAACTTTGGAGATATGAGAGTAAAGCCAGCATAGATAGTAAGAGGCAGTGCAGACTCCACAAGAACAACAACCAGCATGTTGGAGCCATCAGATATCAGCACCACTGTGGTGCCAATCTAAAGCAAACATAACCTAACATTCTTAACCCCACTAGGTCAGGCTTGCAGGGGTGCTGGAGTCCACTCATTAACACACAACCACACTCACACCACTAATGACATTACCCAGCATGCCTTTGGGGGGAAACTCCAGAAAGCCACAAGGAGAGCATGAAAACTCCACAGAGACATTGGATTCGATCTCAGAACACAGGATTGGACAGCACTAATGACTGCACAACCATGCCTACCAGGTACAAAACAATCATCTAAAAAAATCAAATAAACATGGATGAAAGAGTGTGAGCCTAACTTTAGCCCTTTCTGCTGTGCTTTCTATTAAGTTTCAAAGTATGTTTTTACTATAAACAGTTTACAGTATATAGTAAACCGAGCGACTATCTACATGTTACTTTCTAGCATGAACAATATTAACCTCACTAGCAGAAATCAACAGATCAGCTAGTTAATGATTACATCGCAGTGTGATTCTACAAGAGACCACAGCAAACTGCTAAAACGGTGAAAGGAATGCATGTGCTGAGTCTGGAAATTCAAGCTTCTGCAGGATAAAACTGGAAATAGATGAGAGTGACTTGGCCATGATGCTAACCTTCAAAGGCATCTATCAACATTGCTTAATACCTTGTTTGAATGTTACATTTTCCAGGGAATGGTGAAAGCCTGAGGTTACCAACACTCTAAATTTTCCATGTGCTGTGCTATTATGAAGTGAATCGGCTTCATTACTCTAGACTTGACTTGACTTTAAAATCCTTCTTTTGGTTTACAAAGCCTTAAATAATCTCGCTCCATCCTATATCTCAGAATGTCTTACACCTTACACTCCAAATCGTAACCTTAGATCTTCGAATGAGTGTCTGCTTATAATCTCAAGAGCTAAAGTTCAAAGAAGTGGTGAGGCGGCCTTCTGCTGTTGTACACCTAAAATCTGGAATAGCTTACCAATAGAAATTCACGATGCTGATACAGTGGAGCACTTTTAAAAACTGCTAAAAACCCTTACTTTAACATGGCTTTCTCAGAGCTTCATTTTAGTGTGACCCTGATATTCTGTATATACATTTAATCATCACTTTTATCATGGCTCCGCAAATTGTACTAACCCCTGGTTTCTTTGCTGTTCTTTCCCAGTTTTCTGTGGTGGTGATCTGCGCCACCACCACCTGATCAGGGCACCGTGCAACATTGATAGATTGAAGGCCAGATGTCCACATGACCATCATCACCTAATTCTTCCACGTGAAGCCTGAAAACCATGAGGACTGATTGAGATCATTTATGTTATGTAGAATGCCTAGTTGGGGCTGGGTGGTCTCGTGGCCTTGGGACCCCTGCAGATTTTTTTTTTCACCAGCCCTTTGGAGTTTTTTTTTTTTTTGTTTTGTTTTTTTCCATCCTTCTTGGCCATCGGACCTTACTTTATTCTTTGTTATTTAGTATTGCCTAATATTATTTTTATATTTCTATTTTTTATAAAGTTTTCTTTCTTCATCTTGTAAAGCACTTTGAGCTACATCATTTGTCTGAAAATATTATATAGAAATAAATGTTGTTGTTGTTGTTGTAAATATGTGGTATCTTTGGATAAGATGACTAAATTACCCCTAAACGTATAAGAAACCTGGATGGGAAAAAAGTATTAATTCATAATGACATAACACATTTGGCAAACATGCCAAACACATTCAGTCAGTGCAGCTCAGTTACTTAGAAAACAGATAACTGCTGCCAATGTTTCATTCTGTTTGGTCTCAGAAATTGTTTGGTTTTCCATGTCAAGAACGTAACATGGCAAGTTGTTATAGATTTCCCACAACATTTTCTGTGAAGAAGAGCTTTCTAGCGTTGTTTTTATATTTTATTTCTACTTTCTATTCTAAATTCTTCTTCAGCTTTAAAGACCTCAAGTCAAAAGGTTTAGTTCCCTTTACCTATCAAAGCAACACATGACTACTTGACTTGAAATAGAGGAAAAAACATAATATATAAAGAAGAGAATGTCACAAAATGAATGAATTATGGATTTTGAAATATCAGAACTATCATGCTATACCCTTGATGATTCCATTTCTATGCTCTCAGTAAAAATTACACTAAGGGGAATGTTATGTTGTTCTGTCATCTTAGCTTAATGTCTTTTGCTTTACTAAAGCAAATTTATATCTATAGCCCACATAAAAGGCATGCATAAATGTGAATATATAAATCAGTTCATAATTTATTTGAACTACGAGATTACTGACAAAATATTACAAGTAAAACTGTATCAAAGACTGACACAGCAATAATCCTACATATTTTTTTGGGGGGGTGCATCATTTACATATTTGCCTAGGACACCATAATGTATTCATTTATTCATTCTGACTACTGTGGTGGAGCTCATGGATGGACAGGTGGCCCAGCTGGCATGGTTGGTAGTGCCTTTTTCAGCCGGGATGCCAATGCAATGGATGGGCAGTAGATGTATGCAGGGTGGCACCATTCTGCTGGTGCTGCTCTACTCTGGATTCTCGCAGGGCTGCATAGGAACTGTAGTTGGAACAGGTAGCCCTGTTGGGGACCTCTTGGGCTACTGGAGGGAGCAAGGGGGGGAGCCCCCTGTTCTGTCTGAACCTGAAGTGCTTCTAATGTATACCAGATATGTACCAGAGGTACATCTGGGTCCCACTTTGAAAGACGCCTGGCGTTCTCAACCAGGGAAGATAGAGTTGGAGGTGGAGTGAGATGATGCTCACCTAGAGTTAAGGAGAAGAAACGAAAAAGGAAAAGATAGTGAATGAGATCTTGTTAAACTGTAATAAAGAAGCCTGGGACTGTGTATAGTATAGTTGTGTCAGTGGTTGAGGCTCTGTGAAGCCCCCTAGTGGCCATACTACCTATACTCTTGTCACACACATGCGCTTATGAGGAAGTCAACAAGCTCTGAGGAGAGTGAAACATCACGAGATGAAGGGTTGATTTATGGTACTAATGCCCCTCTCTCTTTTTCATCAGACCAAAAGAAGAAAAATAATCCCATGTACTCACCACACAAACTTCTGGATTTCCAAAGTGGCCACCCAACGTCACTTCCACATCTGACTCCAGATGATGACATCATTTCCGCTCTCCCGAAGATGACATCACTTCTGTCACATCAACAATGACATCACTTCTGGTCTCCTGATGATGACGTCACTTCCTTCTACCCGTTACGACGTCATCTCCCACATATATCATTTCTGTCAGCCATATTTCTTCTCTATATAAACACCATGTCACTATCTCTATTTGTCAATTGCTTTTTTGAGTTTTTGATTGTTTTTTCATATATTTCTTTGCTTTGTCCGCTGGACATTATACGGGGACATTCTCCAACTCTTTGTGTGTTGTGGAAAATCCTTTATTTTATAACACTCTATAAAAGTACTACACCTTTTCTACCTTGATAAATTACTATAGCCCTTGTTATTATACGCCATGGGTTGTCATCATGGAGTAAAATGTACCTCTTCCAAAGCAGCTAATCTTAAAACAGAATTTTGTATTTCACACTAAGGAATATAATAACTCCATACAGAAGGCAGCATACAGTACCTACTTACTGTAACTGCAAGGTCTTTTAAAACAGAGAAGATTCCAAATGCATACATTTCAACAAGGAGTTGCACCAATCCTGCAGGGACCAAAGCCCATAACCGCTGGAATAGCAGCCCCCTTTGTCTGAGAGGCTAGTGACACGCCACAGTGCAGAGCGATGACAGCTCTCTACCTCGCTTGACATGTTCTTGGATCGACTCAATACCAAACAATGTAGGCATTGTTTCTAACAGATGCATTTTGTATACAGAATGTGCACATTATAAAGCTTCCAAGATGTACAGCAACATGATTTTTGCTCCTCATCAGCATATTTCAGTCGATTGTGGCTTTAAAATATAAGCGGTTTCCAGTTTAATTTAATCAGCAGCCAAGGCCTAAACGATTGCTTTTCTTTCTTTTATAAATATGATTTCATATTTTAATTAATGTACGTTGTGTTGGGCTATTCGTTTTCTTATTAGCCTCGTTAGGTTTTAAATCTTTTTGACAATGCCGAAATGTTAAATGCAATTATTAATTAGATATTATTACATGTTATTATACATTTGACAAAATATTTTGGTTACTAAGGTAATCAGAAAATACTAAAAAGAGAAAAATGTGTGGTGTTAATTTGCTTCTGCACTTATTAGAAAGAGCTTTAAAATTCATGTGTGCTCCTGAAATAATTGTCTCATTTACTGTATAGCCATGTACAACAAAAGTAGCAAAAATATACATGGAGAAAAAGTAAAAAAGGTACACACCTCTTCTGTGGACAGTTTTTGCTGTTTCTTTGGAAAACCATAAAATAATTACATTTCTGAGATACAAATAAATCCTGAATTATATTCATCGAAAGCTTGCTTATTGTAATCTTTTTAGTTAGCTAATAAAAGGTGTCATTTCAACAATAACAACAACAACATTTATTTATATAAAACATTTTCATACAAACAGTAGCTCAAAGTGCTTTACATAATAAAGAATAGAAAAATAAAAGACACAATAAGAAAACAAAATAAATCAGCATTAATTAACATCGAATAAGAGTAAGGTCCAATGGCCAGGGGGGACAGAAAAAACAAAAAAAACTCCAGACGGCTGGAGAAAAAAAAATAAAATCTGTAGGGATTCCAGACCATGAGACCGCCCAGTCCCCTCTGGGCATTCTACCTACCATAAATGAAACAGTCCTCTTTGGATTTAGGGTTCTCACTTGACATCTCATTGCGTCCATGATGGCAAACACAGTACAACACCCTACTGCTACATTCATGATATCTGGATTTGACCAGAACTGGGACTTTGCAAACATTTTGGTTTAGCCATCAACTGAATACTTACAGCAGGTTTTGAGAGCAGATACATCATCTTCATTGACCATCTTCCACAGAACATTGACGGCTCAACTGTGGAGGTCGTCAATAGCACCAAATTCCTGGGTGTCCACCTGGCAGAGAACCTCACCTGGTCCTACAACACCAGCTCTTTAGCCAAGAAAGCCCAGCAGTGGCTCTACTTCCTGCGTAGGCTGAGAAAAGTCCATCTTCCACCAGCTATTTTAACAACACTCTACAGAGGAACCATAGAGAGCATCCTGAGCAACTGCATCACTGTCTGGTTTGGAAATTGCATGGTCAGGGATCGTAAAGCCCTACAACAGATAGTGAAGACAGCTGAGAAGATCATCGGTGTCTCTCTTCCTTCCATCATGGACATTTACACCAAACGTTGCAAAAGCCACCAGCATTGTGAATGACCCAACACACCCTGCACACTCACAGTTTACACTTCTGCCATTGGGAAAAACGTACCGAAGCATTCAGGCCCTTACCACCAGAATGTGTAACAGTTTTTTCCCCCAAGAAGCTAGATTCCTGAACACTCATGGACCGATCTGATATCTGATATATGTGTTCTGCTCTGCAATGTTGCATATGGTTGCACATTTGTTTCACATGCACCTTGTTATATATTGCGTATCTTTATGTTATGTGTCATGGATTTTTCGTTGTCCTGTGTTCTATGTAGCACCATGGTCCTGGAGGAACGTTGTTTCGTTTCACTGTATGCTGCACTACTGTATATGGATGAAATGACAATAAATACTCTTGAATCTTGAATCTTCTGTGTTTTACTTTATTCTGTTATTCATTGACCACTTTTCTTTTCAGACATCTATGAATGTAACTATGAAATGGGATGTGAAAGTCAAGCTGTTGCTGTTGTCGGGAATTATTTTTGTTTTTCTTTGTCAGAATTTTGAAATGTTTAAACCTCCTATGAAACTGTCAGTATGAATATTATGATCTTGGAAAATAATTTGTGACACAACTTTCTATTACTCAAGATCTAGTAGTAGATGCAGTTTGGTTAGAAAAAGGAGTATATTTGATAAATCACAGCTAAACAATGAAACATGGTCAGTAGTGCATGTCTTAAAATGGTTGGGTTAATTAGAAGCAAACTACAGAATGGGGACTTTACAACAGTGTTTCTCAACCACTGGCTCGTAGGCCACTATTGAGTCGTGAGTTGCTATTGTTTATAATGGTAGGGGTAGCAAAGTGGGTCGCAGTGGGTTGTAGCATGTTGCCGCTCTCATGATCATGCCTGATAAACCCCCATAATCAGGGGCAGATTTAGGCATGGGTGACAAGGCCACAGGGCTCCTAGACAAAAAAAAATAAGAAAATTAATATTTATATAACTGGAGGGGCACATGCTTTCAACATCAACATTATAATAATCAATTACATTAATATAGCACTTATCTCAGTACTCAAAGTATTTCACATAGTAGGACCCACCTTGATGATGCAACGGTAGCCATTATTGCATCAGTACATTCACCTCACATTAGCTAATAGGTGGTGAAGGGGTGAGAAAATAATCAGTTAGAGACAGAGGTTGATTAGAAGGGATGAGGCCATGATGTTGCAATTTAGTCAGGACAGTGGGATAAAACCTACTCTTTTCAAAAGATACCCAGGGACATTTAATGAGTACACAGAGAGCTTTGGAGTTGGAATCGTCTGTTACAGGAGATGGACGTCTGAAGCAGATCTCTGTTAGCAGTGGTGTTCATTCTTCTCTTATTTTTATCATCCCAAGGTAACCTGTATTTACCCAACTCGAGGAGGTTCTATTACAGTATATGCAAGCATATATAGACATGAGCGGTAAGAAAGGGGTTCAGAAAGAAACAGAAAAGAAATCCAAAGCTACACCCAAGCCTAGACAGGCATCAAGTCCAAGTCCAAACTCAAGGTACAGCCGTACAGAGACTGACCTGGAATAGACAGGCGAAAGCACAGATTTCCCGGGACCCCGGTCCGTTGCATCGTCTCCAGTCGAGAGCAAAAGTGGGAGCGGATATGCAAGTGATGCAGGTCATGACAGCTCGTCAATTCCAGAAGATCCATTGAAACTAGAAATGGCCTTGCAGTCTGTGTTTTCATCTACTCCTTGCGAGCCGGGAGCATCGGCTGTGACAGGGCTTGTCACTTTACCTGCGGAGCACAAAGGTTGAAACGATCTGTCTGAACTGAAGGCAATGATCACTGCAATGGCCATGGCTACCGCTCAAGACATAAAGGAGCTCAAGAAAGATATAAAGAAAGAAATAAATGATATGCTCACGACAAACAAGAAGCTGTGGCAGGATATTAAAGACTTGGAGAAACATGTAAATAATCACTTTGAGGCAGCCTTTAAAGGTATGCTAGACAATTAGGACCTCAGTTTTACATCTCATCCAAAGGACAGCGCCATATTTACAGCACAGTGTCCCCATTACTACACTGGGGCATTGGGATCCACACACCGACCACAGGGAAAGTGCCCCATGCTGGCCTCATTGACACCTTATTTGGCAGAAACTCTAGCTTTACCTAGGTGGTCTCCCACCCAAGTACTGACGGGCCCGAATGTGCTTAGATTCAAGTGGATGAGCTACTCTGAAGCACAGGTGGTATCATCTGCAAACTTAACCAACATACTATTTATTTTCCTATCCAGATCATTTATATATATTAAAAACTAGGGGGCTTCGCTCACCAACCCCATGGCCTGCGCAATGCACCAGCAACTTTGTGTCTCTGTCGCTCGCGTATGTGGATTTCACTTTCACCAAGCAACAAATCTTTTAATTCTCACAAATACGCCTCTTCATTGGAAAAAAAACCAGTACTTCTTCCAGATGGCAACACGAATTAGACGATCTGCAAGTCTCCAACTTAAAGTTTAAAGCCAGACAATATATTCAATCTCTTTTCGCTGTTCCGTTATTTCACCGAGTAATAATTTCCGTTTGTTTGCTCTAATGCGATCTTTACTATCATTTTCTGAGACTTTTGAATTTTAGTACTTTCATTATCTCTAACCTGCTCTGCATGTGTATCGCTGCAATGTTTTTGAAGTCTTTACGACGTTCTACTTTGTCATCTACTCTTTGTCTTTTATTTCTGGCCCCAGGCATGGTTAAATCTCTTGGCACAAAGTCTCGTCTCATGGGACGTGAAAGTGTCTCTCTGAAAAAGTCACGTCTCATCCCAGGTTAAAATATCTTGTCTCGTCCCAGGATTTTTTTTTATATAATAGGGAGATAGCAGCGGCCACCCCAGCACTGACCCCCGAGGGATGCCACCCTTAACATCACGTAATTCTGATAAGTTTTACAAAAACAACATCAAATTAAGACTGAATGCCCAGCAGGCAATCACTTTGGATTGTGCTCTTAGGTGGCAAAATTCATTTTGAAAGAGGTGCTTTATAATATTTATATGAAGTTGAACTCAGATGTTCTTATTTATTGCCTCCTTCTACAGACAGTCACTGAGGGCTTACATAAATTCATAATTATAAAATCGCCACAGTAAGTTAATAACCATACATTATTCACATGCATGTTCATGGAGAATGCCAGCTATTCATACGCGTAAACCTTCTATTAAACAAATTTTAGGTACCCCATCTCCTTATTCTTTTTCAAGAATGCATGCTATGTTATCATATGACTTAAATGCAAGAGCATGCTATATGTTTCAAATTTTATAAAAGTATTATTATTACATAATAACATAACAGTACCAAACATACGTTAAGTCAAGATTTACAGGCTTCACTGTCAACTACATTGAGGAGACTTGCTTGATGTATTCATGTAGAAATGCAATGTAAGCGGATGAGACCCCCAAACCCCACCCTACACCTGATAGACAGCCGTTCCAAACCTGTGCAGGAATGCAGAGTCTGAGGGGCAGCAGAGTTTGTGTTAATTTTATTTTGTGCCTTGTGTCCTGTCCTCATCCATCACTCCCTGTGTTTATTTTTGTTGAGTAAATGCCCCAGTTTTGTAACTCTTTGGTCATCTTGTCATCATTTTCAGTGCAGAAATGCTATGAAGACCACCCCACTAGTGTTTTGATAGCTTTGAACAATTTTTTGCCCAAACAGTGTGCTTGTGTACTAATGAGCAAAGTGATTCTGATCCAAGAAAACACTACAAACGTGGGCAGAATGCACAGACTCTTAAATACATGGTTTCAAACTGGGGGCTAGTAGATAATGTCTCAGATATTGGGGGCTCCTACCTATTATCAAAAAAAGCTTGATGTATTACTGAATAGTCTCCATCAATTATGAAACATATGTTTTTACAGCAAGATTATCCAAGGTGAATTCAATAAGGTCCATTCAGAAACAGGGTGGCCTCCCAGTAAGGAGACCAGGGTTCACATCCTGGGTCTTCCCCACGTGGGCCTTTTCCAGGTGCTCTGGTTTCCTCTCACTGTCCAAAGGCATGCAGGTTAGGTGAACTGGCAGCGCTAAATTGGCCCCAGTGTGTGTTTGGTGTGTGGGTGTCTGTGTGTGCCCTGTGATGGACTGGCGCCCGGTCCAGGGTTTCTTACTGCCTTGTGCCCTGTGCTAGCTGGGATAGGCTACAGAACCACCCGTGACCCTGGTCTGTATTAAGCAGGTTAGAATACGACTGACTAATGACATTTGGGAAGACAGCATTACAAATACCATCCATTCAAGCATTCAGCCACCATCAAAACTGTTTGATCCGACTCTGGGTCCGGGAGGCCAGAGCCTATCCTGACACCACCTGGCACAAAACAGGGGCCGACCCTGGACAAGGTGCCAGTATATCACAGGATACACACAGGCGTTCACCCACACAAACTCATACCAGCCCAGGTTAGAGTTAAACATGCCCAACTGATGTCTTCCATTTTGTGCTGCTGTTGGTTTTATACAGATGTTAAAAAAGAAAGCTGGATCCATTTCTTTCACATAATATAAACATTAACGGTGACATTATTGTATTCCACATGCAAATTTAAGATCACACAGCAACAACTTGATTAACAAAATATTAGTAGGGAGAAACCAAAAAAGGTACGCTTCTGAAATTCTGCAGATAAAAAAGTGCAAATTTTGCAAATTACAACTTTTAAAGTGTCGATAGTCACAGGCGATAAACTATCAAAGTGTTATAAACTAGATAAGCAAGTAACAGAAAATGATCCCTAATTTGCTCTTGATTTGGAATACATATATGACAAGCTCCAAAAGTAAACTTTGCTTCACAACTATAAATGTCTGGAAGGAAGCCTGAAGATGGAATTTACTTTACTTCCTTTTACACCCTGTCCATAAACCAATAGATGTTTCAAAACCCAGCTGCAGCTCATTGAAACGATAACTGGCGCAGAGATGTGGTCAAAGAGTAACTCATCTTTCTTAATATACGATGGCTAAGTGATCACATGTCCCTTCCTCTCACTCAGATACACCTGCTTCATGTCAGGCTCAGAATCATCTAGAAAACCCTGCCACTCATTTACAAAGCTGCCAACATCCACACCCACCTCCTAGACGGGGTCAGTCTGTATTGCTGATCCTGGCTAAACCAGTAAGACTCATATAATCATCAGATGTTATTTTTTTCACGTTCCAAACGCCTTGCAGTACAGTTTTTCATTTATGTTTATTTAAGTTCAAGATCAAGTACAGTATATAATCACGTGTACCTAGTGCATAGTGTACATGCTGTAGCACAATAAAATTCTTACTTGTATGTGTCCTCAAAGCAGCGACAGTAATATAATATCCACGTAGATACAGACACACAATTAGGGTCAAGGCCAATGCCAGGAGGGGTCAGAGCATATCCATGACAGGACATCAGTGCCATGGAAGGGGTGCCAGGTGGAGATACAGGCAAGGCAATGGGTGCAAATATAATGGAAGGACAGTGCGAAATGAACCGTAAAAAATTAGACATCTCCGTATTGGAAATTCATGTGCCTGTCACTTCCATCACATCTGGCATGAAGATGATGAGATCACAAAATTCTTTAAACTGTATTATCGTCAACCTTAATAAAAGGATGCATGGCTGTGTATCTCTGTGTCTGTCCAGTTGCTTTGTCTCTGGCATTCTAACACATAGAATATTAGTAATAAAATGCATTACTACACATGTTTGGGATGCGCCATCTGTTGGAACGATAAAAGTAATGCAGTTTGTTGCTACAAATCTTTGGAATGCACCTTCTGTTGGAATGACAAATGCAATAAATTTTTTACAAAAAATTTTGTGATGTGCCATCTCTTGGAATGACAAATTCAATGCATTTAATTACTGGAAATGTTTGTAATGCGGCATCATTTGAAATCACAGAGACACAGAAAACGGACAGATGAACAGATGCAAAGCCACTCTAACACTTGTCCTTCTTCCAAGGTGGATGTTTGTGATGCACCATCTGTTGGAATCATTCGGATGATATCCTTAGAAATGGGAAGAAAATGAGAATTACCTGACATAGCAGAGTTAAAGTGCTGAAAAGCCATGAAATTCAATTATTGGCAAGAATTGCTGCAGCCACTGTGACCCTCCAGGACTGTGATTGAGGACCCCCTGCTCTACGATCTATGTGCAGGGTCCATTATTTTAACAGTTTAATTAATAAACAAAGACCACTCGTGCAACCTGGACATGTTACTGCCCCTTCAACCGTTTAAAAGGACTCTAGCTTGTTTAATGTGCTATGTGTAGTCAAGCTTCAGCTGATTTCTCTGGTTCCACTTTACATCATTCCTCCATCTTGATATTAATGTTTAAGTTTCTACTCAAACATACTAAAGGGTGCATAAATTATTAAATTACAAGATTCCATACTGGGCAGCAGGGTGATACACCAGGCAAAATGGGACGCTGAGAACTTTGGAAACTAGTTCAATTTTTGGCCATTCTCTGAAGTTTAGCTAAACCTACTGAGGAAGTACTCAAGTACTGTTGAGGACATGGAGGTGTTTGTAGGTGCTTTACCGCCCTGGCTCGCAAACCTCAGCTATAACTGGAAAATGGATGAATAGATACAGTATAACTTTTATTAGCTTTCTTTCAGCTGTCATGATGATAATGGCGATTGGTTAATCTGGTGGACCATAAAGCAAAAGGTTGTAGCTTCATACCCCCATGACTGACTCCATGTGTGACTCTGACTGAGTGATTGAATCTCTCGCTGCTGACATTCTCAATAATAAAACTGACCAGCTACTCCGGAGAGAAGTATCAGCTAAATAAATTGTATGACGTAACATTCTCAAACCAGCTTGATACAGTGCAGAACTGCAATAGACCATAGCAGAAACCATCCCTGGGTGGGAGAGGCCGTGTGACGGACACACACCTACTGTGCCAGTTTAGATTCACTGATCACTTTAACATGCACGTTGTTTGAGAATGTGTGAAGAAATCACGAACAAATGGAGAAACCCCCCCAGACATTGGGAGAACACACCACAACCAGAAATAAGAACTTGACCCTGCAAGTGCTAACTAACCACTGTGCCACCGAGCCACCAATTACAAAGGCAAGTCAACATGTTA
>JANRMT010062840.1:8396730-8412543 GCA_026402145.1 Polypterus bichir lapradei | reverse complement strand
GATAGATAGATAGATAGATAGATAGATAGATAGATAGATAGATAGATAGATAGATAGATAAATGTGAAAGGCACTATATAATAGATAGATAAATAGATGTAAAAGGCACTATATGATAGATAGATATATAGATAGATGTAAAAGGCACTGTGTAATAGATAGATAGATAGATAGATAGATAGATAGATAGATAGATAGATAGATATAAAAGGCACTATATGAGATGGATCTCCTGGCTAGGAAGTAGATTTGATCCCCAATGTCCTTTTAGGGTTTGCAGGTTCTTCCAGTGTGCTTGTGAGTTTTCTCTGCCATCACTGATTTCCTGCACTTCTCCAAGATATACACATTTGATTCTTTGACAACACTAAAGTAGCCGTTGAGCTGCCATTCTGCCCAGGTGTAGTTTCTGCCTTACACCAATACAATCCTACAAAATAAGCCCCCAAACAACACAGCAACTGAATAAACAGGTTGGTAAAAGCTAAGGATCTTGTTTAGCTTAATTTTGTGAGAAATTCCTTTATCAAACTATTGGCGAATTTTATTTTTTAAATATGCAAATCTTTTTAAAGGTAATTCAATCAAAAACATTTTTTCACAATCCTATTAAACCTATCAGTTAGTTACAAAGCGAGCTAAGATAAATGCATCTAGTAGGCTATTGCTACTGTAGTATACAGGTAGATATACACTACGTTATTATGAGTTCGTTATCGATTTGCGCAGGAATCACATGAAAAACAGCTTATGTCATCGTATATAGAATGTAAAGCAATGCATTACGAGAGCAAAAACGAACATTTCCTTGCGATGGGTGGAGGCCACAGAGGGGGTTTCTATTTCGGAGCCGTGCTATCACTTTAAGGAAAGTTTCAGCCATCACCCCCCCCTTACTGTGTGAGGAGAAGTCTGTTGCTCCACCCCTGATCGACCGCTAAAACTACTAACAAGTCGTTGAACCTGAAAAGCGCCCTCCCTCTCTCCTTCTCTGTAACGCCCTGACATTTAAACACTTTATCGACCTTCTTGGTTAATTCTACCCTTTGATTTCGTCAAGCGGCTAATTCGGTAAGTGCACTAATTGAAAGAGCGCCTGTTGCTTTACCGCTGATAACATCCATTTAAGCGAGTTCTGTAAACGACGACTTTTTAACGATGCTTAGTTCATACTGAACCCAGGTAAAAATAAATGAATGGAGTAATTTTTCACATTCATTAATGACAAATCAACGACTTCTTTAATTGCTTCGCTGGAATGGTTTGATAGCAAGACAACACCGACTACGTGATGTTCCATGATTCCTTTAAAAAATGGTTTTAATTGGGAGCGACGTATTTTGTTATAGTCATTTTTTCTAGTACCTTAAATGAAACACTCTACGTCTGACCAACGGCAGACGCCCCCAGGATAATGCATTTTTTCCCCAGGTTTTGCCATTTTATTCCACCTGCTTTTGTTTGTTTAATATCATATTTCAGCAGGCAGAAAATTAAGGCATGAGATTTGCAGGTTTGCTGTGGTGAAGTATGACTCTATTCATTGACAGCAGTATATATGTGTAATTTGTCAAATGCAGTTTACAGGGGTAATTCGCATTATTAATTATTAGTTATTTTATGTTAATACTCGAATTAGGCAACATATTGTGTTGAATGTGTATTAAGTATTGAACACTGGATGTTTCGCTGTTAATAGAATTCACACGTGAACTGCACACATTATTTCATTTATTAATTATTAATCTTCTATTCAACGCTTTCAAGATATGACCGTCCTAGGGTAAACAAGAACATGTTACATGACGCGATTGCCTGGGTGGCCTGCGGACTTCCGCTGATTGGCCAGATCCCTGAGGGGCTCGTCGATGTTCTTGATTTTCATTGATTTACGGTGCCGTCAGTCATCCCAGCCCACGCCCCGCCCTTTTTAAAGGTGGGAAAAAGAAAAGAATGGAACTGACAGTTGAGGGTCGCACTAGGTCAGAAGAAGAGTACAGCGAAGCACTAAAAATAAACTGAGTTTATGACTTAATACTAAAGAAACAAAGGAGCTGGATTAATTATACCCAGGTCACCTGTTCTTGAGGCTGCCATAGCCTACGCGCACTCAAAGCCAGTTGAACGTGTTACTTCTAAACCCGTCCAGTATGAAACCCAACCTTCTCAATTTAAGTCGTTGTGCTTTGCACATCCATTGATTTTTCTAAACCCTCTTTAATCACGGTAGGGTTACGTGGAGCCAGGGCTTAAATCGGCTGCAATGTTAACCGAGCAGAAGATCAAGGCTAATATAAAATAGAACATGCAGGGGGGACCCAGCAGCACCTGAACCTGGGTTCAAGTGCTGTGCCAATTGCTCCTATTTTTATGTTTTCTACCACAAAAGTTGAGATCCATCTTTATATTGTCCTAGCTACATTACCCGTTGAAGACAGGTGATGGAATTAATTTAAAAATGTCATATTTTCATATCTTTTGCCTTCAGTGTTCCTCCTATACCTCTCCTCAATTAACCTAGTGTGTTTCAGCCTCTGCTGTCCAGCTCTTCCTCTCTCTATTGCATTACCGTAAAGTCTTCTTCTCAGACTCTACCTTATTTTGAGGTACCTTGCTCGTCTCCTGTCCTCTCTTTGACTTCCACCAATGGTAGATGCAACCTCATTACGCACTCTGAAAACATTTACATTCTTGTGAATACTTCCCATCTTTAAAGGTGATTCTCACTGCTCCTCCTATGCTTATCCTTGCGTATCTCATCCCCCCTTGCCCCGGCGATGCCTCTCTCAGTCACATTCCCATAAAGCCTGCTTCTCAGACTTTGTCATTCGAAGTGCCTTGCTTCCCTACTGTCCACTTTTTGATTACCACCAATGGCAGACAGGCTGTCATTACACATCATCAATATTCTTGAGAGAACTTCCCATCTTTGAAGGTGACTGAAGGTGCGCTGAGTTGGTATTCAGAGACCCAGCATTGCTAACATTTATAACTTTGCTCTATTTAACTCCTTTTTTTCTATAAATAAAAAAAGCCACAAACAGGTATTGAACTTCACACCACTAAAGTGTCGTGTCATCATCCCTACCACTGAGTCAACCAAGGCCAAACTGATCAATCAGATTGCTCATTGGAGCAGAACACACACGGTAGTGTTTTCTTATATTGTAGGATGTAGACAGATAATATCAATTAGGAAATTCACCATACTGAAACTTTTATGTGACTATAGTGACCTTATAGACAATCTATACATGAATGGAGTAAATTGGTAGGTAGCGTAGCAGACATTCTCACATTGAGGACCGCAAAATCTCGACCTAATAATATTTTGCAGTAGTTAAATGAGAAGGAGCTCACATATTAAGCTGGGCTAAACAGACGTTCCTCGTCAAACCTTTTCTTATTAAGTTAACACCTGATTAAGTAGATGTCACTTCCCACAGCAGTCTTTTTATACTGGTGGGTTCATTTACAATGACATCTTTGTAATAATCTTTCAGTAAACCTCCTTGAAATTTTATACTAGTGAAAGTTAACATCTTATATATAAATGTCTACGAATGGAAGTGTGTGAGTCTGTCTGTCCAGCTCAGAAGTATGAGGTTACAGCATGAAGCTCAAACAGCCAGCAAGCCTCCCCAAAGTTAATGAGTTGGAAGAAGAAAGAAGTACAATGCTACCAAATGAAGCTGAAAGAGCGTGACTCCATCGCCAAAGTGAAGCCACTGAGGAAAGACAAACGAGAGAGAAACTCGCTTAGCCACTGAGAGACAAGGGGGAGAGCAAGTCTGCAAAGCAAAACCGCCAACTCTGCATTTTGTTTTCTGACAATTGCAATAGTTTCTAGGATCCTGGGCTTACACCGCTAATATAAAATAAAGACCAACAGCCCATCTGCTTTGGAGAGGATAATGGAGCATGCATTGGCAGCTCAAAATGCTAGGATTAATGATTACTGTGAAGGGTTTACACATACAAGTTCACACGGTTGTCCTCACAGACATTTAGCTCCACCAATGGTGTTGAGACAGTGAAGGGTTGACTGGTTGATTAATTGTGATGTCACTGGATGTGTTTGTGTGCACTGCAGTGGGCTGGTGTCATCTCCAAGGCTGGCTACTCCCTCATTTCCATTGTTGCCAGAACTTCCAACGACTCCATGGGACTCAGTACCGGATAGGGCAGGTTCAGAAAATGTATGGCTTAATTCAGAGGTTCCTAAGCGTTTTTGGTTTGTGGCCCAATTTTGAAATCAGAGCCTTTTTCGTGACCCCAGCTGTTTGGAATATTAACATTCACTTTCTCTTCAATACATTGTTTAATGGGGTGGCACAGTGATAGCGCTGCTGCCTCGCAGTTAGGAGACCTGGGTTCACTTCCCGGGTCCTCACTGCGTGGAGTTTGCACTGCAAGTGAACTATGATGCTTAGCGTAATAGGAGAAAAAAATCAACTGCGATGCTCAAGCAAATTATAGAAAAAAACCCGTTTTAGTAGTTCATTCGTGAAAAGCAGACAGACAAACATTGGATTTTATATAGATATGCATATATATATATATATATATATATATATATATATATATTGTGAACCTCGCCCCGGACACAGACAGGCAGACACGTTAATGTCACCCACAATCACTGGTTTATTTTCCATTTCTCTTACAATTCAGCTCACCAAACCCCCCTCAGTCCAGGCCACTCCAATGCCTTCTCTTTTCTTCTTCTCTTTTTTCTCTTTCTTTTTTTCTCTCTCTCTCTTTTCTTCTGACCGCCTCCTTCCTCCTCCAGATGTTACCACTCTTCCACCCGACTCTTGTCAATGACTGGAAGGAGGCGGCCCCTTTTATAGGAACCCGGATGGGCTCCAGCTGCTTCCCGGCAATCTCCCGCTAACACACTTCCTGGTGTGGCGGAAGTGTCGGGCTCCCGGGATAATCAGGCACTGGGGCGCCGCCTGGCGGTGGCCACAGGTCCCTACAGGGCTGGGCTTCCAAGCCCTCTACCCGAGGCCTCCAGTATAACCAGGACGGACGCCCCCTCTCGGTCTGGAGGAGGCACAAGTCCTCCTCTGGTCCTCCTGGGCGTCGGCCGGGGACCACACGGGATAAACCGGCATCGGGGCGCCGCCTGGCGGTGGCCACGGGTCCCTACAGGGCTGGGCTTCCAAGCCCTTTACCCGAGGCCCCCTACATAACCAGGACGGACGCCCCTTCGCGGTCTGGAGGAGGCACAAGCCCTCCTCCGGTCCTCCTGGGCGTCCCGGCCGGGCTCCAGCCCCGGCCGGGGACCACAATATATATATATAAATTAATAGTGAAAAGTATTAAATCAAATAAAGATTTGCTGATGAGGCATCAGGGCAGCACAGAGCCTAGCAATATGGCCTCACTACTATGTGGTCCTGGATTGAATTCTCAGGCTTCTCATTGTCTGTTAGGAGTTTCCAAGTTCTCCCTGTATTCTTGTGACTTATCTAAGTATTCTTGCCTTTTTCTTTATGCCAGAGGCAGAGTTAAGTTAGGTTAGCCAGCAACTCTAAAACAGGCCAGAATGAATCTGGATGTCCTGTAGAGATGAGTGAACCCCATGGAGTTTTCTTCACAATGAGTTCAGCAAAATCACAGAAACATTCTGGAATTGGAGTTTTGAGTGGATTATAATGGATCATGGTCATTTAAGGGCTATAGAGGTGTCTGCCACCTATGCTTGACTAAATATTGTTGTCAGAAATGTGATCAGAGCTGGGAGCCAGCATCTCTAATCACTGCAGTTCTGCCTCCAACAACAAAAGATACAAATGGAACAATAACCACAAACAAAATACAGCAAATGGCCACAAACTAGCAATAAATAAAATGAAATACATATCATTGTGCTCACAGAGTTCCAGGGCACACGTTATCCATGTCATGAAGCGGTGGTGGAGGACTGGCTTTTTCCATTGTTTGAAGATGTGGGTCCACGCAACTAGAACATCTTTTTTGCTTCTGATCTATCTTTGGAGATGCTTCAAACTTTTTTCTTCCATCAAGAAGATAGAGATACCTTTTATAAAGTAACAAATCTTTATTATCGTTATTTCCCAGGGTGTCATGTGTTTTCTGACTATCCTTTAGTGTTTGTTTTGACTTGTAGCTGTGCCACGTGGCTAATTATGCATGCAGAGCTGCAAGTCAATTACTTATTATGCAGCATATGAAATTAGCCATGCAGTGCAGCGGTGAGTGAGGAAGCGCACAATGATCAGTGTTATTAATTTGGTGGCTTGCTCATAATATTCTCATTATCAACAGCTAATGTATTCCACAATTTTTTTTAATGCATGTGGAGTGTAAATCCATCTGGAGTACAAATGGAGAGGACACCACAAATCAGATTGGGCATCTGCGCAATGTTTGAAGGTTCCTCTGTGATGTCACCCTGGTGTCGCAAAACATCATAGGGTGCTTAGAAAAAAAATATCTGGTTAAGCCAGCCACAGAACAAATTTCGGGGAAAATATTCTGCGAACAAGGTCACCAGCGAACACCGCATATTCGTGGCGAAAAAACACATTGGCAAATTTAATCAATCCACACTACTGCTCAGTTATAGATGGGAATTCTTTTCAGATGGGTTGTTATTTTGAGACAAATACCACTAACATGTCTCAGTGATGAAACAAGTGAGTTCAAAAAACGGGTGATTTGGATCTCCATTTATTAGGACACTGAGCTGAATTCATTACATATCAAAATAGATTTCTTTGACACTCTGCCGCTTGTATTGAGTTTTTTGGATGACCTCATATGCAGTGCATTAGTAGTCAATATTCCTGTGGAATTTAATAAATAAAACATCCCATAAGTGCTTCTCATTTAATTATCATCACGAATTAGGCTTTATAAGAAAAAGTCATTTATTTTAGTCAATTTGGCTGTTTTATACATTTGTACATGCTGTGGTTATCTTAGTAGTCAGAGAAATAATGTATTCTAACGTAGCCAAAGTGAAGAAAGGCCAAGGGGATGAAATTCTGACAGGTTGCCTCTTTGTTTGAATTACTTCAGCTCTGTGTCTTTTTTTTAAAAGCTTTCTAGGCTGCTGGGAAAACAAGTAAAGATATGAAGATTACAGTCATTGGACAAAGCCTTTTTGGGCAAGAAGTTTATAAGGAGCTGCGGAAAGAAGGACACCAAATTGTGGGAGTGTTTACGATTCCGGATAAGGATGGGAAAGCCGACCCTTTAGGTAGGTGTGTCATTTTTATGAGAGCCAAGAGGTGAGGTGTTGTTAGAGTGTTTTGGTGTGTTAGAAGAAATCATTAGTGATAGGGACATTTCATTTATGTAGTGCCTTTAAACAGGTGTTTTAATCTGCAGATCATAAAATTGAAAGCCTTACTTGGTGAATGTGGCTGCTACTTTAAGTCATCTCACTACATAGCAGAGAAGATGGAGAGGTGATGTCTGACTGAGTTGTTTGGAGTGTTAAAAAAACAAGAGTTATGCGCAAGTTGGGAACAAAGATGCTCGGAAAAAATGCTGCATTTCTCAAAATAGTCCTGTGGGATCTTAAATGACAGAGTCCGGGTTTTATGCCTGATATCGAGTGACAAAGCGTTGCAAGGTTCACTCACTGCCTGTCTGAACCGTGTGCATGTTTTTTGTTGTTCTCCGAGTAGACTGCAAAACAGCCACAGATGTGTGTGTGTGACTGTACCGAACAGTAGACTAGCAACCCATCTAGAGCTTCTTCCTGCCACTACACTTAATATTCCCTTGTTAAGATTTATTTTCATTTATTTCATATCTAGTTTTTTTTTTGGCTTTCTTGTGGTGCTTGGGTGGACCTTTTCAGATTTATTTTTAGGTTTTGGAAAATCTAGATCACAATTCTGAAAATGGATTTCGTACTTGGAATTTATTTAACTAGGTTGAATTATTTTTTCATCTTTTTTGATGACATTTTGTTTTTCACTGATGCCACCATTTTGTGGAGCAACCACTACTGTGTTTGTAGGTAAATAAACAGGATGTCAGTGGCTGTGACATTACGGGGTCGTGGCTATAAAGGTTACGAGAAACACTTCCTATTTGTTCAGGTTCACAGAGTGAGAATTAAAAAAGTGGCACATTGTACTTTGGATTGTGTTCATGGCATATTAATCCTTGCAAATTAAATGTTGACTGTGATTTAGAATACTAATTTTTGGCTTGATTACTATTTTTGACATACCAGTTACAAATCTTTGCCTGTTTTTTTGTCTAAGCCTTAGTTTCTGGTCCATTTTCCTAATTATTTTTGCCTCTGTCGTTCTGGCAGAACATTTCCTTTTATAGTTCTAGATCCCACTGACCTTGCATTCAGGTGGGTAAGGAGATAGATGGACAGTGTCCCATATAGCTCAATATTCCCTTATCACTTGGAGTTTTAATCTGTGTGGAATAGTGCTCCCTATTTTAGAGACAATAAAACTTTGTATGGAGGTCTCTTGATTCAGGCTTACTCACATCTAACCTTTCAAAGCGTAAAACAAGGTATTAGAGCTCCAAGGTAACACCCCGAGAAGAGTGGACAGTAGTAGCAAGTCTTGCCTGGAGAAGCTTAGAACTCACAATATTGTATTTAGGGCTATACTTGACTCCATCATGAGCTTCCTATACTATCAGAATAAATTACAGGTAGTCCCCAGGTTATGGACATCCAACCTACGAGTTACGAACAGGGCCGCAGCTGCGATGCATGCGCCTCAGTAACTGCCGCTCCGTTATCCTCGACCTGTGGATGCTGCAAGCGGTGGCTGTACGGAGGCTGGATGGGGGCGATTTCGCTGATCGCACAGTGTAGTGTCCCTCGGACGGCTCCCGGCGGCAAGAGGTAATCTGTGGTCCATAGTCACCGGGGCCACAGCTATCACTCGTGTGCAGGACCGAGACTTGATGGGGCGGTTCGCTGCCCACCCACTACGCCGCTGCAGCTACTGCTCCTGACTGGACACAGGCTGGAAGGAGCGGAAGGGGGGGCGTTTCACTGCCTGCCCACCACACACGGCTGCCCCGTTCATTCGCGGTGGGCGGCTGGTAATGCTGCAAGTGGTGACCCGGTTGTGGCTGAAAGGAGGCCATTGAGGGTGAACGGGGAGGTGGGGGGTAGCATTGTAGGGCGGCTGCCTATTGAACAGGGGGATATTCACTACCCGCCTTTGGCCGCACCGTGTTCGTTCTCGGTGGGCAGACGCTGCAGGCAGCATACTGTAGTGGAGGTGACTGTGTGGTGGGCGGGTGATGAACTGCCCCTCGCCACCCCCATTCATTCTCAATATCAAGCCTGCATGTACCGTTAACGCACATAGCAGGAAGTTGTCCCTTGTCAGTACATCAGACGTGTTGATGACGGGTGCCTTCCTGCTGTGATAGCGTGTACAGTGCTGTGAAGAAGAGCTCATCTTAACCTTTTGTCTTCACCCTTCAAGAATGTCTCTGAAACACAAATCTGAGGCAAGTGCTGGTGATAAAGTAAAGAAGAGAAAAACCATCACCATTGAAAATAAATTAGAAATAATAAAAAGGTCAGAGAGAGGTGAAACTCCATCATTCATTGGCAGAGCACTTGGTTACAGTCGGTCAATAATAGCATTTATTAAAATAATGTACCTGTTCTGACTTACATAAAAATTCAACTTAATTACAAACCTACAGTCCCTATCTCGTACGTAACCTGGGGACTGCCTGTATTTCTTCTGCATCAGGAGATGTCTCTGAAGTGCTTCCCTAAAATTCAAATGCACCATGAGTGAAGACCATGGCTGTCTGGATATTTAAGTAACACAAGTTAGGAATTAAGTGTGATGTTTTCTGTAATGAAAAGTCTAGAGAGATCTGGTGTAATAACATAGAGAGCCACCAGGAGGCAGCAGCTTATGACAGTAGCAGGAGTACAGGACTGCATCAAGGTGATGCTGATAACAGCCATGTCATACCAGATTATTCTGATGTTTTTAGTATATGACTGCATAAATGCTGTGCTGATACTGCCATGTCATACCTGAATATTCCAATGTTTTTAACTTGGGAATGCAGAGGATTGTCCAGGATATGTATGAGGGAGTGAGGACTCAGGTATAAAAAAGTGTTAGTGAATGGACAAGATCCCAGTTAGAGCAGGAGCGCACCAGGGATCTTCCTTTACTCCTTACCTCTTTGATCTGGTTATTAATATGATGAGTGATGGGATAAAAGACCAATCTCCCTGTAGTATGCTTTTTGCTGATGACATTGTGTTGTGTAGCACCAGAGAAGACGAAGTGGAGAAGAAATTGGAAGAATGGAGAAGGGCTTTGGAAGATAGCAGACTGAAGATAAATAGCAGAAGACAGAACACCAGAGGTTTAATGATGATCAGGATTCAGAAGTTAGCCTGCAGAGAGAGATATTGCAAAGAATGGATAAGCTGAAACATCTAGGATCAGAGGTATCCCAAGATATAAAACTAGATAGCCCATTCCAGTGCAGTGTGGATGGAACAATAGGAAGAAGGTATCAGGAGTATTACTTGATTGAAGAATTAAGGTGAAAGGTACAGTAAGTTCAGCAATGATGTATGGAGTTGAGACGTGGGGAGTAAAGGGAATGCAGAAGAAGAAATTAGATGTGGCAAAAATGAGAATGAGGAGATGGGTGTGTGGAGTTACAGAAAAGGACAGAATAGGAAATGAGAGATACAATCAGAGGTACAGCAAAAGAGGAAGAGATCTTTAAGAAAGTACAGACAAGTAGGTTGACGTGGTATGGAAACATCTTTGTTGTCCAGTGTTAAACACGCTGAAACCTTTTGAATGCTTTGAGTGATCACTTCATATCAAATCTAATTTCTACCTCCTTAGATGATAAAAGAGGAGTTGTCAGATTTGATTTGAGTAAGATGTTGCATTGTAGGGATGACCATTAGTAACTCAATTACTGTAATGTAATCTTTAAAATCAAGAACGTATTTAATATAAAAAAGAAACACTTTAAAAAATATATTTTCAAATACCACATTTTTATGTTTAAAGTTGTAAAATGGGTGCAACAGTTCTCATTATAGAACACTGTGTACAATGTAAAACAAAGGAGAACTACAAAACTCTGGTGAGTGAGTCAGAAAGTTAGTGGACGTAAAATGAGTTACTGGTAGTCGTTGTCTTACAACCTATGCGTCTTTCGACTATTCATTTACAACCGCTACGGGCAAACAACAGTTTTCACCACATTCAGTTACATTTGTCTTACAATTACAAGAAAAAAGGCCATTGATCTAGACACAGAAATGAAGGTGGTAGTATGAGTCAGGAAAGAAAGCAAATGCAATTGCATGTGTCTTTAAGTTATCCCATTGTAACTGCACTGCTGTACTCTGACTTTGTATCTGGTCAACCTCTGAAGCTTCTACATTGTGACTCACAATGTGTCGCTTCATGCGAAGCACCACAAAGGGGTAATGCAACCACACTGAACTCCTTTATCTGTTAATGTTTATTATCAACAGGATGAAATGTTAAAACAGAAAATATATACATGCTCAAACTCTGCCAATACAATCCCTCCGCTCATAGTTAACAGAATGAACACTGGGAGAGGCTCACACTGATGATGTAACATAACACAAAGAAAGGATTCATGAACCTGTCAAAGGTTCGTCACCCATGTGAGCAAAAGTAATAAAACAAAATAATAAAATAAAATAAAAAATTTACAGAACAAACAAATGATAAAAAATCTACACAATGTTCAGGTTTAAATACATACATATACTGGTCTGTCTTACGTCCAGATGAACCAATGACTGGTCCATCGAAACCGAATTTGGCCGTAAGTCGACGACTACCTGTAATTGAAAGAAGTCATCTTGATATTTACAAAGTGCAAGCAGACTACTGTTCTAAGGATGCCATTAAAACAACCTTTTTAATGTATTTGTGAAGTACTTTATGAGGGTAAACACTACAAACGTCACTTTAAATAAAGATAAACTAATGCTAATTTAATGGTGATCTGTTCAGGATTGGTTGCCACCCTGTGCCCAATTGAATAATGCTAGCTTGGTTATTTCAGAAGTGTATAGGGACTGCTGTAGGTCACTGATTTAAAAATGTCCCTTGTAAAGTGCACTGTGATACTCTTCACAGTGAAAGACATTATATAAATTAAGCATTAATGATGAATGAAAATCTGTCATAGTGCCACGGTTTTTAACTACTGCTTTATAACTCTGGGTACCTGGGCTCTGTTCCTGGATTGGCGACTTTGTCCACTGAATGTGCATGGCCTCCATGTGCCTGTGCTAGTTTACAGCAGGCACTAAACAGATGTACAGTATGTTGAATGTGCAATAGACCCATCCAGGGTTGAGATTGGCCATGTACATCATGCATCTCATGCACCAGCATTGGAAAAGACAGGATGAGAAAATGGATAGCTAAATGATCCAAAAAATTCTTAAAATATCTCACGATTCTTGTCCCATATTCACTGGAACACTGCTGTTATCTTCAGCACCTCCATGGTTTGGCCTATAATTAATAAAAACACAGTATTATTACTTGATGCATGGCATTTTCTTTTGCAGCAACTGAAGCAGAGAAAGATGGAGTACCAGTGTTCAAGTTTCCCAGGTGGCGACTGAAAGGAAAAGTGATCCCCGAGGTGCTGGACCAGTACAAAGCAGTGGGGGCCGAGCTCAATGTTTTACCCTTTTGCTCGCAGTTCATTCCCATGGAGGTGATTGACTTACCCAAGCACGGCTCTATTATCTACCATCCGTCTATACTTCCAAGGCACCGTGGAGCCTCAGCTATTAACTGGTAGGTTGATAGTCACGTAGAGACATGTGGTGTGTCTTTGTTTCGATTCCCACACAGGATTTATTCAAGAAAAGCTTCTACAAGTTGGAGCAAATGCAAATGACTACTGAACTTAGAGCCTTTAAGTTATGGAGTACCATTGCATGGAACTTTCGTTTCAAACAACATAATTTAAATATAACATAAACCGCAAAGCTCTAAGCAACTTTGATAGGGTCAAGTAGCTCAGGAAAGCGTATAATTTCAGTTTAAGGAACCATAATCCTGGACTCCAAAAAGATGTACAATTAGAAACAAAGATATTTGTGTTATTTTAAATCTGCCAATGACACTTATGTGTGTAATTATGTGTAATAAATGCTCCCTAAATATATTATAGAGTGGACCATGCCAGAGACTATGAAGAACACTATATTAAATAAGTGCACAGTTATGGAAATAACACACTAAAAACTAGAATTGCAATAGAATTCCATACACCTGACCATAGCGACAAGGAACAATGAATGTACATTTTTCAGACTGCAAGATAATATCATTAATTCTGGAATAAGTAGAAAAAAGCAGCAAGTTTGAGCATGTTCTCTTTCTAAAATGAATTATCCAGAATTTTAAATTAATTTAAATCTTTGAATAGAAATGAAACATGAAGTATAACTAGGACAATATATTTTTTTTATCATTAGAGCCCTCATTTATAAAACTTTATATATATACTGTTGTGGTAGATAGGAGGCGTTCTCGCTCCCTTGAACCCCTGTCCACGACTCCCAACACCAGGTTAAAGTCCAAATATTGACTTTATTCTTCAGCCACAGTGTACAAAACACCCTCTCCTCCACAATACTCATATAAATAACTAATAATAAACAATAAACCAATCCTCCAGCTCCCAGACACGTTGCCACCCTTCCACCCAGCTCAGCTCGCTGTCTGGGAACTCTCACAGTTCTTTTATATTCCCTGACCCGGAAGTGTTCCCAATCCCCAGTCCATGTGATTCTCAATCACTTCCGGGTCAGGTAAAAGACGAACTTCCGGGTCATAGGGCACGAAGAAATCTTCGGTCCTCCCTGCAGCTCCCGCTTGTGGCCCCCATGGCATCCAGCAGGGCTGTGCGTAAAAACTCCATTGTCCATGATGCCCCGCTGGTCTTCTGAGGACCTCCATGCTGCAAGGAGGGCTCCACCTGGAGGCTTGGGAGTATTGGCCGGGATAAACGGCCGGCCATCCTCCACAACTGTATATATATATATATATATATATATATATATATATATATATATATATGGTTGAAATAATTTTTTACTGTCAAATAATGCAAAGAATGCAAAATAATTCTGGGCTCATCAAGCGTATACACTCACTGCACCCCCTCTTGGGGAGTCGAACCTCGGATGTCAGCGCTAGAGGCGAAGCCTCTTGTGTTGCGCCACGGCGTGTGGTTCGTTTATTTGACAGTATGTAGATCGGGGTAGTTACATTCATGGCATTCGTAGTCTGAATCACAATCTGATTGTATGGGTGGTTACCTACCAGGTAACGCTTGTGGTTGGTCTGCAAGCCATACTCTTTGCATTATTTGACAGTAAAAAACTATTTCAACCATTCTATGCTCTTCTTCTCGCAACTGAAAGAGGGCACCGTGGCGGATGTTTGCCGGCTTGCAGACCAACCACAAGCGTTACCTGGTAGGTAACCACCCATATAATCAGATTGTGATTCAGACTATGAATCCCATGAATATATATATATATATATATGCATATGCCAAAAAAATCATATTTATAAACCCTGGCGTATGCACTTTTCTACGCAATTTAATCTTTATAAATCGCAATCATCTTGTAAATGTGTGATCATGAATATGCCTCAAACACCACTTGGTACAACCATATACAGTATGGACAATGCTAACCGACCTCATGCATATGCAAGTACGATGCTGCAGTAATTCATTGGCTGGTAGAGCAGCGCCTCTTACATGACGCATCCAGTAGTCAGAGACCGAAATAAGATGCACATGAAGAACCTTTACTTGGTGGCCTAAGCATGGGTGTCAGCAACAAGCAAAAATACCTTGAATCTCAACATGATGTGGCTACTGTAAATGAAGTGAGCTCCAGCTGTACCATGGCTGAAATAAAAGAAAAATGTCCGATCTCTGGCCACAGAGCGGATTGCTAGCCACCAGCAGGGTCTGCGTGTAATCGGAGGAGGTAAAAAACACATCTACGCTATCTGATTTCGATCTGCGAATGACATCTGTAACTGGAGATGCCTTTTTATGCAGAATTATGCCAGAGAAGTCCTGACAAATGCCAGTCTCATCTTGGCATCACAGATGACTTGTATGTTAATAGAATGCTTACAGTTAACAGAAGCAGCTTCATTCTTACCTTATCCTTATTGCAATATGAGTGCATTAAAGTGCACCGATTAGGTTGGGAAAAATAGACACTGCTACAAATTGCCTTTTTATGCTGGTAACAACATGTTATGTTATATGTATGTGCACCCACACCATACAAAAAATGGATTTAGCACCTTGTTGGACAATTAAAGGCTTCTGTGATGGCCAGTGTGATAACTGTGGTGAGTTGGGTTGGTACCATCACTTCAAGAGATGGCCATTGAATCAACAAACTGAGTAACAGGGCAATTTCTGTTATAGCACACATTCTGGACTCCCTGTAGGTAGTAGCAAAGGAGAGAACAAAGACAAAATTGAGTGCCATCATGAACAATCCAGCATGTCCTCTCTGACACTCGAACACTGAGGACTTTCAGCCAACAAATTATTCAGCAGAAGTAGGTCAAGAAACAATAGGGGGCTCCTTTATACCAACAGCAATACGCCAGCATAATGCCTCATTGTAACAGGGACATACTGGTATGTGTTCAGACCATAGGGTGTCTATCTATCTATCTATCTATCTATCTATCTATCTATCTATCTATCTATCTATCTATCTATCTATCTATC
>JANRMT010062840.1:8375428-8396720 GCA_026402145.1 Polypterus bichir lapradei | reverse complement strand
ATCTATCTATCTATCTATCTATCTATCTATCTATCTATCTATCTATCACTTGAAAGCATTCATTTAAAATTACCCACTTGGGAAATGTATACTTCCCATAACAGGTATGTGTGGTATTAGTGCACAGCAGTCTGGATAACATTTTTAAATTATAAAAGAAGAGTTTTATGAAAAGTAATTTTAAAAGTGTTATAATTATTGTTCCTTGATTTTTGTAGGGATCCGGAAACATGCTGTGCTCCAAACACACATAACTGTGATACTAAATGAAACTAAAAAGTTTACATTAGGCTGAAACAAATCAGACACAGAGTTAATAAACCATCCAAAAAATAGCTGAGTACAGTATGTGACAGTGTAATAAGAGTATGGCCATCTGAAAGGGAAATAGATGCGTATCTAGCACACAGGACAGTTGATTATCCGTTCATGCATTTTCTTAACCGGCTTATCCAGGGCAGGGTCACAGGGTAGCTGGAGCCTATCCCAGCAATCACTGGGCACTGGCAGGAACAATCTCTGGATATAGTGCCAGTTCATCCAAGACAACTGGTTATGTAATTTCAAATTCAGTAGTTTTGGAGCCAACGTTGCTTATAAAGTTTTATGGGTGTTTTTATGTATAGAAGTCCACTTAGAGACTACAATGAAATTAAGGAGATGAATAAAAACAAAATGACACATTTACATACTTGCAAGGTATGCAATTAAAGTGCCACTGAAACTCTAAAGACTCTGAAAATCATCTTGCACCAACTCATAATTAAAGAATAATAAATAATTGTGCATACAGTAGATCTGACCTGCACATCAGACTCAGCATCAGCACAGTGTTCGTGTGTCACAGTGCCATTCGCTTTCAGTCTTACCAGTCAACCTAATTGAAGAACACACAGGTAACACACAAACTCCAAAGGGAGGCAACATTACCAGGTCTGGGATTAAGGGCTCATGTGCTTTGAGACATTAATGACTTAACACTGTGCAGTGTTACACCTGCAAATGTACAGTGCAGCACAAACCCAACCCAACAGAAATAAAAGACATCACCAGTTGACTTACAAGCTAATGAAGCTTTCTTTTAACTCAGCAGTCTACCAGACTGGTGTGACTGAGGAGTACCCAGTCCTGTAGGAGACTGGAGTTCAAGTCCAGGATGAAGCAGTAGCTCAACACGTTCTGCTGGTTTTGAACTTAAGCCCACAGTGGCAGTGGTTTATGGCCTTTAACTTAATTTTGTGGGCTCAATAGTGGACGATTGGATAGTAACATGTATTATTTACATTTTGTCACTTTTAATGAGACAAATAATTAATTTTGTACAGTTGAGAATGATATAAATGTACTGCTTACCAAAATAAAAAGAAGTCAAACCCATGAAATATATCATTGGGTTTAATTTGACCAGAGACTTCTAATCTTCTTCCAATTCTCTCTTAGGACCTTGATACATGGTGACAAGAAAGCTGGTTTCACAGTTTTTTGGGCAGATGATGGTCTGGACACTGGGCCCATCCTCCTCCAGAAGGAATGTGAAGTTCTTCCAGATGACACTGTTAATACCCTCTATAACCGATTTTTGTTTCCGGAGGGGGTCAAAGGCACAGTAAGTGGTAGCTCTAATAAGGACCTCATAAGAAGTGGAAGCAATTGGGGTTCAGCAAAAAAGTTGGCCCGGCAGATTGGTTGGGCTGTGTTCGTTTATTATTGTCTAACACAGAAACCTGCTAGGGCGGCGGTGTGATAGCCATACCTTTGCTTATTTACATTTTTGCAGCTGTAGTTCCATATTTCATAAAGTGAGGCATCGATATTATAGATACATTACCGAAACACATCTGTGTTTCCCACTCCATCTTGGTTATTTCTCCATCAGAAGTTCTAAATTTCCTTCCTATATTCTTGTACATACAGTAAGTGAAGTCTCTCAGTGCAGTTCACTTTTTAAATGGATTTATCCACCAAATGTTTTGAGTTTTACTTGTTTTAAATTAATTACTCAATTTTTTGTTGAGGGTTTCCAAATAGTACAAAATCGTTCAAACAGAGCTACCAGAAAGGCATTCCAGCAATAGCAGGACTCTTGTGCAAAAAACTCCACAGTCCAAGTGTCTTTGTTTAAATGATTTTTGTGAAATTCAAATCAAACAGTTCACACAAAAAATACGGGAAACGCTGATAAATAAACACAAGAAAAGGAGACTTCTTTTCTATGGTAAGTATCTAGGTTACAATTTAACATTTCTGTCTGTTATCACAAAGACTAGGACCTACGTTTGGCCTACGTACATAACGGTCATAACAGTTAGAAAACTCGATACCCTTAATGCATATCTGTTTTAACAGTTCATGGTTCTTTCCAACTGTCTAACTTCACTCTATGAGCTGTGCTAATGTAACACGGCGCTAACATTAAGAACATTCCATTACCTCTAACCCAGTGTTAACCAACCTTTCTTTGTAGTGGCACACTTTGTTTAACCAAAATATCCCAAGGCACCCCACTTTTTTACTAACCAAAAACACAATTATATCTCATACACATGCTCAACTGTCTGAAGGAGCAGGACTACTGGATAAGCTGGTGAACAAACAGCTCCGAGATCAGCGTTCGCAGTCATGGCAATTAGTAAGCACTTTGGTGGCATCTCCCTCCTGATTGTCCCTTTCCCCAGCCCTGTCTGCCTCAGAGGCAACTCGTATGCTCACTCTCCACCATCCCCTTGAGGCTCACTGGTGACCACACACCCAGACAGATGGACTCTAGCAGCCAGGAGATGCATCCAAAGTGCTTTAATACTAGTGATTACAGAGCTGCGTTTATGCCAGCTTCTCCAGGTAGTCGTGTCCTCCTCCGGCAGGTCTGGACCACCTATGTAGCTGGTTTCTCTCATGTTCAGGCCCAAGTGCACTACATTATTATATCCACAGCACACCTGGGTAGGTCTCACTGTGCACCACTGTGCCTTGGCACACTGGTTGAAAAACACTTCTAAAAGAATCGTCCATTTTCTATGTTAAAAGTACATCATATTTAAATTCAAACTAAGCAAAGACTAAGGTAAACTTACCATTAAAATTAACTGTCTCTTACAAATTTCACACTTCAAGATGAAGAGTTTTTTTGATGTTCTAAATATTTTCTGGTCTGCTCATGCTCACAGAGGCATTATACATCTATTTTTAGTAAAGATACATTAATGGTCATAGTTCATATTTTCTATAGTGGTCTTAATTGTTGTGATCTGAGTAGTGGAGGTTCTATTTTTGTACCCTTTTTGTATGTATTATTTGTTTTGGACATAGTCACATTTTTTATCGTTACCTTGAAGATGAAGAAGACGACTGCCTTCAGTTCCCAGCGAGGTCCTCGTCTATAAGGAGATTCCATATTCTCACTTTGTCAGGTGGAGTTTTCTCCCATATCCCAGAAACATGCATGTTGAAAGGAGACTCTGGGTGTGCATGAGTGTGCCCAATAACAGACTACTGTCCTGTTCCGGAGATGCTTCACTATTGTAGTCACCATTATACACTGATAGTTTTACATTTCTTGTAACTTTCATACATTTTCTGAGCACACGTTCTAATGTAGGGTCTTTGGATGTTATAACATCTCTGGAGCGTTATAACAGGAATGATCTCTAGATGAGATACCAGTCCACCACAGACTGGAGCCCAAACTGCACTATCCTATGGAGGACCCACAGAATATTACTTAATTTATCAGGAGGATAGAGAACATAATGCTGCCTGTCATGCTAATTTTGGTGAATGTTCTATTAGGCATAAAATCCATAATGCAACTCTTAGAGAACAGTTACCTTCTTTGCTGTTCACGATATGTCACAGTAATCACAGCTATCTGCTCATCCACACATAAAGCTTAACTTAAGCAAACTTCTCAGCTGGGTGACACTGCATGTTTAAAAATAAATGTGGGTGACTGAATGGAGAGAGACCCGAGTTCACTTCCCGGGTCCTCCCTGCGTGGAGTTTGCATGTTCTCCCCGTGTCTGCGTGGGTTTCCTCCCACAGTCCAAAGACATGCAGGTTAGGTGCATTGGCGATTCTAAATCGTACCTAGTGTGTGCTTGGTGTTTGTGTGTGCGCGACCTGCGGTGGACTGGTGCCCAGCCCGGGGTTTGTTTCCTGCCTTGCACCCTGTCTTGGCTGGGATTGGCTCTAGCAGATCCCCGTGACCCTGTAGTTAGGATTTAGCGGGTTGGACAATGGATGGATGGATGAATGGAGACAGTTACTGTCAAAATTTGGACAGATAATGAATGTATGCTGAAGAGTATAAAGACATAAATGCAAATTACTGAATAAGAGTGATCATCTCATTCAGGCTATTAGGGCATACATTCAGTTTTGAAACTCCTTGAATCATTTTTGTTTGTTTATTTTTTTTCTCTGTGGGAAAATGCAGGACAAGCAATATGGTAGCATATCATATAATGTGCTTAAAGCTCTCTTTGTCCACAGGTGGAAGCAGTCCGGTTAATCGCTCAAGGCATCGCACCTAAGATTATACAGCCAGAATTGGGAGCAACGTATGAGGGAATCCAGAAAAAGGAGAACGCCCAGGTAATGGAGACTTTTTGTAATCACAATTTTTGCCATTTTATTCTATGGCATGCAACTCTTCTGGCCTAATAGTCTGTGTACAATGAAGTAAAGAGCAATCATTTTTGAATTTACCAACTCAGTAGTGAGCATGGAGTTGTCAGGTGAGTATAGATACACTCATGAGCCATGTAGTTTGTGGCTGTGAAACTCTTGGGCAAATCACCACTCCAGCAGAATCATCAGGAGAAGTCACTTCCCCTGCGTGTTATCCGCTTTTAAGTAAATTACTCGGCAAAATTCTGTTGTATTACATTTGAACCTAAAAGAACCTGAGATCCAGTGACACAAATGCACAGCATACGTGCATGAGATGGCCATTATTCATTTTTGCTTTTTACTTTCTCGCATATGAAGTATAGGGAAAGTATTATAATCGTCCAAAGATGTGATGTCGACATTTTGATGAATCTCAATGTGGCCTCCCTGACTTTCTCGTATACGAAGTATAGAGAAAGTATTGGAATCCTCCAAAAATTCTATTTCGAGATTTTTGATGAATCTCGACATTTTAGACCTCCCTGGGTCAATAACTCAATAACAATAAGAAATACTCAATAACTCAGTAACCAAATTTTGCCTACAAGTATTAGGCACAAAATGGATATTTATATCAACTTATGGGCTATGGCCATTAACTGGAAGTGGTATTTTACCTTTTATTCATGCAGCTGCAGAGTCTGATTTATTCAACTTTACTTTTATAACAATTGTTCAATATATTATTAGTTTGATTTGATTTGTTGTTGATAGTTCTTTAATGCACATAATAAAAACATATAATCATTGTCTTGCAGTTTACTCCTCAAATATCCATCCCCATATCTGAGTATACGAGAAAGTCTGGGGGAGACCACTCCTAATTTTTACATTTTTTATGCCCAGATCCTGAGCACACTATTTTCAATAATGTGATTCAATAGGAAGTCTCAAAGTGACAAGCAGCATTGCCTGATAACTTTAAGTGCTCCAAAGTCACGAGTTCAGGTTTCTTGATTAAAACATTCTTGTGTGACCACCCAGGATATAAATAGTTCAATACGGTTATCTTTGTTAAAATGATATTGTAGTACCAGAGCACATGTCAGTGGTTTTGAGTCTGTGGTTGCCTGTAAACATATATACCATGCAACTTGATGAAAATGGTGTTATTGTTTGTCTAAAAGTTCACTTTTTTTCAACCATTCATTGGTCTCCTGTGCTGTACTGCAGACATGATGGTGTTGATCTGCCTGCTTTTGTCACAAATGTCTATAGTGATGGATGCCTAACTTTTTAGTCAATAGTCTAATTGAAATTTACATTTTTTAAATTTGGGTTAATTTTGCACAATTGGATCTCAGCTTTTATCACTAGCAGAGCCTCAGGGGGTGGCTTAATGTTATTTTTATTATTCTTATGTAATGTTCATTTCAAAAAGCATTCCAGAAGTTCAGTCACACCATTGTAAATGTAGCGATCAATTTGTTTTTTGAACATCTAATTTTAAGGATTTTTTGTTAACATAAATTTAAATCCTCTTACAAATGTTGACAATAAACAGACTGTCTACCTTTTGATGAAATACACGAGATACCAGCCCATCATAAGTACAAACGGCCAAATCACATCTGTTATAATTTTAATCAGTAACGTTAGTGAACAGCAAACTGTCAGATCACTGTTTTTGCCATCCCTTGTAACTTCTGCATTTACAAAGTGCTGCCCCATGTTTTAAACATGCCTGATGTGTGTCTTTCCAGTTTCAGAAACTACAAGTGGATCTGTTCTCAATTAGGTAATCACTAAAATTCCATAATTTCGTTATTTTGTATTCCACCTCCATAATGTATCTGTTGAACCAATCAGCTACAAAGCTGCTCGCCTTACTGGCTGTAACAAAATTTCGAAACTTTAGGACTGACTAACTGAGTTGGTCGTTCGTCAGTATCAGACAATCCGTGACCTTGGCCGATGTTTCAACATTTGGTTGCAGAGTGGTTGTACAATTTCCAGCAAATTCAGTAGTAGTGCTGGCAGCAAACCAGTTGCTAAAATTAGAACAGTTACCAGCAGACTTTTGGTTTGCCATTGGGACATCCCCCACATTTTCAGTGCCAACATCAGACTCTGGAATGTTTTGTAGTTCTGTTGGTTTCCTTTCTATAATAAAACCTCAAGCGTTTTTGTTGAGACATTGTTACCTTGTTCACATTTTTCTCAAAAAGGATCTACCTACACAACTAGTAAATTCTGTAAATTACTAGTTGGCAGCCTCCACATGTTTTGAGTGGTTATGATAGGTAAAATTTAAAGTTAATCTTATTTTATATACCATATTGTGATAAAGTTTCTAGACATTGGTGCAACTATTTGGGTGCCAAGCCAGCAGTTTCCCTTTTAATTTTTATTTTCAAAACAAAAATGTCCAAAACAACATGTACAGTAAATAAGCTTGTGCCATCCTGGTGGCATGCCTCTAACAAAGTAAACAACTATAGGCACCGAGATCTCCATCTCTCTTTCTCTCTCTTACTTTTGGGTTTTCCAGGGTCAAAAAAAAATGATCTTCCTGGCTCTATCCTTTCCATTTTATAGGCCTCTGTCCACGGAGGGTGTGAACAATGCAGCCCGTTAGGGGCGAGGCTATTCCTCATCTCCTGGTGACCGCTTCGAACTGTGTAGAAAGCAGGAGATATCGTTAATTATCAGACTTATCAGAGATGATCCCGATGCACATGTGTGTGAAATGTACAGTATACACTTTCCAAGTAGTTTTTGAGTTAAAGTAACTCTTTTAGAGAAAACGTACCACTGTCGATTTTGCTGTATTGGTTTATAATTATTTGATACCAGTAAGAGCGCACTGCACAATAATGTGCAGGGAATACACTTGACTTGAGCATTCCTAGTTTTCATCCTCTTTCTCTGTACGTTTACCATTCGTTTGCTCAGAGGTTGATGCGCTTGTTGCTTCCTGAGCAGCTCTTCTTTTCTCCATCCTAGCGGCCCGCTTCTTCTCTTCTTTCGTCGGCATCTTTTTGCGTTAAAACTGATTAAGTCAGTGTTTTTCGAGTTGCAATTACTGAGTACGTTTTCCTTAATTTTTCACTTAAGTCTTCAATCTGCCTCAAGAATGATTTAAGATATGAAGAGGTGTGCAAGGTGTACCAGCAAGTAAACTAGGGGGCATACGCCTTCCTGGGCCCTGTACTGGCGCTTCACCTGGCTTAAATGTAAGCAAATGTGTACTAAACCATAATATGGGGCTTTGCAGGCCATTCAGTTTGTTTAGAATTGCTGGGGCACCATGTTCAGTTTGCACGTGGACACCCTAGGTTCATTCCCACATCCCCAGAGATTGAAATAAGGGTAAGTGGATGATCCTAAATTATCCTATAACAATGTCAGTATGGGAATGGACGCTGTGATGGATTGGTGTCTCATCCATGGTTATTTCTTTATTGTGTCCAGTGCTTCCTGATAAAGCTGTGGTCCTCCATGACCACGAATTCGGTCAAGTGAGTTTAGCAATATAATGTTGTGCTATTAGACATTGTCTCAGGTGGCAATTAAAAACATAGTGCTCCCATATACTGCGACTTTTCCTTCAAATTATTGTATTTCTCTTTAAAGATTAATTGGGATCAGCCAGCTGAAGCAATTCATAACTGGATCAGAGGAAATGATAAAGTGCCAGGTGCCTGGTCGGTGGTTGATGGACAGGTAAGTTCCCTCTCATTTCAAATGATGCTTCTTGAGGTCCCGTCTTCATCAGCAGCAATTCTCCATGTCTGATGACATACTTTATCAGGGCTGAAAGCAATGTTGTTTGATGCACTATATGTCAAATTACCAGTCAGAGAGGGCTTCGCATGTGCTTCGTGAAAAGTGCCTTCCTACATGTTGTAGACTCTGGCAATGGTGTGGCAGCATTTTGAAATGCATGGCTCATCTCCCCTACATAGTATCTTTAAACAGGTCTAGAAATTGTGAGGTATTTCAGTGCGATGGACTTTTTATGCTTGGCATGGCATCATGTTTAGACCTTGATGAAAGTCTGGAAACTGCATTGGGACTTTTTGTCGTTTTTTTGCATTGTAATACACTGATACTTTGCTGGGATGCAGACATTCTGTTGGTGTGTCCTTTCATTCCCCCTGAGATCTTTATGGAGTTTTGGCTCCATTAATGACATAAAGATGTGAGCATTTTTTGAAGCAAACATTTTTATCTAGTGTGGCATCCTAATGCCACTCTGACAAGGATTGTCTTCGCTGTGAGGTTCAACTCCGTACAGTAAACTGAAGGCCTTTAGAGGTGTGGGTATTCAACTCTGCCATGTTATAAGGCTGAGTCACCACAGTTGACATGATAACCTTCTAGAATTTATTCAGTATGACATCAAATAGTTTGCCATTGTGAGAGAACAATGTGCTACCCAATTGTGGGGTCATTAGCTGTATCGCTTATCCACCTACAGCTCTCAGTTTATTATGTTCAGTGATGTGAGGTAGCATAAGCTGAATTCTTCCACAGGGTACACAAAATCGTACCTAGGGAGCTTTTTACCATAGCTAAACAGATCAGTCAAACTCATGAAACAAAGCCTATAAATAAATTAGGTCATTATCTACTCAAATGACCTAAAGACACGAGGCATTGCTTCATGTGTAACAAACCATCCCATAAGCACATATCCCCCATGACTTGTCTCTTCAGCTTTATCTCTTATAGGCATCAAAAAACTTAACCTGTACAATGGAACATGCCATATCTCTTAAAAAGTGGCTTAGCATACATGGGCTCATCTGTCAGCTGTTTCAGAAAGCCAGGGAATCAGGAATGCCATCACAGAAGAAAGTCCACTCAGAGTCTAAGATAATAATTCTTTCTGAAGGTCCCTAAACATGCCTCTCTTTCTCTTTTCGGCCACAGAAAATTACTTTCTACGGCTCTTCCTTAGTGGAAAATGGCTCATCTCCAGACAGCCAGCAGCTCCAAATCCCTGGCGCAAGCAGACCAGGACTTGTCACCAAAAATGGGCTGGTTCTCTACGGCAACGATGGCAAGACGGTAATGACACCCCCTGAGCATGTGCCTCCATTGGCTGCTTGGTATTGTTATCTGTACATCAAAAATTGTATTGAAGGCCTAATTAATCTTTGAGTAAAGAGGCCAAGCTTATGAAATAATTGAAATTCCATGTTTGTTCAAAGTGCTCCATTATATAAAGTCTATCTTCAAAGTGGTTCAGCTGGCATGCTTACATACCAGGCCATTAGCCGAGCTGCCTTGAATGCCGCATTCAGCTGCATGTAGCCTTATTAGTGTAGACAAATTCTTTGTGTGAGCTTTAAATGCCTTCTTTGTAACAGAGGAAAATTAGAAGTCACGGCAGAAAATGAAAACCTAATTGATTCAAAGAGTATTCTGGCACACTTTGTACCTCTTGGCCAACGATCTTTAATCTTTAACTAATGGAATTTGCTTATAATAATCCGTTGGATTTAATAGCAGGCCTTATAAATAAGCTGCCTAAAATAATCATGAGTCTTATTTGCAGAAAAAAAAAAAAAAACTAAACTAAAACACCTTGTCTTTTTTGCCTGTGTGGGGTGATGGTGTGATCAGCGCTTATTTGTTACTTACAGCAGGTTCCACCTCCATATAGGAAGATAATAAAGGGAATTCTGCATGGTATTAATAACCCATATTGCAAGGAGTTAGGTGAGATTGTTAGTTTAATGTGGGTTGTGGCTGAGTTACTCAGTTACATATGTTAACAGTAACGTTAATAATAAGATATGTTTAATTCATTCAGCCTTTGGGGTCTAAAGGTGATTTCACACTCATAGTCACTTTGATTTATGTTGAATCAGAAGATGGCAATTTCCTTTGCTTCAATAGTTACTTTAGTTGCATTTTACACAGAAAACTTTCAGTCAAAGTCAAAGCGAACTTTACTGCCATCTCAACCATATACAAGTATACAGATAGACGAAATTGTGAAGCTCAGGGTTCACAGTGTAACAACATGAAATGCAAATAATAAATTAAAAATACATTAACAATAGAATTAAAATTAAAATTTAAAATTAAAACACAAACAAGACATTGTGCAAAGACAAGACAAAGAAATAGCAGCAATATTGACGTGTAGTAAGCAATATGAACATTGATGCAATGTATGGCATTTGCAATCTAGATACATAAATATAGTCAATAGATATGTAATATAAGAAATAAATAATAGATATAGATAATACAGAAATGATCAGTGTATGATAATAGTTTTTTAAGACATGTGTAATCAGACCACAAGTAACAGTAAACTCCCCGCCGGTGTGTCATTGACTTCATACTTTAGGCAGAAACATTGTTATGAAGGATCGACAAGAGCTATGCTTGTGCACCGGCACATTTGCAATGATGTTTTGTTTTTTTTACCCAGCAGAGCTCTGTGAACAGAATGTGTTTTATCTGGTAATTAGAGGATAATATGAAAATGCGTTACTTTGCATGCTACATGAAGGACACATTTCATCTACTGTAGGTGACTGCGTGGTCAGCTGTGGTGAGGCCATACAGTGATGTGCCGCGGCTTCATTTAGACAGCAGACGTGTCGGGTGAATTGAATTACACTGAATGATGTCCCTAATGGGGTTAATCTCCAATAGCCTGAATGTCACCTTTATTTAGGTTATTTCAAATCAAAAGCCTGTTAGGCCTGTAAATAATGGATAATAAAACCCATGTGAGGATGTTTGACTCACATTTACTACATAGTATCAAAGTTAATGTGCCTCCAGTGACAGCATCGCGGGTTCACGTTAAGAGGACGTCCCAGCTGTGCACCTCTCTCTTGCCGTGTAAGATTAGGGTCTTTGAATCATCAGTCTCAAAGGGCATTCGTTTTTCACCAACTCTGTATGTGCTCAGTTTGTCCTACCCAAACAAAACCGAATTTACAACTTGTTTTTATTTACATAGTCCACTTCTATCCTATCTGATCGTAAGAAATCCAAAGATTCTCTGAGGCTGAATCTGGTGCTAGGATTGGTCTGTAGTGTGAGTTGTTTTATGCAGATATGTATGCATTTCTTGATTTATTTTTGTTTCCCATAATACTTTGGGCAATTCATGTAGTTACTTAGTCCCATGTCAAATCACATTTTATACTCTGCTTCAGAGTTTGCTTGGTACTGCACTGAGACCAAGGGGTCTGGGTACGGTTGTTTTAGTCTGCACCAGAGTGTTATTCTTGTGTTCACATCTATCTAAATAAGCCACACTATGGGGACAATCACCCTAGAGTTTGAAAACAGAAATGCTCCAGACAAACTAGGTGAGAAAACCTTTAAGCCCAGCAAGGCTCTAAACACCCGTAAAGGAAAGCACTCAAAGGTTTAACAAAGTGCATTATGGAGCCATCAAGTGCTTGTTCTACCTAGCCAGACATACAGAAGTGGAAAGTGAGAAAAAAAGTAAAAGATACCACAGAAATAAAAAGAAAAACAACAAATAAACACAAAGTCTCACTACCATTACTGATATTGCAAAACTAATAAGCAGAAAAATAAAATTGCATTGCTGGAAATAAATGTTAAAAGTTTTCATTCCACACAATGTAGAATTTCCAATTGTAAATCTGGTCCTAGTTATCTAAACAATGCATGGATGGCATGGAAGTGCGCCTAACAAGAGTCGCGACTAAGACATCTGCATAGCACTCGGCATAAAGACACAGCAATTACACACAAAACAACAAAGAAAATAAAGTTAATTAAAAAACAACAAAAAATCTGTAAAGTAGAATGAAAAATGGTCAGCCATATGCTGAACCTGATTTATTGTCCGCCTTTGGGTAAATTAGTTACTAAAACAGGGCAGCGTACTTACGATGGTGTTGTTCTGAAACATTTCAGATCTGTGATGTTATGGAAGTCTCCATTAAATATAATGAAAAATCATTCAACGAGTGGAATTGGAGAGAGGGTTCCACTGCAGCTTTCAGACCTTTCCTGAATGTCACTGCTGCCCCCAGGACCCAGTTTGCCCACCACCCATAATAAGTACCACATGCTTCATCAAAATTGTTCCATAAATAGAAGTCATCTTGTTTGACGCCAGTTTAAATAAATGAAAATTCACAAGGTAAATCAAATCAAATGGTGAAAAGTTGTAATTAATGAGTATAATTACAAGAAATAAGATCATAATGTGCCTTAGGATTTGAGCTGTCAGAGATAAGTAAGGTCTTAGTAAGGTGAACTTCCACCCTTTTCAAACGCTGAGAATGGATTTGGCTGTTTTAACCAGAAGTTTGCTACAACTATTCCGTACCATCTGTTCTTGTTATAAAACAGCTTTTTTCCCTCAGCTGGTGACATTGATATCTTAAACTCCTATGATGATGCTTATTTGACAGCTACTTGTGAAGAATCTGCAGTTTGAAGATGGCAAGATGATAGCTGCCTCTCAGTACTTTAAATCTGGTGACGACTTGACTGTGAATTTAACCGAGGAAGAGACGAAGTTGGCAGAAGAGATTCGGGTAAAATCCCTTGCATAACTGCGTTGCTCTTATACTAACCTACAGTATGTTCCCATAATTCAGAAATATTCATTTTTGAGATTGTGATGGCCAGCTTTCTATATACAGGGTCATGAAAAAGTATATGACTCTTGTCTGAATTGTCACATATTTGTCATAATGAATGTTATGAGATGTTGATCAAAAACCTCATGCTTTTACATTATAAACATTATGAGAGAAAAAAAGAGAAAATTATGGCAAACCTAATGATCTATTTGAAAATGTAATTGCATTTGGATTGACTGTGCCACCTTCAACAACAGTAACCTAGATCAGACATTTTCTATAGAATCTCGCGTTTCAGTGGAATTTTGGATCACCCTTTTTGGGGAGCCTGCTTTAGCAAAGTGAAGTTTGTGCAAAGCAACACAAGTAGATATCCTGCACTTTATAATCACTTTAAAAATACATACAGTGCCTTCAGAAAGTATTCAGACTCCTTCACTTTTTTCATATTTTGTTATGTTGCAGTCTTATGCTCAAATCATTTAAAATATTTTTTTCCCTCATCAAACAACACTCAATACCCCAGAATGACAAAACAAGATCCAGATTTTAGGTATTTTGTCCAAATTATTAGAAATAAAAAACCGAAATGTCATACTGGCACACGTATTTAGACCCTTTGGTCAAAACGTATCAGAGTTCGTTTGGCAGCAATTCTGGCCTGGATTTGTCTTGGGTATGATGCAACAAGTTTGCACCCCATGGATTTGAGGAATATTCTGCCATTGTTCTCTCAAGCTCTGTCAGGTTGGATGGAGACTATCAGTGGACATTCACAGAACTATCCCTAAGCTACTCCTGTGTTATGCTTTGTGCTTCAAGTTATTGTCCTGTTGGAAGGAGAACCTTCGGCCCAGTCCGAGTTCCGGAGACCCTAGAGTAGGTTTTCGTTAAGGATATCTCTGTATTTTGCTCCATTCAGTTTTCACTCAGCACTGACTAGTCACCCAGTCCCTGCTGCTGAAAAAGCAACCCCATCACCATGCCTCTACGTAGGAATGGTATTGCGCAGGTGATGAGTACGGCCTGGTTTCCTCCAGACGTGACACTCAGAACTGAGATCAGACTGTCCATTGTTGGCTTCATCAGACCAGAGAATCTTGTTTCTCACAGTCTGAGAATCCATTAGGTGACTTTTGGCAAGCAACCCTGCTGGCTTTTATGTGTCATAGGGTTACTCTGCCATAAAGCACAGGTAAATGGAGTGTAGCAGTGGGTGCTGACCTTCTAGAAACATCTTCCATTTCTACATAGGTCCTCTGGAGCTCGAATGACCATTGGGTTCTTGGTTACCTCTCTCTCTTACCCTGGCCAATCTCCCCCAATTGTTCAGTTTGTCCAGGGAGCCAGTTCAAGGTAGAGTTGTAGTTGTTCCAGACGTCTTCTATTTAACAATTATGGAGGCCACTGTGTTCTTGGATACCTTCAGTACTACAGAAATTTTTTTGTAGTACTTCCCCAGGTCTGTGCCTTGACACAATCCTATCTCTAAACTCTGCAGGCGATTTGTTCAACCTCATGGTTTGGTTTTCACTCTGATACACATTGTCACCTGTAGAAACTTCTATACACAGGTTTGCCTTCCCTAAACATGCTCAGTCAATTGCATTGACCACAGGTGGAGCCCAAACAGCAAACATTTTAGCAGAATGTGCAATTTGCTAAAAATCCATAAGGGGAAAATGACTGTTTCTATTTAAGGATCGGACCTGTTTCAACTGGGAAGTTACTTGATTAGACATGGAGCAATCCACACTGATGGTCGCTTTGCCTTTTTCATTCAGATAGGCAAATAATAAAATGATAATATCTTTATTATGCTGTCACATGAATTTGTCCATGTATTTCTGTTGCATCAGTCCATCTGGAAAGGCATTCTGTCCAATGTGGATGGCATTGAGGACTCAACAGACTTTTTCAAATCTGGAGCTGCTTCCATGGATGTTGTGAGGTGGGTAAAGGGTGCTGTTCCCTTGAGGTTCTTTTGTTCTTTGGTTGCTTCTTTTCCTGGTTTTATAATTTGCTCTGCTTAGCCCTTTTTTTTTTCTTCTTACAATTCTTCAGACTTGTGGAGGAGGTGAAAATAAAATCAAATGGTCTGGAGTTGCAGAACGAGGATGTATATATGGCTACCACTTTCAAGGATTTCATCAAGATGTTGGTGCTGAAGCTGCGTGGAGAAGACAGCAAAGATGAGCTACATGTTGATTATGTAGGTTCCATATGGTTGGCAGTATTTATTGATGCTATTGTTGTATGTTTTTGTGTAGTTGGCCTTGTTTGGCTGTGATTTATACTGAAAAGCCTTTATAACAAAGGGAAACCTCTCCCTTTGCAGCATACACTATCAATTTTCTGTTTAACCAATTTCTGCAGGTACGATGGCTTGTACATAGATTGAACATGTACAGCACAGTGCTCTGCTGTTAGTCTAGTGGAAGCCAAGATCAAATGAACATGGATGCTCTGCTGTGGAATTTCGGCAGGTTTCACTCCATCTAACTAAAGAAATCTCACTACAGTACGTTGTTCAAAAAAGCTGCAACCCCACAGCAGGGTGTCCATGTTCATTTCACCGTGGCTTTGACTAGACTAGCACTGCGCAGTGTGCATTCAAACTACCCATAAGCCATCGCAAACGTCTTATATTGTGTCAGTTTCAATCCCTTGCAGTTACCGCTTAATTTTCATGTTGTCTTTACTTTTTGATTTACGGTCATACTGTTGTAATTCTTTTTGTTTTCAAATTTTTCTTTCTTTGGTCCTTCAACACATTATTTCTTTTTTTTTTTTTTTGTTAACCACAGGTTGAAATGCAAGTGAATAACATGACCATCCGCATGCCTCACCAGCTATTCATCAATGGGCATTTTCTGGATGCTGAAGGACAAAAGTCCTATGAGACCATTAACCCGACAGACGGCAAGGTGAGCAGGATGGTTATTGTATCTGAATACTGAACAGGACTGCTTTAAATTTGGCTGTTTTGTTAAATTTTACAGTACAAAGATATAAAACACTCTCAAGATGCTATTTCACTGGTAACATATACATGAGAAACCAATAATGGCTATTGCATGGGAGAGCATTAATAATACATTTAATATTGCTGGATCTCTACTATGCTTGCTGAAAATTGATTCCTCTGTTTCTCGCTATTTTAATGTGTTATGAATTGATTATTATAACGCAATACACAATTGGACAAGCGTGTGTGTGTGCCCAAGTGCTTGGGATCGTGTCATTTAAGTATTAGTTCTTCTACTCTTTTGCCCATTTAATTTTTTTCCACATCGAGTTGGGCCATTCTTGCTGGTGGAGCCACAAATGTGTGGACATGTCAGATATGCGTGGGCACCCATCCATGATAGGCGCATCCAATAGTGTTGAACCAAGTTGCAGCCCTAGTTCATCTGAACTGTTCATCTAAATGTATTACCAGATGGATGATTAAATATTTTTTCAATCCTTAAAGAAAGCTTAATTTTGTCATGTTAGAATGTTGGTCATTTTTGAAGTAGATGTCTCTCTTGTCTTTTGTAGCCCATCTGCAAAGTATCTCTGGCTCAGGTCCCTGATGTTGATAAAGCTGTAGCTGCTGCCAAAGAGGCTTTTGAAAATGGACAGTGGGGGAAGATGAATGCACGGGACCGTGGGAGGCTCCTCTATAAGTAAGCTATTTGTCATTATTATTTTTTTTTTAACTAATCTTTAACAACAACATTTATTTCTATCGCACTTTTCCATACAAAGGGTGTAGCTATAAGTGCTTTGCAAGATGACAAAGAAACAATAATAAGATAAGAAAACCAAATTACAAATAGATAAAAAGAATAATGAATAAATGGCATACCAAAACCTTTAGATAAGAATAAATTCGTATGCATTTGCCTAACTTAGATATACAGGGAGTAGACAAAGTATAGTCTTTATTTTGTTTTAAAGTCTCTAAAGATAAGTCCAGTGGTGTGCTCAGATAGCCAGGAAGGACAGATAAAAAATAAAAAAAACTCCCGAATCTGCAAGGGTTCCAAGGCCAAAAGACCACCCAGCACCCTACACTGCATGAATGTGTCACCATTAACAGGACACTCTTATGGAGCTCTTCATCAGCGCAGTATCTCAGGTGGGCATACTTAGGCCATGGGTGCAGCGAAGCAGAGCACCACCACAAAGTGCCAGGAAAAAGAAAACACGTAAAAGTGGTGATCAGTCAAATAGAATTACAGATAATGAAAAGAAACAATTTCCTCATCGCTGCAGTATGAAGAAAACCTAGTGATGGTAGTAATTTAAGTGATCACAAAAGACAAATTAATGAGATGGTTTAGGAGGTTTTAAAGTATTTAGCTGTACTGGCCTGTCATATCGTCAATGGCAAAGTGTTCCACATTTTTGGTGCATAGAAACAGAAAGCCGCCTCACCAGTTCTTACAGGCTTCACTCTTGAAATACTGAGCAAACTGGTGCTATGAGCATATAAGATTACAATGAAAAATTGTAAATAGGGTGACAAATAGTCCAAAGTATAAGATAGTGCTAGAATATTTATAACCTTTGTGGAAACGTGTGCCCGGACACAGACAGACGGACATCGTTTTGCAACCCAACACACACAATTATTTACAAATAGTTTAGTGCACAACCCAGTGCCTCCAGCAGCGATCCCCCAAAGTCCAGGCCTCACTCTTCAGTGCCTTCCTTCTGGCCGCCTCCACTCCTCTCTCACCCGACTCCAGTCCACTTCCACCCGACTCTTATTCTCGAATGAAGGGAGGCGGCCCCTTTTATACCAGCCCAGATGGGCTCCAGCTGCTTCCCAGCACTCCTCCGTGGACCCTCCCCCATGTGGTGGAAGTTCCGGCTGCGCACCCGGAAGCCCTCCGTGTGTCCCCAGTCTTCTTCCCCCCCAGCACTTCCTGGTGTGGCGGAAGTGCTGAGGTCCAGGGTTTTTCAGGCACCAGGGCACCCCCTGGAAGTGACCACGGGCCACTACAGGGTTGAGCTTCCAAGCTCTGCACCCGTGGCCCCCAGTGCAACCAGGGCGGTCGCCCCCTCGTGGTCTGTAGGAGGCGCAAGCCCTCCTCCGGTCCTCCTGGGCATCCCGGCTGGGTACCACCCCCAGCTGTCCTCCACACCTTATATACAGATCAAAGAATTTTAAAAATCAGTCCTATAATACACAGGAAGCCAGTGCAGTGATGCAAAGACTGGTGTCATATGCTCAGATTTTTTTTAATTAAAATTTTTGCTTCTGCATGTTAGAGTAATTACAGCCAACTTTCTCCTTTATTTGGTAATCCTGATAGGAGAGCATTGCAATAATCTAGATCAGGGTAGGCAAAGTCGGTCCTGGAGAGCCACACTGGCTGCAGGTTTTCATTCCAACCCAGAAACGAATCCTTGCCAACCTCAGACCTTATTTCATTTTATGGCTTGTTAGTCTGCAATGTTATTTTGTAGATTTTGTTTCCTTTCCCAGGGTATCATCCAAATGATTTGAAGCCTAAAACTGATCATTTTCAGTCTGTCACATTTTTCTTTCGTTTTATTAAATCAAACATGTGCATGATGAATACACACAGATGTAAATGGAAACAAGCTAGATGGAGAACTGCTGGCCGCTTTACATTTACATCTTATTGCTAACAACGAGTCATTAACACACTGAATGTAGCCGTTTAAGATTGAAATAAGCAATTAAGGGTGAGGAAACTTAACAAGCGAGACCACTAAAATGAAGGATCAAAATGTCATTTAAGCAATAAGTGCTTCATCAGCCATAATTGATTGCTCATTAAGAAACTGGGTTGGAACAAAAACCTGCAGCCACTGTGGCTCTCCAGGACCGACATTACCTACCCCTGATCTAGACAGCTAATGACAAAAGTATGTATTAACTTTTCAGCATCTTGCAGTGATATAAAAGATCTAACATGTGCAATGTTTATTAAGTGTAAGAATTCAGTTTTACTAATATGCTGAATGTTTAGCTGTAAATCTAAAATTACACTGAGATTCTTTAGTCCTGGTCTTATTTGTATAAACAGATTACCTAGTTTATTTCTACGGTCCTCGCTTTTTTGTTTGCATCATAAAATTTAAATTTCTGTTTCTTCCTTGTCAAGTTTAAGGAAATTACTGCTTATCCATTCGATGACGCTGGTGAGACACTGGATAAAGGGAGCCTCACGGTCATCTGGTGCTCTTGACAAATCCATCTGTGTATCATCTGCATAACTGTGATAATTCACTTTATGTATTGAAATGATCAGGCCTTATGGGAGCATGTAGATTAAGAATAATAAGGGGCCCAAAATAAATCCTTGTGGCACTCCGTACATAATATCGTGGATTTCTGACGAATAATCTCCACAACTGTCAAAGGATTTTCTTCTTGTGATATAAGAATGAAACAAACTCAAGGCAATCCCAGAACATCCAATCCACTGTCTAAGGCGATCAGTAAGAATGCTGTGATCAATGGTGTCAAATGTTGCACTCCAGTCTAATAGAGCAAGAACTGATTGAATATTAGAGCGGCATTAACACGTAAGTCATTGGCTGCTTCAACCACTGCAGTTTCTGCACAAGCCTGAACTTATCCAGAATAAAATTTGTATTCAAGTGTTCACTTATTTGTTGAAAGACTACTTTTTCTAGAAATTAACTTAAAAAGGCAGGTTAGAGATACGGTAGGTCTAAAATTGTCAAGACAGTCCTTTAGTAGTGGCTCAACTACAGCAATTTTCAGAGAGTTAGAAAAAATGTGGTGAACAATTAACTAAATGAAATACACTGTTGATCACCGAATCAGAGAAATCTTTAAGAAAGCCTGTAGATGTGGATGGTGATAACTGAGACATTACTCTAGGATTTAGAGAAGAATTTTCCCTTAAACAGTCAAGTGGTCGTTTGGGAGACGGAGCAGAAAATTTTCAAATAATGGGAAGTGTAAACATAATAAAAAAAATCTTCACCGCACCCAGGGAGATAAAATCAAAGAGGTGTTAACACAGATAAGGGAGTGAGATGTGAATGGCAGTTGCCATGAGACTCAAAGCAGGAGTTACTGTTAGTGATGCCTCCAAGGGCTGATCACAGGACAGGATGTGTGCGGTCAGCAGACGAAAAGAAAAAAAATCTACATGTGCTTCATTTAACTTTTTCTTTGGAAATGCTTTGCATTCACATGCTTTGTATGTCTTAATCTGCAGTATAGGCTGCTCATGATAACCCATCTGTCTCATGCCTGTGTGGTTTTTGTTCCTAAATTCTTTGGCTTTTCTGCTGCATCCTAAAGGCATGCAAAATTAACTGGTAATTCTAAACTGGCCCTTTGAATGTGGCTGAATGAATTAATGAATAGACTGGCACCTTGTTCATGGTTGGTTCCTGCCTTATGCTTGATGCTGCTGGGGCAGGCTTCTGTCCCCATAATCCTGACTTTGTTTTAAATAGCACTGGAAAATGAATGGATGATCCATCTGTGCTTTGCTGGACGTAAAGAACATTTTTAAGATTTGATAATCTCTACATATGTATATATCATGGCATTCGTAGTCTGAATAAAAAAATCAAATTGTATGGGTGGTTACCTACCAGGTAACGCTTGTGGTTGGTCTGCAAGTCGGCAAACATCCACCATGGTGCCCTATTTCAGTTGTGAGAAGCAGATCATAGAATGGTTAGTTTTACTGTCAAATAACGCAAAGAGTACACAACACGTGTTTCACCCTAATTCTGGGCTCATCAGGCTTACAGACTCACTGCACCCCCTCTCAGGGATCGAACCTCGGACATCAGCGGCGAAGCCTCTTTACATTGCGCCATAGCATGTGGTTCGTTTATTTGACAGCGAGGTTCGATCGAGAGCGGGTGCAGTGAGTCTGTACGCCTGATGAGCCCAGAATTAGGGCAAAACACTTGTCGCGTACTCTTTGCATTATTTGACAGTGAAACTATATATATATATATATACACTGTATATATATCCATCCATCCATCCATTATCCAACCCGCTATATCCTAAATACAGGGTCACAGGGGTCTGCTGGAGCCAATCCCAGCTAACACAG
>JANRMT010062840.1:8328654-8363508 GCA_026402145.1 Polypterus bichir lapradei | reverse complement strand
GTGTAAGGTGAAAGAAAACAGGATGGGCAGCTATAACCGAAGAATCTTAGTTTGAATAAATTCAATGACTGTTTAAACTTTTATGCCTATGCAATCTGCTTAATCCAATTCATACTGAAATCATAATGCAATAAAATGGTCTGCCTCACTGCCTCTCCTTGACTTGATTTTTTCCAGCTGTGCAGTTAGCAATGTCAAGAAAGTTTCACTTGAGCTGGGTGGTAAATCTCCACTCATTATTTTCAGTGACTGTGACCTGGACAAGGCCATCCGTATGGTAAGTGACACTTAGAAGGCTTACACCTAACGGTTGCCATTTTTTTTTTGGTCTGGCTACTGTATACATCATATTTTTCATTTGCTATTTACTTGTCTTGTCCGCATTATGTTTCATTCAGCCACTGAAGAATGTAAGTGATAATTATTGAATAAAATCCAGTTTTTTCATAATCAATTACAACCAATTTCTTATAATACCAGAAACGCAAACTCAAAAAATGCATGAATGAAGTTATTGATTGATGATGCAAGAATCTGTTTCAGTTAGGGCTTGTCAAGCCTTAGGAAAGACAAGGATCAGGGCTGAGGCTGCTGCTGTACTGCACACACACACACGCACATATATATATATTTATTTAAAACTAGGGGGCTCTGCCCCCTGCTCGCTTTGCTCGCCAAACCCCATGTGGGTGCTACGTGCTAGTCACTTTTGCGGCTCTGCCGCTCGTGTATGGGGAAGGAGATGTACAATTTAAACAAATTGTTATTTTCATGGGAATTGTTACATATGCATAATAGAACTAACTATTTAACATTACAGCGAGTAATTAACCATAGTAAAAAATAGTAAAACGTAATAAATTGAAATAAAATTATGTTTCATGTTGCGTTAGAGGTATTCGTTGTGTTATACGTTTTTGTTCTGTATGGCTTTGAAATTAACACGCAAATACTTTTTAAACTTACACTTTTACTGTAAAACTTCAGTAAAAACAATTTTTTAAATTACATTTTCATCAATATCACACTGAATTTTGATTCTGTGTTTGGACTTACATTGTGACACTGCATTGTATAACTGCCTGTGAATGAATTTCGTTTCTTTCTCTCTAATAAATAAACCGACTTTTTCGAATGTTTGTCCCTGTGATTTGTTAATTGTCATTGCAAAAGCTATTCTCATGGGAAACTGTAAACATTTTAATATGAATGGCATATCACGATCTCCTCTGGTGTCTAATGTTATCCGCGGAAGATGTACTAAATTATCTTGTCGCCTGTTATAATTTTACATTTAAGAATTATTTGACCAATTTTGAATACAACTAATCTTGCCCTATTGCATAGCCCATCACTCATACATAAATTACACAATAACATTACGATACATCCTTATTAAAAAACAGTAATCCGGGTGGTGGAAGACCAGACAGTGTTAACGGTTGTAGATATTCTATGTCTGTAGATATTCTACGGGATATTGTAAGTTGATGTTTTCATCTTCCACACCATCACCATCAACTGTTTCAGCATAGTCTATTGATACGCATTTAAACAATCTGCCGTGTAACCGATCAACAATTTTCGTGTTAATTCATTTGACTTCATTTTTTCTTGGTGCTAGGATTGCCCGTGTACTCATTTCTTCTGTTGATGAAATTCAGGATGAAATTTATCAATAAGATTTGGACATAATAAGTCTTCTTTTATTGGAAACTTAAAGTGAGGAAAACATAAAAATTTATAAGAGCTGAGAGCGCAGGAACTGTGTCTGACAAAAGCATTCACATGAATGAGAGGGGAGAGGACCGTGGGCATGGGCCGTTAACCGGAAATGGTTGAGAGGAGGGCGGGACTTGAAAAAATCCCTTGGCAATAGTCTCGTCTTGTCTCTTGCCACCATTAAGGCCAATTAGTTACTTTGATTAAGGTACAGATTATAAGTCATAAGCCCCACAAGTTAGCTACCAAACACTCAGTTAGCACACTAACACGCTTGGCCTAGAGCGCAAAATAACCTTGCACCGGCACTGGTTGCATCATAATAATGTGAAAAACGTGAATACTTTCTGAAGGCACTGAATATAATATATGGTGGTTTCATAAACAAAAATTTAAAATATGTTGATTAAATTAAAGATATTATCTTGTTCAAACTGTTCAAGGGAGTTTTGAAAAGACCCTTATATTATCTGTCCATTTTTAGCACCACAACAGCAGTAATGTTTTAGTATTATTGTAGATGCAATTCAGATATTTAACTTTTTTACACATTTGTTTTCACTGTATCTTTAATTTATAGGTTTATAGACTTTTACATTATTGTCATGTGTACAGAGTACAGTACAATTCGTACTTGCATGTGCTAATCAACATTGCAACATGTCGCCACTTCCTGCTCCCTACCCTAGTTAGAGGGTAGAGGTAATGAAACTTAAGATGCATTTATCGTATTTTAGAAGTCCCCAGGAAAATAAAGTAACACTGTAACAGTTGGAAAATTTCACTCATGTCTGAAAAAGATACTGTTATGTATACTGAATATATTGTCAGGAGGAATGGGGCTAGAGTGGTGTGGCACCAGTCTGCTTGTGTATATTCCAGGAATCGAAAACTAACGTGAAAAAGGCGTCTTTGGAAAGTGGTAGAAAAACTGGAATACCCAAAGAAATCCCACACAGACATGAGAAGAAAGTGCAAACTCCATACGCACAACCATCAGGCAGTGGATCAGTTACCCACCATCTACTTATTGAATCCACTTAATCTAAATCAGGGGCCGCATGGAGCCTGAACTTACTTCGCCAGTATTGGGTGCAGGAATCAATCTTGAATGTGGTGCCGCTTGATTGAATTGTCTCCAGCACTAAAGAGTTATTACATTTTTAAAAATTGTGTGCTTTTAAAGAAGAAAAATGTAAAAATGAAGCCTGTTCTTTTTCTTACAGGGAATGAGCTCTGTTTTCTTCAATAAAGGTGAAAACTGTATCGCAGCGGGTAGACTGTTTGTGGAGGAGCCCATTCATGACATCTTTGTTAAGATAGTGGTCAGTATATATATAAAATAATACATAAGAACTTCACATTATATAGCATAATTTTAATTTTACACTACATTTGAGAATAATGCAGTGCTTTATCCCAGTCAAATTACTTTTCAGTTGGTTTCATTGGTTAAATCACTAAACATGGATTTTGATGTTCTCTCAGGTGGAAGAGGTGAAAAAAATGAAAATTGGTGACCCATTGGACAGATCAACAGACCATGGTCCTCAAAACCACAAAGCCCATTTGGAAAAGCTAATTCAATACTGCCAGACTGGGTGCCAAGAGGGAGCCACATTGGTGTGTGGTGGCAAGCAGCTAGCCCGGCCAGGTACTGGAAATGCACCACATAAATATAAATGCTCCATCAGATACACCGGGTGTTGGCTTCACGTGGTATGACAGAATAGTTGTGTTGTGTGATTGTCACCGTGTGATATGTACTGGTACATATGCATGAGGTTTAAAAACATAAAAATTGGTAAACCTGTTAGCTAGTTTAATTTTGACAGTCTAAACCGTTTTCCAGTTTTTAGACATTTTCTACTTAATACACTCCTTGGGTTATGGACGTTTCTTAACATATTTTTTTCAGGCTTTTTCTTTGAACCCACTATATTCACAAATGTGGAGGACCATATGTATATAGCTAAAGAAGAGTCCTTTGGACCTGTCATGATAATCTCCAAATTTAAGCATGAGTAAGTTACACATTGATTTCCCATGCTGTTAGCTCATGTAACATACTGTGGAAATGGTTCCTTTACTAAAGCGTTTTGTAAACTTCTAGTAGTAATGGGACAATAAAATGTATTCATGTCAGAAGAAAGAAAGACAAGGTGGGACCCAAAACTTCCTGGATTTCTATTAAAAACCTTTATTTCCAGACAATTTCCTTTTAGTCACTGTTAAAATATTCTCGAGATGCAATACACTTGTCCCAGCGTTTCCTCCACTCTTATTAACATCTCCTGTACTCTTCATTTCTTACCACATCTTGCGCCTCCTATGTTTTTACTCAGATTTCTTCCACAGTAACAAATCTTCTTCCCTTCAGTCTCAAATTTAATTTCAGGAACATAAAGAAGTCACAGTGAGGAAGATCTGGCAAATACAAGGTATGCAAATCAACAGCCACATTGTTTTTCATCGAAAGTTCCTCCACTGACAGCACGGTGTCTCCAGGCGTATTGTCGTGGTTCAGAGAGCTGTTCTGAGTTTGCCACTTCTCTGGATGTTGTTTTTTTTTTCCCCCTGATGACACCTCAGCAGTTTAATGTAATGTTGCTGATTAATGATGTGACCTATAGAGGGTGCTTAAGACTCCCAAATGTCAGACACAACTCTGCAGACACTACTCCCAGTTTCAAAAGACCTTTTATTTCCAGAAACTAAGGGGATTTACCCCCTTGCTCGCTTTGCTCCCCAACCCCTGGGTCGGTGCTACGTGCTAGCCTCTTTGCGGTTTTGCCACTTGCGTATGGGGATGCAGATGTACAATTTAAACAGATTATTATTTACATGGGAATTGTTACATATGCATAACAGAACTAACTATTTTACATTACAGCGAGTAATTAACCATATTAAAAACTTAATAATTATGTTTCATGTTGCGTTAGAGGTATTTGTTGCGTAATACGATTTTGTTTTGTTTGGATTTGAAATTAACACACAAATACTTTTTAAACTTACACTTTTACTGTAAAACTTCAGTAAAAACAATTTTTTTAATTACATTTTCATCAATATCACACTGAATTTTGATTCTGTGTTTGGACTTACATTGTGACAATGCAACGTATAACTGCCTGTGAATGAATTTCGTTTCTTTCTCTCTAATAAATACTCTGACTTTTTCGAATGTTTGTCACTGTGATTTGTTAATTTTCTTTGCAAAAGCTATTCTAACAGGAAACTGCTAACATTTTAATATGAATGGCATATCAAGATCTCCTTTGGCGTCTAATGTTATCCGAAGAAGATGTACTACATTACCTTTCTTGGATACATCCTTCTTTCAACAGTAATTCGGCTGGTGGAAGACCGGACGTTGTTAACGGTTGTAGATATTCTTCGGGATATTATAAGCTGATGTTTTCATCTTCCACACCATCACCACCAACTGTTTCAGCATAGTCTATTGATACGCATTTAACCAATTTGCTGTGTAACCGTTAATTCGTTTGACTTCATCGTTTCTCGCCCATGCACTCATTTCTTCTGTTGATAACCCTTAGGGATGAAATTCTTTAATAAGATTTTGACATAATAAGTCTTCTTTTATTGGGAACTTAAAGTGAGGAAAACATAAAATTTATAAGATCTAAGAGAGCAGGAACTGTGCCTGACAAAAGCATTCACACTAATGTGAGGTGAGAGGGCCGTGTGCGTGGTTGAATATGGTTGAGAGGAGGGCGTGACTTGAAAAAATCTCATGGCCAAAGTCTCGTCTCACAGGACTTGAAATTATCTCTTTGAAAAAGTCTCATCTCCAGATTTCCTTTTATAATAGAGAGATAGTTCCACAGACTCAATACACTCATTAATTCCTTGTTGTTTCCTTTTCCTCCCATGCAAGTTTTGTCCACTTCATCCCATCTCTGATTCTCTGTGTAAGACAGAGCAGCTGTTTTTTTTTATGCTGGACCCAGGAGTACTTCTGATGCCACACTGTTATACCCCAGAAGCACTTCTGAGCAGGCTGGAGCAGCCATTCCTGCTTCAAGGAATCTATCAGGGTTGCCCTTCTGAACTACAGTTCCCATGTAGCCCTGTGAAAGTCTAAACCGGAGGCACGCCAGAGAAGCACTGCTACCTTGCATACTGGGGGAACAGTTGCCCTCAAAAAGCAGTTCCCTTATCTCCATTGGCTCTTCATATTACTGGGAGTGGTACCCATCCTGGTCAGGATGCCAAACTATATTGGCTGTCTATCCATATTGATGGCCACCTGGGTAAAACGCCACCTTTCATCCTGACCAGGATGCCAGTCCATCTGTGTCCATTACATTAGAAAATCTGCCAAGACAGAGAAAAAGGATCATCATTCTCAATTAAAAATCTTCCATGTTGGTGTGGAGAGAAAAAAAAAATGCCCAAGCCATCTGACAAATTAAAGAATAAATACCAGAAGTACACACTCAATCACAACTCAGCATGATTTTTTAACCAGACTGTAGATATGCGATACCTAGTGTCATATTCAATAACTACTGTACATCCTACTCCCGTGCTTCCAAGTAATTCTGTGAATTTTTGGGTCCCCCCTTGTATATACATAATTGGTTTGAGTCTTTCTTCTTTGTCTACGTGAGTGTTTTGCTAAATCTCAAAGATGTATATGTTAGGTTGAATGGTGTTTCTAAATTGGCCTGACATACGTGTGCACTATGATGGACTTGTGTCCTGTCCAAGATTCGTTCAATGAAGATGGACTGATAAATATTGTTTTTCATTGTTATTGCAATAACTGCAAACTACACAATAAAGCATTTCTAGAATGCTAATGTATAACACAATAATCCTATGCACATTCATTTGGCCTCCTCCATGAGTCCCTGTTTAATTTCTATTAGAAGCTCTCTTGTTTTAACCCATTCATTGGACTGACTAGATCTTCCTTTTTTTTTTTTTTTAATGAACAGTGATATTGAAGGAGTCTTGAAGCGTGCCAATGACACTGAGTTTGGCCTTGCCTCTGGTGTCTTCACCCGAGATATCAGCAAAGCTATGTATGTGAGTGAGAAATTGCAAGCTGGCACTGTGTTCATTAATACCTACAACAAGACCGACGTCGCATCTCCATTTGGAGGTTTCAAGCAGTCTGGCTTTGGAAAGGATCTGGGTGAGATTTCATTGCCTGTGTTATCAACTTACATTTTCACTAAAAACTCAGCCAGTCCTCCCATTTTCTATGCCTTTTGATTCTTTTTGTCAGCAGTGAGTGAGGGATACATCAACCTATCCCAGTAATGAGGGACTTAAAGTGAGAATGAACACCAGCTGTTTCAAAAGATTTCTTGACTTTGAAGGAAATTCATCTCGTTTCTAATTTAATCTTCTGTACCATCTTTGTAATGTTAATGTTTACAGTGGTAACAGGCTGTGCAAGGTAGACCACATTTCTCTGTTTCCACCATCTGTTACAAGTTTCTCCTGGTGGAAGTCCTAGAGACTGCAAAGTCATCTTAAAGATATAATCCATCTGGTGTGTCCTCAGTGTGTGGTACCCATCTCAATGTGATCTCAGGTCCAGACTTGAGCGATTCACAACCAAGTGATAGAGTCAGGATGAGAGTTAGCACTTTAAAATCTTAGGTCAGGATTCTCTCCTGGCAAAGAGTAGCTTGCTGTCTGCAAGAGAAGGGTGTAAGCACTCCATATGGAAAAGTTTAAATTTAACTTTTTTCCTCAAGTGAAGACATCTTTATGGAGAACAGTCTAGGAGATTCTTTCAATATATGTCCCCTCTTTTATAATTTAAATGTACCTTATTTATAAATATATAAATATACTGAAGAATTTTGCCACAATTTTTGTGCTTTCAATCTGCAATGTTCAGTAGTTAAGAACTGACAACTTCAATAGCAAGCGTAAAGAATTACACATGGTTTTGTGACAAAGTGCTATCACCTTGTCTAGTTAGCATGGAGAAGCTAAGCAGTGAAGAACATGTCCCCTTGCCAAGCTACATTAGAAGAATATGCCACCGCCTTAACAGGAACAATATTAGCAGAAATGCCAGGCTGCAAGGCAAGGGAGTAACGTAAAGCAACATTTAGCCACTCAGAGTAGACCAAGTAAGATAACACTTTCCCTCAAAATGTATAGAAATCATATCGTGGTGTACCAGTTTTTAATCAGTAATTGCTTTTCGTGATCTATACTACACAGCAGAGATGCAAATAGTTTACAAAAATAGAAGCAGTCTTCATGGATTTCATTTTTGTACTGTACAGTAATTATCATGGTGTAATCCCATTCTGCAGTAGTTACCACAACTTTCAATCTACCATTCTGAAAACTTATTATATAAAAATGCACTCCTTTCAGAGTGGTAGATGGTTGATTTTTGCCTTTTGTGAAAGTGTCTGTCGTCCTAACTGGTATAAAGATATGGAATAATAAAGTAATGGGGTAGGGTAAGCAAAGTATAAATATCCTAGGGTTATGAAGATTTGATTCCTGTTGTGATCTTTTACAGGGAAACTCCATCCAAAAATTTTATTTTATGATATCCATCCATCCATTTTCCAACCCGCTGAATCCGAACACAGGGGTCTGCTGGAGCCAATCCCAGCCAACACAGGGCACAAGGCAGGAACCAATCCCAGGCAGGGTGCCAACCCACCGCAGGACACACACAAACACACCCACACACCAAGCCCAATTCAGAATCGCCAATCCACCTAACCTGTATGTCTTTGGACTGTGGGAGGAAACCCACACAGACATGGGGAGAACATGCAAACTCCACGCAGGGAGGACCTGGGAAGCGAACCCGGGTCTCCTAACTGCGAGGCAGCAGCACTACCACTGTGCCACCCTATTTTATGATATGTTATTTTTTAATCTTTTGCTTTCATGCAGAAATTGAGAGTAAAATGTTTATTACATAACAAATGCCAATATTGACCAATGCTATACAAAGGCAAATGATGTGATAAACACCCATGGAAAAACAAAACAAAATTGCACACTCGTGTCACATAATCCACATGTCTGTTATCCATTCATATACACAAAATGTGCAAAAGACATGCCTTTTTGTTAAAATTTTGTTAAATACATACTTCTGGAATAATTGGCACACATCATAAACAGGGAACCAAAGCAAAGGAGTCACTTTTGGAGTCAAAGACAGGTCTCCTGACCAATAAGTGAGGGGGAGAGGAGGGTCTTCAATTCAAAAAGTCAGCCCCTTTAGTTTTATGTTCATAATGTGCACTCGTTATTTCAGAAGTATCTATTCTACAATATTTTGGCAAAAATGCATGTGTTTAGCATGTATTATGCATACAACTGGATAACTGACATATGTATAACACAACATGAGTAACGTTTTTTGTTTTTTTTCCTTGGACTTTTTGCATCATTTGCCATTGTACAGCACTGACCCCCATTGACTATTATTACATCTCTCTTTATTCTGCATTCTGCATGGAAACATGAGATTAAACACTTTTCTTCATCATTACAAACTACATGGGGTAAAGAAACATATAAAGAAAATGCCAGTTTTGGTTGGAGTATTACTTTAAGTTGAGTGTAATATGTGTTTCTGTATCGATGAGTAACAAGATGGAGGCCTTGAAACCTCATTCATTTATATACCATGTTACTCTCCTATTCTGGGAATTACAGTATGTAAATTGGAATGTTTCTAGGAGCAATTATTATTATTTTTTGTATTAATATGAATGCTACATCTACTGTACATCTACTGAGTATACCCAAACCATTTATCATAATGTGTCCCAGAATTTGTTGTATTAAGAATTAAAGGAGTTGCCCAGGATTTTCTGTAGTGTTAATGTCTAGATGTACTTTGAATCCTGAGGTTTCATTTCTCCAAAAAATTCAGTTTTTAATTTAGTCTTCTCTGCTTTCATCTGACCTTTAACATAATTTATACTGGGGTACACAACTTCTTTTGAAGGTGGTTCAGATTCCTTTTTGTATATTTTTGGGAAGCAGGGGTCCCCCTTTGAAAATGGGCATGTTTGCTTTAAATACACAACATTTCCTGGGTTTCTTATATCTGTTTTGTTTCTGATGCTCTAGGTGAAGAAGCGCTTAATGAATATCTGAAGACTAAAGCTGTGACAATTGAATACTAAAGGCACAAAAACTACTGTGATTGTTAACTTAAAATAGAGGCTCTCTAGTTAACCTTGTCATCTTCCAAACTGGTTCCTTTGGAGCAGTTATTATTTTCTTGTTTATAAATGTTTTACTATTCAGTGTTGAATGAGACAATTTTAGAGTGTAAATAAAGTCTTGTATAACAGAAACCCTTTTGATATAAAATAAATCTGCTGTGCTTACTTTGAATACTTGAAAGCTGTGCCTAGTTCTCCTAAACTGTTTCACACTTCATCAATTCCAGTTTAACCTTCTCAGACGTGCTGTCGCTCAAACCTAGAGATCATCCTCCTGTCCTTGCCGTCAACATGGTGCAGTTGCTTTCTTTTAGCCACGTGAATAATTCAGACAACCACACCGACTTAGAGGCAAGAACTGAATTGAACCTCATGGTTTAAAATCTTAAGCTAATGTCGCATTACACAGCTTGTAGTCAGAGAGGAAGTTAAATCTGACGACTGCATTTGCTGATCTTGTTGCCTGTTGAAGTCAGATTACACAACTTCATGACAACATTCTTCCACAATGTCTTATTTCCAACGTATTGTCAGACTCGTCCCTTTTACTAATAGCCAATAACGTGCTGCCTGACAGAGCTGATGCTCCTGCACAAATGCTTTACAGATATGGCAAGTCCATTCACAGTCTCAGCCCTATTTTTCATTCTGTCATAGTACATAAAACACAAGACATCAGACACACAAGTCCCTCTTCTCTGTTTGATGCTTGAGTCCTTACTCCTTGTAGCTGCATTCAAAGCTTTATACTTCCAGCTCAGTATGTCAGATTACACAACTAGAAATTGCAGGGTATGTCAAATTAGATGTGTAACAACTGTGGGATCACGACTTTTACCGACACTCAATAAAGTCCTGCCTGAAGGAGCCAGTGCCTATCAAAGGCTTTACAGTTATGCCGAGTTCAGCTGCAATCTCTGCCCTTTTTAACACATGACATCAGATACGAGTGTCTGTTGTGTTTGGTAGGTCCAAAACACCCATGTTCCTCATTCCTCATAGCTGTAATATATTCATTGTACTTCTGGCTGAGCACTCATTGGCTGTCAGTCCTCACAAGCACACACAGTCTATCCCTACGGCTTAAGATAAAATCAAACCTACAATATTTGGTTTGTTATAGTCACAGACTGGTTGGATTTGTCAATACACAACTGGCAGAATGACACAGCGACTGCATCCAACTCGATAAGGTTATGTTAATGAAATATGTAACTGGAAGTCTCTGAAAAAATTGTGTAACATGTCATAGCCTTTAGCCAAATATGTCACACTGCCCATTTAGAAGCTTGAAATTGACTACAGCATCAAACAGCCTGGAATATTACAGTGCAGTGTCTAGCAAAGTAAACCTTAGTATATTTATAATAATGAATGGTTCTCCTTTGACAACGGGACATGTTTAAATAGGCTGCTGGACTGTTTGATAAATGTCTGACCAAATGGAAAAGCCACTTCATTGGCATCTGCTCATGTGACTCATCAACAAAGCTATACAATACTAGAATATTAATTAGAAATAATGCGGACATATTTATTCACAGAAATCACTGAAGGCTCCATCAAATAAATACACATTCTGGCAGCCCCAAACTCCAATGCATTCCTAATCCCTAACACAGGCTGAAGTGCAAGGACAACCTAAGAGCTTTTCTCTGGGGGCTCCCTGGTATTTTCATTATACACTTGGCAGCTTCTGTGCTGCCTGCTTTAAAAAAAAAAAGACAGCAGAGCTTAATATGCTCTAGTTGGGACCTGTCTGTCATCTTGAAGAAGAGGTTCTTCTTCTACTGCCAACCCTCAATGGCCTCTCTTTCCCTGGGGTTGCTCCTTAGAAATTTATTTCTATGTCACTATTCAGATTGGCAGGCTTGCACCCTAAGGCAGCCCCAATATGCACAAATCGACATGTGGATGTGCCCTCCACATACCACTGCAAGCATTTTTAATGGGCCTTAATGGGTATGGTACCCAACAGTTGGACCCCATGCCGTCAGCAGTAATACACCAGAGTGTTCAAAGTATTGAATTCTATTTCTTATATCGTGAAGAATAAATAATAAACCTCGTGCTTTAAATAATTGTTTTAAATACATTATTAAATTTAGCTATGTGTTTTTTTTACCTACTCCAGTTTTAGGGCTCATGGAGTCAAAGCCAGTTCCATCAGCATCAAATGTATTCCGTCAACCAGCTCTGGACAGCACCAATCTGTGGCAGGGCTCTTTCACACACACACACACACACACACTGACAATTTAGAGTTTCCAATTAACATCACCTGTATACCTTTTGCATTTGAAAGTAAAACCGAACTACCAAGGAAAAACATGTGGAAAACTCACAAACTCCATGCAAACCATTACCTGCCCGGGACTTCAATCTAATCTACTGAAGCAATAAACATTGCTTCACTCCTTGTTATCTCTCTCTATATAAAATCCAACGTCTGTCTGTCTGTACGTCTGTCCGAGAGAACTACTTAACGGATTTAGATCGGGTTATTTTCTATAATTTGCTTGGACATTCCACTTGATTTTCTGACTTCTCTCATCGTGTTAAATATCATAGTTCACTTGTGCTACCGATTTATTTGTGTGAATCCGAGAGACATGCAGCGGGCTGAGGGGAGAGGGGCGGGGCCCTCCTCACTCACGCACCAGCCTCGGGGCGTATCTTACATCCACTTAGCTAGCAAACGAGAGAACTACTTAATGGATTTAGATCCTTTTCTTTTTATAATTTGCTTGAACATTCCGGTTGATTTTGCGACTTCTCTCATCGCACTAAAAATCACAGTTCGCTTGCAGGAGTGATATATTCACGCTAATCTGAGACAGAGGGGAGGGGGAAGCGTGACGTCAGGAGTGGAGAGCCAGGCAGTGCCCTCCTCACTGTCCTGTTTCATTACTACGCAGCCGGAGCCACGGGGCACAACTAGTATTTAATAATCAAAACTTTAGTATTATTTGTCTTGTGACTGTTCTAAACATCTCTTTTATATACAGTATATCTTATGGGTAGAGCCATAAGTTGGGTTACCCTGTTAAAACTCGCATTATCCAAAGCTGGTATAAAATATGACTTTCAAACTAAAAGAATTAGAAAGTTGCTCGATATCATCGCCGGCCTGTACACTGGTACTGTGAGTGCTGTGCAGAGTGGAGGCAGAACCTCTGTGTTTTTCCCAGTTGATTCTGGGGTTCGTCAGGGGTGTGTTCTTCCTCCTACTCTGTTCAATGCTTGTATGGACTGGGTGTTGAGCAAGGTCGTGGGGTCCAGCGGCTGTGGGGCATTTGTTGGTGAAGAAAGATTCACAGATCTTGACTTTGGTGACGATGCTGTGATCTTCGTGGAGTCAATGGAGGCTCTGATCGGATCACTCGGCTCGAGAGACTAAGTGAGGAGTCTGCGTGTCTGGGCTTGCAAGTGTTCTGGATAAAAACCAAGATCCAGGCCGTCAGCAGTGTGTCTGTCTGCGGAGAGAGTGTTAACCTTGTTGAGAGGTTTACTTACCTTGGCAGTGACATTCATGTGTCTGGTGACTCTTCCTGTGAAGTCAGTAGACGGATTGGGAGAGCATGGGGAGTCATGAGGTCGCTGGAAAGGGGTGTGTGGTGCTCCCAATATCTATGCAAAAGGACGAAGGTCCAAGTCTTTAGAGTCCTGGTGCTTCCTGTCTTGCTATATGGTCTCAGTGACCTGAGACGAAGACTGGACTCCTTTGGCACTGTGTCTCTCCAGAAAATCTTGGGTAACGTTGGTTTGACTTTGTGTCGAATGAGCAGTTGCTCATGGAGTCCCGAATGAGGCACATTACCTGCATTGTGAGGGAGAGTCAGTTACGGCATTACGGCCATGTGGCGCGACTCCCCAAGGGTGATCCAGCTCGTAGGATCCTCATTGTTGGGGACCCAAGTGGCTGGACCAGGCCAAGGGGTCGCCCACATAACACCTGGTTTTGGCAGATAGAGGGTCATTTCCGGAGGCCGGTACTGGACCGTGTGTCTGCCTGGGGGATTGCAAACCGGGATCCCGAGTTGTTTCGCCATGTAGTGGGTGTGGCAACGCACTGTACCAGTGCATGCTCCCCAACTTGACTTGAACTTAACTTTACCCAGGTCTTTTGCATAATGAAAGCTTTACCTGGGTAATCTTGGGTTTACCCAACCCAGACCGGTTAAAGTTGAATTTTGTATAACTTAACCTGTGGGTAGGTCACACTTTACCCAGATAAAGCCAGATTTTATCTGGGTAATGCTAGGTTTATCTAGGTCTTTTGGATAATGCAAGCTTTAACCAGGGAATTCTAGGTTAATCTAATTTTTGGGCTTTACCCCGTAACATACAGTATATAGAAAATTCTAAAGACCGTCTCTCTGATGGACCTTACTCACAAACTTTTGGGGCTACAGCCTTGACCTTGGTCTTAATTAAAAGTTTATGACCCGATATGCTCTGGAAATTCAAACAATTTTAACTAGTGGCAACTTGGTAGCCATAACCAGTGGTTTTGTGTTTATGGTAAAGTGATCAAGAAACCAATTGATAACCACCATGATGGCAGAAAGAAAAAGAGCAGCAGTGACATCGCAGATGACGATTAAGGGACAACAAATGTGAAAAAATAAGAATAAATGATGCTGAAACACACAGACAAGTAAGAAGTAATCCTGAATATAAAATTATTGGCAGCAACAACCACCATAAAGGATAACAAAGTGACCTATGGTCATGTGTTTATGATATAGTGATCAAGAAAGCAAGTGATAACCTCCAAAATTCAGAAAGGGAAAGAAGAGCAGCAAGACCTTCTGAGCATCAAGGTAACCACAGATGGTAATTAGGTGACGAAGAATGAGAAACAATAAGAAGACAAGACGGTGAACCACATTGACAGGCGAGAAGTAATCCTGAATACACAGCAATTGAGAACTGAGCAGCAGACAAACATGATGGGTCATACGCATGCAGGACAATGTCCAGGACACACCATGCAAGAACATCACAGAGAAAGAAGTGCACAGCGACAATCAAGAAGACTGCCAAATAATCAGAACCAAGATACAGAATGCAAGAATTCCCTAGAGACAGAAATGCAAGGTGAAGATCAAGAAGATCATGAAATAGTTGAAGCTTCCTACCATATGAAAGCATTGCTTTTACATCCGTGTATTGATGTTTCTTTGAAGGCCACTACTTAGCAAAGTGACATCAGCGATGTGGACAATGGCAAGCTGTGTTTTTCATGTTGAAAACATAAAAATGTGCTGCCACAGTAGAATTGTACTGCTTGCTCTATATTAACTATCAGAAATACATAAAATACATCATGACTTCAAAAGCAACTGGAAGAAGTAACTATCTGCAAAATGTAACAAGCATCAACAGCTCTTGATGTTTAACTTGTTTTTTATTTTCATTGATTTTAGGACCGTGGGTCTGTGTGTTTCACTAGTAGTGCTTTAAATTCCTGAAGATGATTTGTCTGTTTTTATCCTATTAATATGTGGAATGTATTTTGAAATAATGACAGGTAACTGTAACAACAAATGACATCTGCATTACACTTTGACTACTCAAATTGGTGCCAGAGGCTGGGATTTTTAAATAGTCTTGTCACTATTACCGAGCTTACTTTGCAGGAACTGAGCAGTTGTGTCAACCATTTCCATCCCATATTTCACTAGCTTTCAGCTTTCTAACTTATTTAAAAAAAAAATAAAATGGTAAAATGCAGGTGGGAGCACAGACATGTTATGGAATTAAATCACTGGGGGTCTTCCAGCGAATCAACATGGCTTGAACCAGCATCCTTGCGTAGCACATCAGCTGCTGGGCCACACTGTAGTTTATTAAACTGCCTTGTTTGCTGACATACAGTGCCTGCTTAAAAATCACTTTTGTCTTGAGTATTATTTTTACATGTAGCATTAGTTATGACAAGTTAGAATTGAAAAAAAAATATATCTCCTGAAACTAAAAATTAGCCAACGTTTCAAGCTAACAAAGGTCTTCATTTTTCATGGGGGATGGGGTTAGTGAAGACCCATGCGTCTTGATATGCCAACTGGGCTGAAATTTAAGCCTGTTCCTCATCGAGTGACGTTCACTTGTACCCCCTCTGGTATTTGGTTACTCAGATTTGCTTTGCAGGACTAACTTCTCTTGGACTCCATGCAGAAAGTCAACTAGTGCCCAGCAGTAACAAGGTATTGCTTTTTAAATAATATAATATCGGAGATCAGATACTGTATGATCTTTTCATGTGATATATCCCATCTGACTGACACAATAGTTTAAGGATTTGGAGGTGCTGTATGTCCATTTCTATCAGTGTGAATGTTCATATCGGCTGAATAACATTGCTTGTAAAAGCCACTCTGGCTATGATGGGGGCTATGTGATCTAGTATTTAAAGAAACAGAGCCTCACAATTCAATAAGTGCACGGGGTCTCCATCCACTGGGCACTACATTAAAGGGATTTTTTTTTTTTTTTTTTTTTGTGTGGCATGACTTTGTAGTAGCACACAGTGAGGGCTGTGGAATAATTTATGGATCATGAATTATTGAGCCAATGTACTTCCTTTATACTGTTTTCACATTAAAGGTTGTTCTATAAACAGGCTACTATTAAATTTTTTAAACAATGGCTAGCTCCATTTTTTAAATTTTCATTAATTTTCCATGACATTTACAGCATGGTGGTACAGTAGACAGCATTACTAACCCACAGCCTCAGGGACCCCAATTCAATTGCTGGCTCTCTGGGTGTCTGTGTGGACTGCACATGTTGTTGCCGTGTCCATATGGGGTTTCTTCTGTATCTTAAAGATGTGCATGTTAGGTCGGCTAGATACACCTAGCAATGTGAGCGCCACAATGAACAGGTGGTGTGTCAAAATTTGATTTCTACCCTGTGGCCATGGCTGCCCTATTAGAATAAGAAAAAATAAATAAATTTAGAAACAAAAACATGAGAAGAAGTTCATTACTATAATTAATATATTTCTGATATTATTATGTACACTAAACAAGTGAAAATTTGCAAGCAACTTTGACTGGTGCCCATGTGGCTAGAGAAAGCATACAGTAAATAACGGTTCTGTAATGTTCTATGGAGTTTAAGTCTGGTCCTCTCAAGGACAATCTTCTCCAGAGGCCACTACCGTGTTGTCTTGGCTGCCCCAGTCTGAAGTCACGTGAGGTTTTCTTCAAGGGCCTATCTGTATTTGGCTGGATTCATCCTTCCCTCAGTTTTCCTGTCTGTGCTACTGAGGAGCAACCCCCCCCCACCCCCCACCCATAGCATGATGCTGTCACCAGCATGCTTCACTGTCGGGACGGTATTAGGCAGGTGATGAGCAGTGCCTAGTCTTTGCCAGACATAGTGCTTGGAGTTCTGCCCAGAGTTCAATTTTTGTCTTATCAGACCAAAGACCTTTAAATGCCATTTGGCAAACTCCAAGCGGACTGTCATATGTCTTTTACTCAACAGCGGCTTCTGTCTAGCCACTCAACCTGATTGACGGAGTGCTAATGAGATTGTTGTCCTTCCAACAGGAAGGAACTTGGGTTCCATTCATTGGACAATACATTAAAGCAGGGGTCCTCAATCACGGACCTGGAGGGCCATAGTGGCTGCAGCTTTTTCTTCCAGCCAGTTTCCTAATTAGAAGACGGTCCTTGCTGATAATGAAACTTGGTATTTAACTATTTGGCTTGTTAGTGCGTTCAATCATCCGAGGGAAATTTGAATTGCACTGTAGAGTTTCCTTCTCTGAGGACATTATCCATGTGTTTTGTGGACCAGATCAGATTTAAAGTCCTTTCAATTCCTCTCTCATTTCTTTATTTTTAACACAGATACTTGATGGTGCATACGGGCAGGTTTAAAAGGAAGCCCATTAGCTGGAGAGCTGCTGGTTTTTTGTTTAGCTGCATTTCATTATTAAGTAAGTTCTGGTTAATTAAACAGGCAACACTTTAAACTTAAATGCAGCTGCTAAAAACTAAAATAGGCAATTAGGGGTTCTGAATTGTAACAGGCCAGATAACTAAAATCCCAAGAAATGTAATAATTAATAATAATTCTTTGTATTTATATAGCGCTTTTCTCACTACTCAAAGCACTCAGCAATTGCAGGTTGGAGAATAAAAAAGGAAGGATAGGAACTGGAGGTTTAGTACGTCAGATAGAGACAGCGTGCATGTAATAAAGAAAGCCCGCTCAGAAGAACATCCACTGAATTCTGCGTTCGTGTCTCCGATCACCACATCACGAACCCAACATTTACACAATATTTAAGTTAAACCTGTGCGATACCCATTCCTATGGCCAGTTTTTTGGAGCTTCGTCACATCTGCCATAAAGTTCTCTACATTGAACATACACCTGGGGACCCCTTAATGCAAGGGAGCAGCACTACAGCCACGCCACCTTACCCCCCGCCACCCATGTTTAATACATGCTTTAATGCATGAAAAAGATATCGAGTATTTATCTTAGTATTCTGAATGTTCATAGAGCAGGAATATCATGAAGTCAATGTGTGGCGATCTCTGCTGGCGCCTCTCAGTGCAAGAGGAAGTCTGTTTAAAAAGCATGTAGAGATTAACAACAGGGTCGGGGAATACTTAATATAAAGCATTTAATGTGCTACATTAACTTCTGACGGAGTTTGAGAAAATCTAGTAAATTAAAAATTCATTTTAAGAAGAAGTTTAGTTTGCGACATTCTACTGACAAAATAAACTACTGGAATAAAATGGAAATGTCGACTTTAATCTCGACATAAATGGCGAGAATAAAGTGGAAATGTCGAGAATAAAGTCAACATGTCGACTTTATTCTCGACATTTAGATTTTTTTTTTCTTCACTATATCCGTATTTTTTTTTCACCGTGGCCCTCATACGCTTCCGTATGATTCGCATAAATAAGTAGAGCCGAATAATGCAGTCAAGGAGCTTTTGAATTCAGCCGAGTGAAAAATGACGGCTGTCCGATTAACTGCGATTTTAGTTCCCTCTCCTTTCTCTTTCTCAGATCGCTTTTTGGAAGGAAGTCATTTTCGTAGTTTTTATGATCAGTTCGAAAGTGCCTTTCCACATTTTCCTTCTTTGGAATAGCAATGATAGATTGACAGATCAGACAAATGCACTTTGATTGTGACATTGTGAGAAAAAACATCCTCTTCCAATTTCACATGTCCAGCCTAAGCCAACCCCAATTTTTTTTTTAAATCCCTTCTTTAGTCGATATAAATTGGAAAGCTAACTAGATCACAGCCGGAGTTTTGCAGTACCTCGCGCGTTTGATCGTGCGTGTGGGATGACCAGAAGAAAGGAGATCTCAGACTGGCCTGTAATGTTAATCAAGTGGCAAATGCCATAGGGAGGATATATGATAGACTAACGTTTAAAAAATTTTTTTATTTGAATGCGACATGATCTACCTGCACTACCTTTGCGATCTACCGGTCGATCGCTATCGACGCATTGGACACCCCGATTTAAAATGAAACCTACAACAAAAAGGCTGTGAATACTTTCTGAATCCAGTGTAGTTAGGTTATAAAACTAGTGGATGGATGGTTTACAGCAGTGGTTCCCAACCTTTTCTATGCCCCGCACCCACAGAAAATGTTGTTCACACCCCTAACAAAAGTAATGCCACATCTGAAGATGAAGAAGTAAAATGTTTGATTTTTGAACCAAATACAGTACTGCAGGTGAACAAATTAGACTTGAAAAAGAAGCTTAAAATTATACTGTATGTTGTGCAATTTTTCTTTATAAATCTCAATACTCTTATAAATGTGTCCAAAACGATCAAGGGGTTTGGGGTATTGGAGACCCCCATGAAGTAACGGATGCTGGTGTATTGCTATGCAATGAAACACAGTCGATGTTTGCAGTTTCAAAGCTAAAAAATTGCTGTGCTACTGCCTTGACCACCAGAAGGTAAGCAGCAGGTGTTGCATCTCCTTCTCTATGGATCATTACAAGGTCCAAATTACATTCTCTCAAAATAAATTCTTAGCCTTTACAAATGCTCCTCCCTCAGCAAGGAACCCACAAGAATATGCATTTCTGCGGATCATTCACAGGTGACAATTGCACATGCAACGCTTGATTCTTTTCGAATCACAGGACAGAAGCACCAAAGGTATCACGTCCTAGTGAGCTGAATGACTTCCGGCCTGTTGCTCTGACGTCACATGTGATGAAGACCATGGAGCGACTGCTGCTTCACCACCTGAGGCCACAGGTCCGCCACGCCCTCGACCCTCTGGAGTTCGCATACCAGGAGAAGGTGGGAGCGGAGGATGCCATCATCTATATGCTACACCGATCCCTCTCCCACTTGGACAGAGGCAGTGGTGCTGTAAGAATTATGTTTCTGGACTTCTCTAGCGCCTTCAACACCATCCAACCTCTGCTCCTTAGGGACAAGCAGACAGAGATGGGAGTAGATTCATACCTGGTGGCATGGATCATGGACTATCTTACAGACAGACCTCAGTATGTGTGTCTTGGGAACTGCAGGTCTGACATTGTGGTCAGCAACACAGGAGCGCCGCAGGGGACTGTACTTTCTCCGGTCCTATTCAGCCTATATACATCAGACTTCCAATACAACTCAGAGTCCTGCCACGTGCAAACGTTTGCTGACGACACTGCTATCGTGGGCTACATCAGGAGTGGGCAGGAGGAGGAGTATAGGAACCTAATCAAGGACTTTGTTAGATGGTGCGACTCAAACCACCTACAACTGAACACCAGCAAGACCAAGGAACTGGTGGTGGATTTTAGGAAGCCCAGGCCCCTCATGGACCCCGTGATCATCAGAGGAGACTGTGTGCAGAGGGTACAGACCTATAAATACCTGGGAGTGCCGCTGGATGATAAATTGGACTGGACTGCCAATACTGATACTCTGTGTAAGAAAGGTCAGAGCCAACTATACTTCCTTAGAAGACTGGCATCCTTCAACATCTGCAATAAGATGCTGCAGATGTTCTACTAGACGGTTGTGGCGAGTGCAATCTTCTACGCGGTGGTGTACTGGGGAGGCAGCAGAAAGAAGACGGACGCCTCACACCTGGACAAACTTCTGAGGAAGGCAGGCTCTATTGTAGGAATGAAGCTGTACAGTTTGACATTCGTGGCAGAGCGACGGGTGCTGAGCAGGCTCCTGTCAATCATGGAGAATCCACTGCATCCACAGAACAGGATCAGCTCCAGACAGAGGAGCAGCTTCAGAGACAGACTGCTGTCACTGTCCTGCTCCACTGACAGACTGAGGAGATCATTCCTCCCCCACACTATGCGACTCTTCAATTCCACCCGGCGGGGTAAACGTTAATATTATACAAAGTTATTGTCTGTTTTTACATGCATTTTTATTACTCTTTAATTTAATATTGTTTTTTTTTTTTTTTTTGGATCAGTATACTGCTGCTGGATTATTTAAATTTCCCCTTGGGATTAATAAAGTATCTATCTATCTATCTATCTGTCTATCTATCTATCTATCTATCTATCTATCTATCTAATGAATACAGTAAAAGATCTACAAATAATGGCACACTGCAAGACAACATGTTAAAGTCAGACAACATACCTCAATCAATTTAGGCCTTACTCTTTGTTGCACCCCCTGAAATGCCATCTCGCACTTTCTGGGTGAGTGGGCACCTCAGTTTGGGAAACCCAGGTTTACAGGGTCATAATTGTCTTATCTACAGTATGCGCTAATCAACATACATTTTATATTTTCCATTAAGTGTTCTGTTTTCACCATGATATTAAAGACAGAAAGGCCACATTAAATCCACTGTGATTCAAGGTTGTATAATAATAAAATGCACAAGGGTTGAATACTTTTATAGGCTCTTTATATTAAATGTTATTAGGCCCACTATTTTAATTATAGGACAGTTAGCATAACATGAATTGCATGACAATGAAACAAAGCAAATTATTAAAGACAAAACTCAGTAACACATACAGTACTTTATATGAAGTACATCAGCGTTGGTTTCAATAGATAGATAGATAGATACTTTATTATTATTATTATTAGAGACTGCATGTCACTTATATATTAAAATTTTACAAGACAACAAAGGTATTTAATTGAAGTGATACACACTATACTATTTATCTTGACTTTCAGAAAGCTTTTGAAAAAATACGACATAAGAACTTAGTGGTCAAAGTTGAAGAAGGAACAGTCGAAGGTGCAGTGTTTAGAGGATTGCAAAATTATCTTAACCACAGAAAGCAACGAGAGGGTGAGAAACTTTTTCCAAATTAGATTATGTTAAATGTAGCAACAGTTGGGGGTGAGTAGGCACTGATGTTTGATTTTATAAAAACATTTAAAAAAAAAACAAAAAACTAGTGAAACTAAAATGCATATATATAAGAGGTGTATGTTCCACACAGACAGAGCCTGGGCTGGCATTATAACCCTGGAGACTGTTATCTGTAAGTTTTCAGCACTAACCACTTTGTCACCAAGATCAAATAAATGCCCGGCTCAGACACTTGCCTGTGTACATTTTGCACATTCTCTACATTTCCACAGCATTTTTTCTCCTAGTGCATCAATGTTCACCTCACATTGTGAAGATATTTGTGTAAAGCAATTCAAAACTGGCTGGTATCAGGTGTGCCCTATAATAGACTGGTACTCATTCTTTCCTGATTCCTCCCCCATGTTTGCTTACCATGACATTGAACTGTATAAGCAGAATAGAGCTGGACAGATGAACATCGACCAACAAGTCTAAAAAAAAAAAAAAAAAGAATAGGTCATATAGTTTAGTCACCGTTTTGAAAATTTTCAAATCACATTAATAATTTCTCTTCTTGAATTATTAGTCTAAATGACTGAAAATTTTGCTGCCCCACAGCACAAGTACAGTATATAATTTCTGAAGATTTTTGAAAGCCTTGTGGTTTTATTAAAAGACTAATAAATAAAGATATCATAAACTTATAAATGTTGCATTGTGAAAAATGACAAAGTATCACAGGATAATAAATTTTGGAATACTTGGACCACACCATACAATCAAGCTCTCCTAAAAAATGTTTATATGTTGTCATCACGGTCGTGAAGTGGAATAATGTCAACCTCAAAATCATTGAAAACGTTTCACCTCTGAAACTTTAGTCCTATTTGAGATAAAACACACCCTGGAAAGGTATAAAAGTGATTTTGTGCCCAAAGTTAGTTTAGTATCGCTCATAACAAATATAGGTAAAATGAGGTATCCAATAATAACGATTTGAAATTAACTAGTAAAAGTTAACATTTATTTAAGAAATCGCTTTGCTGAAATTAGCTGGTATGATGTTAAATTGGTTGACCCTGCTGCCTCACATCTCTAAGGCCCAGAGTTTGATTTCTTAGGAGTTTTTTGCATGTTACTTCCATGCCTGGGTGTCTTTTCTCCAGGTCATCAGTTTTCCTCCCACCTCTAAAAGATGGACTTGCTAGTTTGAGTTGGCTACACTAAATAGGCTTAGTGTGAGACAGTATGAGTATGTGGCCTTTTCAGGTTCCCATCCTGCCTTCTGGTGACCACTAAGTGGAAAACAATAAGCATCCACCCACCTTCAGATTCATCTAATCTAATTCTGGGCCATATGGGCTAAAGGCAATCCTGGCAACATTGAAGACAAGGCAAATATCAAACCTACATGTGACTCACTGACTTATAACAGGCCATTTCAAAGTGACCTAGTAACCGAACCTGCAACTGTTTAGGATGGAGAATGACACTAAAGTACCCAGAGAACTTCAATCCTTACTGATTGGTTTTGGCTCTTGTTGTTAAAAGTGGAAAAGCACCAGACTGTATACCACAGACCACTGACTTACTGTTTGAATCTCAGTGAGTGACTTGCTAGTGCTACAATCGCACATACAGTAGTTGCACTATAATGAGCACATAAAGTATAAAAGGGTAAAGTTCAATGTTTTAATGTTCAAAATGTATCATGACTTACTAATGAACGATGGCCACCTAAAGTTAAAACACATTCCACAATACCTGGCTTACTGGACTAACACTTTCACAGCATGTTATTTAATTGGATAATTAGAGGAGGAAGAATTGCTTTGATCTTCTAGACATGCTAGTTGAAAGCTTAATTTTTGTCTAGTTAATATATACAGTAAAGTGGATTATAATGAGCAAGCAACATGCCCAGTGGAGAAACTTGTAATTCATGGTGATTCACATCTGTGTCTGATGCTACAGATTGACATCTGGAAAAAACAAACAATGGAAGAAAGTTAGAGAGTGAATGCTGTAAAGGTCACATTGGCAGAACAAATATTTTTTGCACTTGAAAATTTGAATTAGGACTTAATGGCTAGGCACTGAATTTGCTAGAAATATCTCATAGTGTTACATCCATAGACTTCCAAAATAGAAATGAACAGATGTTATTAGCTGAAAACAGAACTACTATAGCAGGGGTGCCCAATACGTCGATCGCGATCGGAAAGGTAGTGCAGGTAGATCGCGTTGCATTCAAAAAAAATTTTTTTTAGATGTTAGTCTATCATATCCACTCTATGGCATTTGCATACAGGGTGGCCAGTCTGAGATCTCTTCTCTTCTAACACACTGGTCATCCCGCACGCACGATCGATCAAACACGCGAGCTACTGCAAAACTCCGGCTGTCTAAATGATCTAGTTAGCCTTCCAATTTATATCGACTTAAGAAGGGATTTAAAAGAAAATGTTGGTTATGGGCTCGATGTGGAATTGGAAGAGGATTTTTTTCTCTCACAATGTCACAATCGAAGTGCGTTTGTCTGATCCATCAATCTATCATTGCTATTTCAAAGAAGGAAAATGTGGAAAGGCACTTTCGAACTGTTCATAAAAACTACCAAACTGACTTCCTTCCAAAAAGCGATCTGAGAAAGAGAAAGGAGAGGTAACTAAAATCGCAGTTAATCGGACAGCCGTCATTTTTCACTCGGCTGAATTCAAAAACAAAGGCAGACACACCGAAGCATCGTTCCGGGTGAGTCACTCGATCATTAAGCATAAGAAGTCCTTCCAAGATGGAAGTGTTCGAGTGTTGCCCAATATAGCGGAGTAAGAGTAGCGCTTCTTCTTCACAAGTGTACTCAAGTAAAAGTAAAACGTATGGTGCAGTAAAACTACTGTTAGAAGTACAATTTTTTTAAAAAGTTACTCAAGTAAATGTAACTCGTTACTACCCACCTCTGATACTCAGTATATATATGGTCATTTTAAAAGTAGCTGGCAAGTCGAAAAAGTGTGGGCACCCCTACACTATAGCATTCCACAAGTAGGGCTGGCTATCCCAGTGACAGACAATTAGTTTTAATAATTAGTATGTAAGTGTAGTACTAGAATTTAAAGCTGAGATTTTTTTTTTAAATGAATTCACATATATGGAGTGGTAGTACATGTCTCTGAAATGTTGACTTTTGAAGCAGGACAGGAGGAATTCCATATCTGTTATTGTTGTTATTATTTATTTAGTCACCAATTTTTTAAACCTTATTAATCTGTTTTTTTGGAACACATGAACAAGGGCATCTCTGTAGCAATAGGCTCAAAACAGGAACCAACCTTGGATGGGGTGGCAATCCATCGTGGGGCACACTTGGTCATACATCCTCAGTCAACCACCTGAAGTAAATGTAAAGTCACTAATAACATGCAGATTTTAAGATTTAGGTTTTATTTGTTACATGTACATACACAGGGCTAATATGTTGAAAAGAACACATTGGGATATACAGTGAAATGCATGGGATATGGGAGGAAAACATAAGGTCTCTGTTAAAAACCCAATGCGGACACAGGGAGAAAGCGCAAACTCAAGTCAGAGAGTGATCATACATGGACTGCAAACCTGACTACTGTACTCCCTCCAGGTATAGGAACCCCTTTTAACATTGTATCTCAGCTGCAGTTGTTTCGAAACTCTGCTGCAAGAGTCCTTACACAGACCTACAACAGCGAGCACATAACACCCATCCTGCTCCTACTTCTCTGGTTCCCTGTGCCTTATAAGACTGAATATAAAATTATACAGTAGAGCTATAAAGCTTTAAATTGCCTTGTATTAGATTACAATATTAACTTCCTCAAACACTATGTTCCTATTCTCCCACTAAAGTTTAACCGGTCCTGGCAATCTCATTGTGCCCCAAACTAACCTGTACTCTATGGGTGACAGTTTTCAGCTTTATTGCACCCAGACTTTGGAATGGCCTCTCTAAATTAATCAAATCAGCTGACTCAATTAATTAAAAAAAAATCTGATCCTTCTTACAGTTTATTTTATTTGTCCAGTTTCTCAGGATGATTTGGTTTTGAATCACAAAGTATGTTATTTGTTGAGGGTTTTCTTATATTATTTTGCATTTTTATTCTGATATTGTTTGTCTTTTATTCTAATACAAAGTTTTGTGTTTCCTGTATTTATCTTTAGTGTTTTATGTGGATATTATTTTTTATCCAGTGTTGTATATGTCTGATGATCATTCTGAATTTCTGTGAAGTGCTTTGAGCATGGGAAAGACCCGATATAGATAACATTAATTCTTATTATTGTCCAGTCACTTGTGTGGGTCTGCATGTAACCATTTTCCACGTCCACTATCTACATTATATGGTTGTAGAGAGCCAAGGCCTTCCTTCACAGCATCAAGTGCAAGCCAAGAACCAAATTTGGAGGGTGGACAAATCCTGTGGCATGGCACACCAGGTAAAATCATATCACTGTTACGTTACCAATTAATCCAGCACGCATGGAAGCAAGGGCAGCATAGAAAATCCACGCTGACAGCGAGTGATCATGATTTTAACCCTAATACAGAAACCATGGAGCCGCAATACCAAGCACATGTTAGCCTATTATTTTATGATAATTATTGGGAGAAGATATCGATCAATTTAACCAAAGTTCAAGTTACACTTGAAATCCAAATGATTCGTTAAAATAAGTTTTGTCTCTTAACCACTTCTGGTATCAGAAGACTTTTTTTTTGTAATAGCTGTCCCTTGAAGAATGCGATATAATACAGCAAAAACGCAAAAATGTGTCGGTTACCACTAAATAAAGGCAGTAGGGATTATCGTCTTAATCAATTCTTCCTTTTTTCTATCTGACATACTGAAAGACACCTTAAAACTTTGTAGTTAATGTCGAAATAGGCGGGCCTGAGCTGTCAGTGAACAGCTTGGCCAATCATAAGGCTGTTTGTGAATTATTTAAACGAATCAGAATTCAGAGCGAAGCCTGAGCCTTTTCGTAGTTAAGGTGTTTGGAGGGCAGCCTCACGCTCATTGGTGCCACGCGTTCTGTAGTATCTTTGTATTATATTTGGCGGCACAGCGAGCAATTGCGAAATTAAAATAATGCTTGCTCTATAAAGCTGGGAGACGCCGCTGCAATTCATCATAGTGGTGCTGTTCTTAGCCTGTATTTTATTTCTGTCGGATTCAAATGTGGGACAGCTTCAAAGGTACCGTTATAATAAATAGAGAAGGGTGTCAAGCTTTGGATGCGCTGACTTACAGGACATTCAGGTAAATGGTGGAACACATCTTGCATTTGCAGTGTCAGCAACACAAAAAAAGAAAACTATTACAACGACGTAATGTGAATTTTGTTTTATTTTTTTACAACAGTACTTACTTAATGCATTTAAAAGCGTTTATCTTTGTTTGAATTAAGAGCCGCAGAGCTTACACACAGGCGCTAAGCGACGTGTCCCGATTACGCCCCCTGTCATGAGTCTTCCGGAAGGTACACGAGGCGTGACGTGCTGCCATCGCTCCATGATGGCTACCCAGCCTAAATATATACTGCTGCAGAGTGGAGCACTTGTGGGCGGGCTAGATCTTCTCAGGCTAGCTAGTAATTCCACTAAAATTGACAAATAATAATAATGATTACATTTCTAAACTTGAATTATCCAGTATAACGTATCGGGGAACGGAGCCGCTTTCTCACGTGTGGCGGCACGCAGGAGTCGATCATGGTTTAGAGTCTCTAGCCCATTATATCGCATGTCTTTGATCTTTAGGGGGATCTAATTGCAATGGGAAAAAAAATCGAACGCAAACTGGTTTAGGAGCCTTACTGATTGTGTTTAAACAAATACGCGTAACCAGTATGAATTCAGCATTGACTAGAACACTTTTTTTTTTTTTTTAAACACTTTTCTACTGTGGGTGACGCAGTGGGTAGCGATGCCGCCTCACAGATTCAGCATCATTACAGTAGTATGCATGCTGGGTGTTTAACGTTGTCCGATTGCCTACACCTCAATTCCACTGGGTACCTAGTTTATTTTTATTTATTTATTTAAACTTTCACATCTCCAAAGACCTATAGGTATGTGTATGTGGTGGCATAGTGCTTAAGTGCTGTCAGGACTGATTCTGAACTCAATAAAACTAGAATTCGACTAAGCGGGTTGGAGAATGTTATTTTCATTTTTTTCATAATGTTTGTTCTTGCTAAGTGCTTATATGACTCCTGAATTACTACACATATTATTCTTCAGTCTAACCATTTACTTAACCCCAGTTCTTACCTTGTGGGTAGTGAGAGTCCTTCTTGGCAAACTGGGCTTATGTAAGCAACCAAGAGACAACCATAAACCATAGATACCCTGATGCATGAATGGGAACCCTCCACCTCTGAAACTGAATTATTGGCTTCAGTAAATAAATGGATAAAGCTACAAACCTCAAAATTTCTTCATGCAAACCAAATTTTCATGCCTGTTTGACAACAATGTATAAAGTTTATTATTTTCAATGTGAAAAGAAAGGTCACAAATTGCCACAAGGGTGCAGTAGTTCTTCTCTTTTGAAACACTGAAAACAGAGCACTGCATTTTTTACAATTCTGTAAAAGTATCGGTTAATAATATTTTTAGTGGAGGTCAGATGCAGTAGCTGCCTCTGTGACACTGAAAAAATATTTGCACATTTAATACTCCTTATATTGTATTTGGATAAATAAACCAGGCAAGCTATCTTTAACTCCATCTGTGCATGTTCTGAATTGGGCATGTGGTACACCATGGTGTTGCACATTTCTGCTAATTTATTACAATGTCTGCAGGAAAAAGAAGACTTAAGTGAGGATGCAAAAAGTCATTTTTACAGTGAGCATATACTCGGTTTAGAATTACTGACTAAACTTAAAACATAACAGAAATGTTTCTAACTGCGCTAACTTTGTGGGTTCACAAAATCCCAAAATTACATGTCATACTTGCAGTACCCAACTAGTATTGTTGGGTGTCATTTCTTATTACAGATATACTAGGACTACTGTAATCATTAACATACCATCTATGGTTAAAAAGCTACTCTGTTCTAAACACCATGCTTTTGTTTTTGTCACCCACTCTGTCAAACCATGACTTTTATTATTATGTATACTGTGTTGCTTTTTTACATCCTGTTGGCACATTTTGAAACTTCCATCTGTGCCAGGGTAAAAGGCATACTATACCAGACTTGCAAGGTCTTAACAGTAGTTTAATAACTGTTAAATATTAGGTACTGTAAGAGGTACCATTTATGGTGGCCTCTATCCACCATGACTCTGCATCTGAATATACATTTGAGAGGCATATCTAAATGAATGTGCCACTCTTTATATAAATTGATGCAATATACATGTAGTTGAATCAGAAAGTATTCCAAGCCCTTCACTTTTTTCACATTTAAATCAATTTTTCATCCACATCAAGTAACACTCAATGCCCCCAGAATGACAAAGCAAAAATAGGATTTTAGGGATTTTTTGCAAATTTATTAAAAACCAAAACTGAAGTATCACACTGATACAAGTATTCACACCCTTTTCTCTGTACTTAGTTACAACACCTTAGGCAGCAATTACAGCCTGTAATCTTCTTGGTTATAATGCGGCTAGCTTTGTACTCCTGAATTCGAAGAGTTTCTGCTATTCTTCTGTGCAGACCCTCTCACACTCTGTCAGGCTGGATAGAGACCATTCGTGGGCACTATTGTCAGGTCTCTCCAGAGATATTCAATTAAGTTGAAGTCCAGGCCCAGCCAGACATTCCGTAAGTTGTCCATGAACCACACCTATGTTGTCTGATCTTGCTGGAAGGTGTGTACCTTCAGCCCAGTCTGAGGTCCAGAGCTCTATGGTGCAAATTTTCATTAAGGATATCTTTGCTTCATTTAGCTTTCCCTCAAACTTTTTTAGTTTCTCACTCCCCCCTACTGGAAAAACAACCCCACAGCATGCTGACACCACCGTGTTTCACCACTGGAAATGGTATCACGTAGGTGATGAGCGGTGCCTGATTTCCTCTAAACATGAGTTTAATCAGACCAGAGAGCCTTGTTTCTCACAGTCTGAGACTCCTTTAGGTGCCTTTTTGTAAACTCCAAGCAGGTTTCCATGTGTCTTTTAGTGAGGAGATGCTTCAGTCTCTCCATGTTGTCATAGAACCTAACTGGGTGGAGTGTTGCAGTGATGGTTGACCTTCTGGAAGTTTCTGCCATCTCCACACAGGTTCTCTGGAGCTCAGCTAGAATTACTATCAAGTTCTTGGTGACCTCTCTTACCATGGCCCTTCTGTCACGATTGCTCAGTCTGGCTTGGTTTTAGTAGCCTTCCTCAGATCTGTGCTTCAGCACTATCCTGCCCATATGCTCTACAGATATTTTCTTCGACGTCATGACTTGGTTTTTGCTTTGATGCACATTGTCAACTGTGGGACTTTCTATAGACATGTGTGTGACTTGCCTTTCCCAGTCCTGCCCAATCGATTGAACTGACCACAGGTGGGCGCCACTCCAGGTGTTGATCAATAGGGACGGGACGCACCTGAACCAAACTTTACATGTCACATCAAAGGGTATGAATACCTGTGTCAATGTGCCATTTCAGTTTGTTTATTTTTAATTGCAAACATTTCTGAAATCTTGTTTTCACTTTGTCATTCTGACTGCTTGATGTGGGGAAAAGATGTCAATGATTTTAGTAAAAAGCTGAAACATAACAAAATATATAAAAAAAAAATGAACAGCTCTGAATAGTTTCTGAATCCTCTGTACTTTTACGTGTAGTCCTTTTCTCATTCCTTGGAACTTTGAATTAAAACTGCTGAAATCTTGTCCAGAAAATCGAGAATAAACTTCAAAGTATTAGTTTTTCTTTGTTTTTATTTGAGATACAAATTGTATTTATTTCTACATTTAAAGAAAAAAAAAAACAAACTCAGTGTTTAATTTAAAGAAAATAGTAAACATGTGAATACTGTATGAGGCTAGTATTGGTTATTAATATACTGTATTCTGTAGTTAAGGGAACAAATGTGGTAGGTCCGCATTTTTCAATCTGCTTAACCCAGTTTACGATCATGGAGGGCTAATGCCTGCCCTGGCAGCATAAGGTACAATGTGGAAACCAATCCTGGATAGGACAGCAGTCCATCACAGGGCACACCTACAAAGCACCTTGCTAATTTTGTGACACTAATTAATGAAACACTGTTGTGTTTGGAATATGAGAGAAAGAATGTGCAAACTCCACACCGATAGTCCTTAGACTAGATTCAAACAGTATGATAGACTGGTGCCCTATCCAGGATTGCTTCCTGCCCTCTATTCAAAGCTACTGGAAAAGGCTTTGGCTTAGCGACCCAGAGTTTAAGAAAGTATATACAGGGGGTCCTCGGGTTACAACGTCTCGACATACAACGTTTCGAGTTTACAATGCTCACTCCCATAAAAACAAAAAAATTGAGATGTGAGAAGGACTAAAGGTAAGGATTTTTTGTTACACTCATTTTTTCTGTTACTACAATACAGTGTACAGTACAGTATATTTATGTCCTTTTCCTTTTTCTGTGGCTTAGTTGTGTTTTAATGTTCTAGATTATGATTTTGCAAATGTGTTAGGATAGGTAAGTGACTTAGGCTAGTGTGTGTTTCGACTTACACCAAAATTCGGGTTACATCGATGTTGTAGGAACGGAACTGTGTTGTAACCCGAGGACCCCCTGTATGTGTATATTGATTTAGTCAAGAAACATAAAATCAACAAAAGCGATAATTAGAATGGTTATTCAATCCTGTATTGACATTGATAATTTAAGGTTAACCGCTAGAATTGTGGCATTGAGGTTTTTAAGTGGCAGACTCTTTTATTCAAAGTGACTTATTAATTTAACTTTTTGACCAGTTAATGACATAAGGTATTCTGTAAATGTAGTATTTTTTGATAAATGTTGACTTCTAAACACAGTAATCAATTATTGAACTTGAAAAAGCGATTGCATTGAAGTATAACAAGTGCAATATTATTATGAACTAAGAGTGTATATGCAGCAGTAATGACATACTACTACATCATTGTCATTTGATATTTGAGGTTATTTTGTACCTTTTTAATATATACACAATGTTCTGTGCTGACATATTATGAAGAGCACTATAAATGAAAATATTCTTATGCAACAAAAAAATCTGCCCGTTTAATTTAATGAACAGTTTAAATAAAGCAGATATTGGAAATGTTGTTTAAAGCATCAGACATTCATTCTTAAGTCTTAAAAAGTTGCTAATATTCTTTCCAAATATGCTCATTCAGGTATATAAAACAAAATATTGGGAATATTCTTTTTGAATGTATCTTTGCTCACCCACCTTGTCTTTAGGAACAGAACTCAGAGGAGAAACACGATATGGCTGGAGAGGAGGTCCGTCAGAGGAAAAAAGAGGGCAGGTCAAAAAATGGAGAAAAGTCCAAACAAAAGTCAAAATCCAGGAGCAAGAGCAAATATAATGATAAAAAAGCCATTGGTCCAGACAATCAGAATGTTGTGCCTTCAAAAATTCTGCAGAAGTGGCAGACTGATGAGAAGGTGGCAATGGCAAGGATTGAAGAGGAGACCTCTATATTGATTGGCCTGCAGGTTATTGTCCCATACATGCTAGCTGGACTTGGCATGGTAATGGCTGGCTTGGTTCTGGATCATGTCCAGGTAAGGTTCAAGACTCAAAGGCGAGAATTAACCCTATGCTAAGACTATATTCTGTTCACTGTGATCTATCAATCTATCCTTTTTTCAGTCTATACATGCAGAACATTCACTTAGGATCGAAGTCCAAATCACCTACTTGCTTTTTCACATAATTCTCAATGCATTTTGAACATTTCTGGGTATTTCAAAAGGAAAAATAGTAAATGCAAAGAGCTCATCTTGATTTTGTACAGTATAACTGATGTTTTTTTTTAGTTTGCGAAAAAGGAATGTCCAACAAATAGCAGCTGAGGTCACAATGCTCCGGTCGCCCTGCCAATCACAATCTGATATCAGTTTGTGCAAATTAGTTTTGTTGCTTTTTATAGCATGTGAATGGGAGTTGTTCAAAGGCATGTTTTGAGCAATACAAATTGACCAATTTGTCATAAAATAAAAATTTTAGATTTACTATCATTTGCAGTGGGCTAGCGCCCTGCCCGGGGTTTGTTTCCTGCCTTGCGCCCTGTGTTGGATGGGATTGGCTCCAGCAGACCCCCGTGACCCTGTAGTTAGGATATAGCAGGTTGGAAAATTAATGGATGGATTTACTATAATAATTATGAATAATTGTACTGGATTTGTCATTCAGTTTTGTTGTTCAGTTTAGTCACGTTAAGATACTTTCAGCAGATATCTAAGTGAACGATTTGAATACCATTTAGGCTTTGTTTAACATTGTGATAGATTTAGAAAGCTGCACAAATATTTAAGGTTTTCAATTAAAGTACTGAGGCTGATATTACTCAGGTTTTTAATAGCTAAGGATAACCAAAGAGATGAAGCAATTGACAAATTGCAACATGTCTGACAAGAAATTCAGAAATTTGCAGAAAATCAAGCCGAGTAGAGGAATCAAAAAGGGCAGAATCGAAGTGCAGCGGACCTCAAGATTTATCACACTAAGTAAAAGTTGTCTAGTCCCAAAAAGGTCTTTCAGATTCCCTTTTAACTTCACATACAGATTGCTGCATATGTAGAAGACTGTAGAATAAAGTTAATTAGTTATCAGCCATGGTTCAAGTGAGACGCAAGAAGGAGTTTAGCAATAAGACTCCCTATACACAAAAAAAGGTTCCACTAGTGCCAGGTAAGATGTTGGGATGACAGCTCTAAAAAGTTGTGACTTTGAACTAGTAACAATAGAATGTCTACAGAATGAACTGTTGCACTGCTGCACTTTGATTCTGCCCATTTTTGTTTCCTCTACTTTGCTTGAGTTTCTGCAAATTTCTTGGCAGACATGTTGCAATTTGTCAAGTGCTTCATCTCTTTGGTTATCCTTAGCTATTAAATACCTCATTAATATCAGTCTCAGTACTTTAATTAAAAACCTTAAATATGTGTGCAGCTTTCTAAATCTATCACAATGCTTAACAAAGCCTAAATGGCCTAAATCCTTCTGCATTTTGTTCACTTAAATATCTGCTGCAAGTATCTAATGTGACTAAACTGAACAACAAAACAGAATGTTCTTAATCAGTTGAGGAAGAGAATGTGCTTATAAGCATGATGGGTATGTCTTACACATGTACCTTGTTGTATATTCCCTAATATCCTTTTCTGTTTCTTCAATAAGATCCACTTTCAAACTACCAAGAATCTTTTTATTTTCCAGTATACTGATTGTGAAATTAATTGGAACACAAACCCACAACCACATCCAGAACTAAACTTGGGAACCGCTGTTTTAGATATAGAAAGTGAATTATTATTTAGTCAAAATGCATTTGAAGATAGCACTAATTCTGATTTTACTCAGTCAAAAATTACAGATACCTGTAAATCAGACTTTGACTAGACAAAATTTTATAACAG
>JANRMT010062840.1:8240076-8321680 GCA_026402145.1 Polypterus bichir lapradei | reverse complement strand
AAAGAGTAATGTTTGACGTTTTTGAGAGAGAGAGAGAGAGAAAGAGATCACAGCTATGTGTGTTTTAGAAGGTACCTGTTCATTGGCAGAGATATCACGGCCACATGCTCTTCTCCCCATGAGATACAGTGCCAACATTTGACTTTGGAGCATACCTACCTTCTGCTTGGCCAAAGATACCTTGCCAACCCTTTACATTTTTGCCAAAGATATCACAGCTACATTGTTGCCCCTGATAGCAAAACCAAAAATATTGTATATCAAGATGGTCTCGAATATGAAAGCTATGAATATTAATTCTTCTCAATAGAAATTGTTACATTTTTTATTACTGATTTTTAAAGTTTGTCCTGTTTCACTAACACGCAAGTGGAGTCGTGGGGGACTGCTAGCTAGTGTGTATGTATATATATATATATATATATATATATATATATATATATATACTGTGTATATATATATATATATATATATACTGTGTATGTATAATATAAAATGTGGAGTTGAGTTCCCGGAACATTTTAGTATTAAGTAGGACTTTCAACGACATTCTTGTAGTAAGTGGTAGTTTCTACTTTAGCCATTTTTTATGATAGAGTCTCAGCAGAAACAAAAGAAGTGATGGTGCAAAGCCTGCAGCGGACCCTGTTACCAGAAATTTCCTCAACATCTTAAGCTGACAAATGAATCTGAACAGTTGAAGTTGGAGTATCTAATAACATAAATAATAACATTCTTCTATAATGTGCTAATGGGGAAAGGTTTTAGTCGCTTCTCAAGAAACCACGAGAACAGTGAACAGATGATCCCGTCTTCAATGATTGTGAACTGTCAGCATGCAAGATGGTAGTGAATGACACATTTGAAAAAGTAAAAAAAAATCATCAAAAAGTACAATGACATACTGACACAGGAAAAGGAACAGAAGCAGTTTCTTCTTCAACTGGTCATAAACCATTGCAAGAATTTTTCAATTTCGTCAAAGACAGTGCTAATGTTGTTACTATACAAATGTGGAACAGTTGTCTCCTGTTCATTTCAGACAACATATAAACTACTATGTATAGTGACCGTTGAATGTTGTTTATTTTCATAAGAATTTTCTGTATTTTTTATAAATATTATAAAGAATAAAACTAGCCTTATAGAGAACATGAAGTTGTTATTTTTTTTTTTGGGACCATCCCAATATACAGTATAAAATACTGATTTTTTGGGGCCCTTAACCTGCAATTGCTGAGCGCTTTGAGTAGTGAGAAAAGTGCTATATAAATGCAAAGAATTATTATTATTATTACTGACACCATTTGACCATGAGCAAGTCAGTTAAGCGAAGTGTAAGCCTGTACTCCATTTTAGAACACAAAAGAAATGTAACCAGTTTTATTTTAGATGTGGTAATTTGCCTTGGGTAAAGGCGTTGGCCAAATATATAAATGTAAATGTCCTCCAGAATTTCATGCACGGTTGTAACCAAACCAGTATATGATGCCATTCCACTGCAGATCACGCTTATTCACAACTCAGGACTCAATCAATGCAGGCAATTTACAGTCACCAATCAACACATGCATCTTCAGGAATTGGAAGGAAAGCTTTAGCACCCACACAAGAATCCACAAACACATGTAGAATGTGAAAGCTTCACATAGACAAAAACTGGGCCAAGATTCAAACCCATTTTTTTTAAAGGCTTCTACTAAAAAGGCAAATTGAAAAGTTATTTAATGGAGTGGTTGTCCTTGCTTATAATTTGATATAGTTTTCAAATATATATATATATATATATATATATATATCTGGCGGGGGATATTGGTTGTAAAGTTTTATTTATTATGAACATGTTCTTCTTAAGTTTGCATATACTGGATTTATGTCCATGTGTCCTTTCCTGATCACACTGACTTAGCCCCCTGCCCCCCCCCAACGTTATTTTTTGCTATATATTGCCTTTGATTTTTGTAAGTCCAAGCATTATCCTCTGATGAAGACCCCTGGCAGGGGTTGAAAGCTCAGGAATAAAAACTACTTTATGATACGTGATTCATTTTCTCCCTTTTGTGGATCTCCAGATGCAAATATGCAAACCGTATTACAGTCTTCCATATATATATATATATATACACATACACACACATACATACATACAAAGAAAGAGAGATTATATTAAATTATACTGCAAAATTTGTTTAGCAAATAAAACACATTATGTATATATGCAAAATGAGAGTCAAAAAAGGTCCTGTTATTAAGTATTTTGTGTCCTTTATGTAAAAAAAAAGGATATTTTTAAGGCCAATCCATGTGTTTCTGGTGCCACCCTCTGCACAAAAAAAGAGAAGCCAGGTTGTTTAACTCCCAGCACGACTGCTTCACTGCAGTCAGAGTGAGTAAGCAAAGCCTTAAGATCTGGCCGACAAGCTGTCTAATCACTGCTGCTGTATTTTAAAACTAGCTCACTTTCCTTGACAGGAGATAAGAGTATTTTTTTGAATTAATAACTAGTAGCTAAAAGAATTTTTTTTTTGTTTTTTGCTTTGGGAAAAAAAAATAAAGAGAGAGATAATCAGCATGAATAAAAGAAGATATGACCTCACACTCCAAGCTAAAAGCCCGGTGTTGATCTACAAGAAGAGGCATGTGTTCCTGACAGGTATAGATCTTGCTGAAGAGTTGCAGTGATATTCTCATCACCTCAAGTGAGTGGTTGTGCAAAAAGACAGAGGACTGTTCTGTTGGCTGTTCTCTTTTAACCTTGCACAGAGGAATATCCAAGCAACAGTTATATTAATGTGAAGTAAACAAATATGATCATTTGGGCTGCAGAGTGCGAAAAGCTAAAGGAATATCTCTTTTGTCCTTTGGATTATAACGGCTTTAATGACAAGTTGGATTTTAAAGATACAGTTTGATCAGTTTATGGTCTTTTCAGACATTTCTGTTTGCCCTCTAAAAATATTAAACTACACATTTGGATTACTAATGAAAAAATGCTGGTTTTGAATGATTGGACTATTAGTGAATAAGAGGGTAATGTATCAGTTAATCGACTTTTTCCAAACTGTAAAAATGCCTTTAGCATTTTGCATTTTAATGTGTACTGTAGAAGAGTGAGCTGTCATTAACGGGACAGAGAGATTGGAGCCTGGCTTTTAAGTTGTCTCCTTCAAACGCTATCTCTGGCAACAAATCCAATACAGTCCAGACTATTTGCTTGAAACACCACTGTGGGATCTACAGATTCATGTCCAGTCTGTTCCTTTCCCAAGCTTATTGAGCATGGGTTAGCAGTCAGGGCCATGGTTGTGACCCAACTGGAATTGGAGTTCTGCTATCAGGGGAAGAAGCTACGTGGTTTTACCTGTAAGCTAACCAAATCTGCCCATGGCTTCCTGCCAGAAAGCACTTGGAGTATTGCTGCCCAGATTCTCTTGCCGTACCTGGTTTCTGGTCTCGGGATGGTGGCTGCCGGCTTACTAATGGATGTTGTTCAAGTATGTTACTCTCTGCCACTGTCTTTTCAAAAGGATTCCATATTCATAACTTGTTTTTAAATAGGATGAGAAAACATGATTTTTAGAGCAATGCCTTGTTCTGTTACTGTGGAGTATAAAGCTTACATGTATTCATTTTATATTTGTTTTGAAAACCTGCAAGATAATTTTAATAAACATGTCTTATAATCATTTCCATAACAACAGTTGACTGTATTATGGATATATTTATTTGATTAATTACTTTTATAATGGATTAATTAATGTGTTGGTTATTAAGTAGTTTTTGAATATGATATTTATATTACTGTTGATACACTATGCCACTTATACATTAATGCATATTGTTAACACATATTGTCATGTATAGACACACATTAAGTCAGAGTCACGGGTAAAAAAAAATCCTTGGGGAATGGCTGTGGATTGCAAGTTACACTTGTCCACACACATACTTGCACACACATCCATGCCATGCCAGTTTAGAGTCATCAATAAAGTCATGCCAGAGAAATCTGAAAGAAAACTAGGTTTAACAAAGTGACTCAGATGAGAATCAAATAGGTCCTAGGAGCAATGAGGTGAGGTGTGCGTCACCATGCTACTCTAATCAATCAGTTTTTATTTTGTGTAATACCTCTAACAGGGCACATTAAAGGCATTTTACAAAGTATACAGAAATACAGTATCATTCAGTACAAGACGTTAAAGGTATATACAAAATCATTCGACTACAGGATGAATCACAAGTGCTGAATATGTAGAACAACAGAAAGTTTTCATGTCAGTTATTTTGCAAAAGTTAAAAAAAAAAATCTCTAAAAATTTAAATTGAAGCAGATCAAACAATTTTGCGACATTTTATATATTGAAATAGAAAGTAGAAGTTTGAAGGCATAAGACCAAAATGGTAGGTAAAGTAATTTTATAAAATAAGCCTATCTGAATATATAGGGTGGTCCAGATCTAATTATGCAATTTTCATTACGCTATAACTTATTAAGTTTATTACATAGAAAATCACACGAAAAATCCCGTACCATTGAGAAGTGTGCGAACTGACGACATGAAGAATCGTCTTTGCGCCGAACTGGAATCGTCCCCGCATAAATCAAAGTCATCCAGATGATCTGGATCTGCATAATTAGATCTGGACCACCCTGTAGTTTCAAACAGTGGATAACTTGCAAATATATATTTTGTAATCGAGCTAATACTTTTGAGATTCTACAGGAGAAAAGTATTTTGAGATAAAAGTACTTTTTAAATGATTAATATCCATAACGACTCTTGTTAAAGTACTTTTAATTAAAATCTTAGATATGCTTTGCTTTGCAGAATTTATTTGCAGTCTACCTTATGTCATGCATTATGTGATGGTTTTCTTTAGAAATTCCAGGACATCTCCAGACATTTATGAAATTATCCACAGACACTGCCAAAATGTTAAATAATATTTAAGTCTGGCCATAGGTAATATTTTCCATAGTGTTTTTTAGCTAGAAACTGAAAAAGTAAAATTCAATAGCATCCAGTTATGGAGGAAAGACACTGAAGATTTTATGATGATTTGACCTATTTGAAGTCAATATAATGAGAATTTTTTTATATGAAAGTCATGCACTCATTAGAATTCCACTGAGGCCACTATCTAGTATAGTGAATTGGCTGTAAAGAATTGGGAGTATCTGTTAAGTTTGCATCTATCTTAGCAGTAATTATAATAAAGGTTTAAAATACAGTGAATGTCCTGTGAACAGACTTGAAAATAAACATTTTTAATTATCATTCTCAATAGTATTTCTGGTAATATGATTATAATGTGCTAAACAGTACTTTCATGTTTATTGGGGGGTTATAATTATTAGAAAAAGGTCATTTTATTGACCAAGCGCGGGACATTCTTGAGGTGTCGTGGACATTGCAATAACACATTGTTGGTTAGCAGTTAGCAGCCAAAACAGATGAGTTGATCTATTTTCCTGGAATTGCAGTCTATAGATAGAACACTTATAGGTTGTTGCTTTAGCTTTTAATTGGCCTGTAGACCTGATAAGGACTCTTACTGATCATACTGCCAGCTAACGGAACGTGATAAAAAGCAACAAGGGAATCTTTAAATGTAATGACTGCTTTCTTTTAATGTCCAAATGAATAGCATATTGCAATGAGCATATGTTTTTAAATAAATTCTATGAAAAAATCAGATATGGATGACAATAATAATGTTTACCTCCAATCTTCACAATGCACACCTACCAATTAACTTCATAAACTTAACAGCAGTTGTCTAAATAGACTAACTGAAATCCCATTGTAGAGACTCCCTAAGCAGATATTTATTCTCACAATTCTTTTTTTTCTTTTTCATATTAAATGTTACTTTGCCTTTGAATAAGGGCAAATTAACCTTGACTGATTTAAGGCTTGCTTCATATGGCAATTTACAACACAATTTAAAACAATTCAGACACTGTGCAGAGGATATCTCATTGTTATCTCACATTAAAGGAATGTGCACCCTGAGAAACAGTATAATACTTTTAACTTATTTAAAATTACTTAGACCTGCAGCATCTTCATGTAGTAATAAGCAACTACAATAGTAAAGTATACATCTTTAGCTCCGTTTATAACTCAGATTAGGGGAACAAGCAATGCTAAGGTGAAAGGTTAAAGATATGAAATGAAATATAAAATGTATACAACAGTAGATGAAATAATAGGCATCAAATAAAAGAAAAATACATCTGAAGTGCAAACAATAGAAGATATTAAAAAGTAAAGCTCTGCAAGACCAATTATATTAACATGCAGGGCTAAATAAGTGCAATATTGTAAGGTAGATTTGAAACAAGAGCAGTAAGCAGAAGTCATGATATACAAAGGCTTTGTGTTCCATAATGAGGGACAATGGCACTGAAGACACAGCAACTAAATGCATGATGCCTACCTATAAATAGCAGCTAAAAGCCTATAGTCTTCAGCAAAATGCAGACACCTTAAAAGATGAAGTTGGAGAACACTAATAGAATAATGTGAAACCATATTAATTAAAGATCTGTACATAATTAACAGTGTCTTGTACAGTAAGTGATGCGTAAGCTAACAGGAAGACAGTGCAGGTTTGATGATTTGAATAACATATTGCCAAGATTTAGCATATCTAAGAACCCAGGCAGAAGAGATTTTCACATTCTTCTGTTTAGACAGGAATGACTGAAATACATTAAATTAAGTGAGTGTACTATACAGGTTACAAAAAATAACACTAAAGATTAGGAATTCAGCATCCTTTTAGGACAGAAAACACACATTGAAGCAAAAATGTTTTAACTGAAGTAATATAAATTGTAATTAAAAGAGCATTGATGTATCAAATAAGGTAGATACATTTTACAGCAGTAGACTGCCCCTTTTTGTATTTTTAAAATTTGAAACATAGGTACATTTTTCTTTTGGATTTATGTTCTTGTGGGTATGTTCAAATTACTACTACTCATTTTTGACACACACATAAATATTATAGACATGAGTAGAAATTTATACTTCCTGCCTTGCACCATTTGTTGGCTGGGATTGGCTCCAGCAGACCCCCATGACCCTGTAGTTAGGATATAGCGGGTTGGATAATGGATGGATGAATTTAAAGATACAATTAGAAGACAAAATGTCTGATATCAATTAATCTACCATGGTTAAGAAAGGTAATTATTAGCTTTTACTGACCTGATAGTGTTGGCATCTGTTCATTTAACTTATTAAAGTGTTAGTTTTAATATTGTATTTTTAAATAACAAATATAACCAATTTTTATCAATATGCAGTAAAAATATCATAATGAAGTTGAAATTGTACACATTCTGTCCATTGTCAGGTGATGTGTGTATATGAGTGTGTGTGTGTGCATGCACTGGAGAATTCAAATGATTTTGATCAAATCTGTTATTTTTAGCGCCATCCTGAAATACTACATCCCTCTTGACTCTGAATCAGTTTAATGGGGTCTTGTGTTGTACAGTATGCACTTCCTAGTTTTTGTTTTTCGGAATATAACCTTAACATTTCGCTTTTTGTGAGAAGAGTTTTAAGTTAAAAGTGTTGCAAAGTAAAAGATTTCACGTTTAATGCTTCCATCTTTTTTTAATCTGGTGTCATGGTTATCAAGGAAAGGATTTTCAAAGAAATGTTTCAAAAGAAAGTGGTTTGGAATAACAATATTCGGCTCTGATCGAGAACAGAAGTTAATTTAATTGAATATTTTTTCTGTGTTTAAAAATGATTAAATAGCTTCTCTTTATGTGTTATTAATGTTCTTTTGATATTTTGTGCTTCATATGTGCTGGTAAGATTATTAGACTGTTCTCGAGACTTAGAAATGTCTTAACCAGCTTAATATAGCATGATCTTTACTGTATATTGATCTCAGATTTTTTTTTCCAAGATCTTATGTATGTATGTTCATAAGGCTGACATAGTAAAGTCATCCAGAAATCACCTTTTCCTCCATTTAAAAAAAAATGCTTTTGCCTTTACAAAAGAGTACACAAACATTTCGAAACAAGTTAGGATCGCTAGATAGGACACTGGTCCATCTGAATGAATATTCTTACACACAGTCATGTTCACACATGCAGGAGAGTTTAGAATTAACCACTTAAAACATGAATCCCATGTTTTGATAAACCGAATGTGTTAATGCATATTTTTTCATTTGGTTATGAATAGCTTTGCCTGTATAATATTATCATTTCCTTATTTTATTTAAAATTTTCTGTTTCAGCACTGGGATGTATTCAAAACAATCACAGAGGTCTTTATTTTGGTGCCTGCTTTAGTAGGACTGAAGGGTAATCTTGAAATGACACTGGCTTCACGGCTATCAACTGCGGTATGGGCTCAACAATTTTTGTGATTACTGCTAAAATGTTCATATGTTAAGTGCTTCAGTTTAATATACCACACAGTTCCTGATAATATGTTTGGTACAGTATTCATTTTTGCTTCATTTACCACAAGTGGAAATTCTGCTAGCACCTGCGACTGTAGAAATAATCCCAGGGCTGTTCACAAGTTCATTATAATACTAGATACTTTTCATTAAAGGTTATGATCAGCTAGTTGAAGACACTTGTTTGGGATTGTTTAGTGAGCAAATGATTAGGTTCAGATCTGTAATTGTGTGACAATTCACACATTTCTATATTCCTTAGTCAACATTTACATTCTGCTGTTTACTTCCTTTATTAACACCCATAAACAAATTATCATCATGTTTTTGACTGCTAAATAAAGCACTGTGTGCTTGCGAACTTACAAAATGGATCAAAAATATAAATTAAAAAATTATTTAATCATGATGTATTCATCTTACCAATTAAGGTTTTAAAAACAATTTAAATGGAAGCATATGGCGGAAAAGTGTTACTGCTGTGGATGGGAATATTATTCTGAAAATTCTCCTTTCTATTTAAAATGTTTTTGTTTTTAGGCTAATACTGGACAGATGGATGATGCCAAAGAGCAATGGAGAATGGTTTCCTGTAATCTTGCACTTATTCAGGTGAATATAGTATAGTGTTGATTCCAGCAATTTCCCAGTTTCATTTCAGTCTTTTATGAACACTACAAATGATTTTAAGAATAAGTTTGCAGCAAAAGTGTCATACAGACATGTGATCAGCAGTGCTGCTTTGCAACTCCGGCTTGATGACTTTCTGTGGGAGTCTGTATTTTTTCTATATCTCTTATGTACATCAGTCCAGTTCTGGTTCCTGCTTTCCACCTAATTTTGCTGATGTACAGTGGTCTCTCACTAATTGTGACCCTGAATTGGTTTGAGTGAGTTAAAAGAATACTTCATTTTTATTTGTTACTTACACCATGCAGTTTGAAGTGATGGCTGAGAAAAAATGTTATTCTAATGTTTTAATGGAGAACAAAGATGATAAACTTTCTAATAAAATGGACAGCTACAGAGACCATCATTGGACTACAGCAAATAGTATACATATGACCATGTCACATAATTAATATATGAAGTCATCTAGCAATATGCTTACAAATTGGGATATGTACATTTTTTTGTTAAAATACTATTAAATAAATACTTCTGAAAATCAAACCAGTACACACAGAGGAAACAATGTTCACATGGAGATGTGCTTTTGAATTGTAGACATGACTCTTGACCAATGAATGAGAGAAAGAGGTGGGTCTTTAATTCAAAAGCTTGATCCTGTATATATATTTGGGTTGAGTATTCCTTTAAAGAAAATTAGTGGATGGAAACAAAATGAGCAAAACCTTTTGAGAATGCAAAGATGTCATTCATTGATTTTTCATTTCAACAAAAAATTTCAAATTTTGTTTGATTAATAGTTTAAATGTTTAATTTGGGAAACAAGACATTGTGCAGTAGAACAGTTATTTTACAAACTGTAATATTTACAGATTTCCTTTAAAATTGCATTTTAAACCACAGAGAATAATCCTAAAAAGTTTTGCATGTCAAATAAACAGAATAAAGTATCTTTATGATTTACCCTTGACTGCTCTTAGTTAAAGTTTCTGTATTTTATATTTTCCTCAAAGTTGCCTACTTGTAATCTGTGAATATTTAAACAAAGACTGCTTTCTTTGCTAAAATACAACTTTAGCAATAAATAAACAGATCAAACAAGCTGAGCTTAGGCTTAACCTGAGCCTTCAGCTTTAAGTCTTCTTAGAGTAGACTGGAGTCTCAATTAGGGAAAATGAAGACTTGTTGATTTTACCTTTCTAACCTTCCTGGGCTTGAATATTTCTTCTGTTCCACTCTGGTATTTTGCATCATTGGCTTTTATCATATATGTTTTTTAGCTTAAGTTTGAGCTCCACTAAACAAAAGATGAAAAACATATATTTATATCAATGTAATGCATGTATTTTCAAGATAATGTAAATACTTTTAAAATAGTGGAAATTCAAAGAATACTCAGCAAATTACCAACAAAATGATTTTAATCTACTATAGAAAAGCTCCCCTAAAGACAGTAGTAAGTGAAAACTTAATGAATGAAAACTGATTAATTTTGCTGTGCTGATAATTTTAACATTGCTATCATAGTGATTAAGATGAATTCTGCTGTATCAACTTTATTTATTAATTATTATTATTATTATGAGAATTAAAAAAAATGTGTTAGGTTCACAAGTAACTGTCTTTGTTCAAGACTGAAGTTGAATTCCTAGTTTGTCAGAGTAGGACATGCCCTTTAGTAAATCTCTGCATAATTGTTAGAGCTGCTGTTTTTTAATATTATATAAATGACTATCCACATCATGTTTGTAAAATTGTGTTGGATGGAGCAATGGTTGAAATTAATAATGGTGAAAAGTAAATATTCTTGTCATTAATTTACAGGTACAAGCCACAGTAGTGGGGTTTCTGGCAGCAGTAGCTGCTATAATTCTGGGATCTATATCAAAAGGACACATTGACCTGGACCAAGCTGCTGTACTTTGTGCTAGTAGTATCAGCACCGCCTTCATAGCTGCACTTTCACTAGGTAATGTATAATTTCAAAGGAGAGGCAGTAGTATTGAACATTTTTGAAATAGAATAATTCACAGAAAGCTGCAGAACAGGAAGACTGCAGAAAATATTGACTTGTTCATGCAGCTTCAGAAATATGAATAATGGGTTATTTATTATAATGCATCCCTCATCAATACAAGAGAATGAAGACACTTACAGTATGTTATTTCCAGCCTTGCAACAACTACCCCATATACATAATTTGTGCAATAGACTTCTGAACTGTTATGCAGTTATATAATGCCGTCATGCAAAACATGAATGGACAGTCCATATTATTTGAGTACACAGTCATTTTGAATAACACAACTAAACAAAGAGATTTTTTTCTTTCTTTGTAATTTCAACATTGTAATTATAGTAATTAGACTGAATTCTGCTGGATTAACATTTTTGATTATGCTGAGAATTTTGAAGAACTAGATTAGGTCCTTAAGTAGCGGTTCTTGTTCAAGACTGAGCTTGAGTTCATTTGGGTTGTTTGAGAATGAAATCCCCCTTAGTACAGGGAAGCTTGTGGTCAGCTCAGCGTGTCTGATCTTCTCTGTGTTGTTTTTTTTTTTTTTTTTTTTTTGGTGAAGATCAAATGTTGTTTGATTTATATTCAGTACCATAACATTTTATTTTTAATTGTGTTTGTGCATTTCCTAGTTGATGAGAATACAGTATGAAGGTAAATCGTTTAACCTTTTCAGAGATTACTACAAGTAAGGCCAGTGTCACTATTCTTGGATCTGTAATTAAATAAATTTCCTTTGCTTATATGTAGTAGTTATCATTTTTCTGTGTTAAAATGTAGTTCTCTAGTGTTTGCCCTGTTTTAAAGATTGCTCTGAACTATTTAAATTACATTTGCTGCTTCTTTAGTGTTTACTGTTTCTTCAGTTTTGGTGTCATCAGGAAGTTCCACAGGTTCACGGCCTAAAATGTGTATGTGTATTATATTAACATTCAGAACTTTGTGATCACATACAATGTTTCATATTTTTGGTATAAATTGATACTTTTTTATTAAGATACCATTAAACTGGTTTAAAATACAGCCAAGATATTACTAATATTACAAATGCTAATTACTGCTTGAAATGCCTAATTTTTAATTTAGTCATGTTCAAAAGCTTATTGGTTAAGAGAGGAATCTTTGTTATTATTTTAGTACAGCTGAAACCAGTTATTTTGTTCAATAAAGCAAGTAAAGTACCTTTCCTTGGGTTATAATATAGTGGCTTTCCTAAAGTTCAATTCTAGGTTTTGTTTAGCATATACTATGTATACTTGCTACTCGTGGTGGCAACATGTTAAATGTTGGTTGGACAAGAAAGTAAGGACTTCCCTGACCTGTGTACACAACAGTAAACCTGAACTTGAACTTAAAACCTGTTTCAGAAGCTATGTTCCCTTTTAAAACAGAGCACAAAAACAGTTTAGCAATGTCAGAATCATTTTACCACTTGTCTGGAGGCGGTCAACGTGAATTTTTATTTGCTAAGTGATTTTAAATATCTGCACAATGTCCCATTATTCAGTCAGTTTATTTATAAGCTCCTTAACTGTAAGCAAATATGCAAGACATTTACAGTACCCATTCAGCATATTTAACTTGAACACCCTTGTAATTAAAGAAACAAATGGAGATCAACTCTTTGGCTGCCAGTCAAAAAATGAACATTTCAATATTCTTGAGTGTTTGAAAGTTGTAATATTTAATAACTGCTAAAGTACAGCAGCTGATTTAGTTTAGGACCTAAAATGAGTATTTTTCATGCATTACACATTAATGTGATATATTTATGTAAAGAATGGTATTTTTATATAAAACATTGCACACACTGCTTGTTGATAACTCTCCTTTTTTGTTGCATTCTGAACCATGCAAATAGAATTGATCTAGGTGTTAGTATCTGAAATTTGCCGGTGTTGCACTGTCTAACATTTCTGAGAGTTGCCATTCAGAGTTGCAGAAGTTCTTATGGTATAAATTCAACCCTCACTACATCTCATCTTCATTCCAGTTCCAACTTGCTAAACTCAAAATATGCAGACAATGCAAATTTTTTTATTGTGAAGACTGATGGTCATTTTGTGGAACTCATGATTCACCAACTTCCAATGGGCAGTGAGGAGTTAGAGTTTGAGTATTTAAAGGCAAATTGATACAAGCTGGCTGTCACAGGGTAAAGCCGAGGGCACAGCAGTTGACAAGAGAGCCTGACCCTCTTCAAAATGAATGAGCCCAGAGAGGAAATGCCAGAAGTGGCAGCACAAGAGCTTGAAATAAATATATGGGACTTCACTGACTCTCTAACCGAGCAGACATCTGGAGGCTGCATTGAGGACTAAAAGCTCAGGGTTGCACAGATACCAACAGCAAACAGATAAACCTGGAACAAATACAGAGCCCTCTTCCTACCTTATAAGTGATTCCAAGTCTTTTCCAGAAGTACCCCTGAGAAGGAGAGTAAAAGCTGCTTTATGATTAGGACACAGAAAGAACACAGTTGATATTGAAGTTGATGGAAGAGTTTCTGAAGAAAGTCCAACTGACAGAAAGAAGAAAGGCAAAGATACAGACATAATGCCATGAAAGAGATAACAGGAAAAATATTGAGTTCTTGAGTGTATTTTTATAGTGGATAAGTGGATCAGCAGTGGAGTGTGCAATGCCACTGGATAAACAGAGGATCAAAACCCATTAAGGGAGATAAGGAAAATTAATATACCGTTTATTTGATGCTTTTTGTTTGCTCCCTATATTCAACTCTCATTTGTTTTATTTCTATTAATAAACAAAATGTTTTACTCTTTTGCACATTAGATTTTTTTTCTGGGTGTGTAAGACTGCTACAAAAGCCTTCTCTTCTAGACTATTTACCACATCACTAGAGCACTACCATGGCACCTTATTGTTAGACCTTAACTGAGAATTTAGAGTGGGCATGAGAGAATGTTTGGGCACTAAACACTGTTAAAGTGTACTTGTTTTCATGAAGATGCCATGCTACACTGTCTGGGCACATTGAACATTCAGCTAATTGCATCAGTGATGGCTTTGCTGTTAATTCAAAGATTCACTGTTCAGTACTTCAGTATCGAAAGGGACAGCCATCTCTATATATAATCTTCATTTGGATCTTGATCTTGGTTTGTCCGTGAATGGATTAAAACAAGAAGCACTAGATGGCAGTAGAGAGACAGCTAAAACATAGGCATTGCATTAAGAATCTCCTCCAGGCTTATACTACTGAAGACTGTAGTACTCCAGTCACACCTCAAAACACAGACATTCAAACTAAACAAATTGTTGTGCTTTAAATTAACTAAAGAGTTCTTCATTTACATCTTGATCTTTCTTTGTCCGCGAATTCCACACATGCGTAGACCACCTTCCAGTTTAGTATGTTGTTGTTACTCACGGATGTCAATAATGTGCCGGAATAAAGAAAGGGTTGGTGGACAGTGTTACGCTGGTTAGCTCCTTAGGCCTGGTTAGAGAATGAGATTGCTGAAGATAAAAGGTACATGCCTACGTAACATATGAATGAAAGAAAGACAGTGGGTAAAATGAATGACAACGTAACAGCACGTTCCGGAAATTATTGTTACGTTGTAGCCGGCGGGTGCTGCGTGTCTCACAGTTGTACCGTGCCTTGCTCACATGTCAGTGAAGTGATCCCTATTTATGCTTTAAAGAACCTGGATACCTATGTGTCCCCCTTTTATAACCATTGCTCTGTGTATATTGCCTTATTCTTTGGATTGCCACAAAGCAACCTGTGAGATTGGAGAAAGGTTGAGAAGACATCGTGAGAGGAAACGATAGCATCGTGAAAACGAGATGGACTGTGAACAGACAGAAGCAGAAATGCTTCTACACCACCACATAATTACTATTCGGACAGTGATTCCGAGTAGGCCGTTCCTATCGAATCAATATCCAAGGGTTTTCTTTTGTAATTTTGTTTCCCTTATAAAAAATCATAATGCTGTGCAACGAAGGGCCCATTTCACGACTGGCAGCCGCGTTTAAACAGGGAGCCCTTCACAGACAACTTTAACACGCGCAACGTAGTTGGGCGCACATGGCTAGTACCTAATAAAGTTTTTACTGATTAGTTGCATTGCAACAATTCCAGATTAATGCTGATTTTTAACTTTTTACCTAAAATGTTGATGCTTTTCACATCCGTCAGGAACATTTAATAAAGTTCAAACAGACTATTATTATATTATTATGAAAAAGATGGGGCTAGTCTGATGTTCCCTAGGTTTTTACAGCGATTACTAGTAAAGGATCACAAGAGTTCACTAAACTTTTACTTTGTTTAATGATTACAGTTTACGTACTAGCCTTTGTCTAGAGCTTTTCCCTATTTTGCCTCAAAGTTCACATACTATTTTAAATACTTATGCATGGCCATCTTGTCGCTTATTTTATTCCTCTCTTAACTTACATAATGATATCTATTTTTATTGTTTTAATGTTAAAAATTGTTTAAAATTACACTGTGCATCTAACAGAGTACAGTGAATGCATGGACTAAATTGAGCCAGTGGCTTATGACAGTTTATTTTAATAGCATGCTCAGGTTGGTACTTCTTGTCATTACGGATTATTAACATACAATTATTATTTAGTAATACTGTACGTATAAAATAATAAATGAGAAAATGATTTGCATGCTTTTGTTCTTTACATATAGTGCCTGTTGAGTTAATGGAAAATAAGCTGTTTTCTGCTTCTTTTCCCAGGTCTGGTTATGATTGGGGTCATTATTGGATCAAGAAAAGTAGGAATAAATCCTGACAATGTTGCAACTCCCATTGCAGCCAGTCTTGGAGATCTTATAACTCTTTCACTCCTGGCAGCAATTAGCAATACACTTTTCAGCTATAAAGGTACAGTAAAAAGAAAGAATACACAGTACAGATTCCAAAATCCTTTGTTGTAGATACTTTTTTGACATCTATACATATTACATATTTAGTTACTTGGGTTGTTTCTGCTGATTTGTAGGTATCTCCTATCTTTCTCCCATGGTATGTGCAGTGTTCATCGCTATGATACCACTTTGGGTTGTGATTGCAAAAAGAAGTCCTCAGATAAGGGAGGTGCTAAAATCTGGATGGCAGCCTGTGATTGTTGCCATGTCTATAAGCAGGTAAAAGGATTAGGACACAAGTCAGTATTGTTAGATTTTAACACTTGTTGTGTAATATTCAACTGGTCATATTTCAAATTAAGCCAATCATAAAATTGAAAGTGCACGTTCGTACAAAAGTTTAAAATGTTAAAACTTACAGCGCATTACATAACAATATACTGTATAATAGTAGAATAAAATCTGTCTACGTTTCATTGTATGAACTTTTTTTAAATTTTTTTTTTAAATTCCTGTACAGTATTGGAGGCCTCATCTTGGATAAAACTGTATCTGATCCTGATTTTGAAGGGATGGCTGTCTTCACACCAGTAATCAATGGTATGTTGGCTTACTCTTCTGCTGTTTTTTTTGATATAGTTCATCTTCAATCAGATGAACATAAAATCAGAAGCAGATTGTGACAATTGCAAAGTTCCATTAGTTGAGTCTAATACTTTGAGTTGTTCAGTAAGAGTAGCATGATAAAAGGGCATAGGTGACAAAAATATATAATAGGTGATAAAATGTATAATTATTGAGGCAATTTTAGATATTGCAGTAGACATTTTTGCTGACTTATCAAAGCAAGAATAAATATATCTCTCTATTATAATAAAAAATCTCGGGAAGAAAGATGAGACGTTACTTTTTCAGAGAGACACTTTCAAGTTCCACAAGACGAGACTTTGTGCCAAGAGATTTAACCACGCCTGGTGCCGGAAATAAAAGACAAAGAGTAGACGACAAAGCAGAATGTCGTAAAGAATTCAAAAACGTTGGTGTGATACAAATGCAGAGCAGGTTAGAGATAATGGAAGTATGAAAATTTGAAAGTCTTAAAAAAAATAATAGTAAAGATCGCATTAGCGCAAACAAATGGAAATTATTACTCGGTTAAATAATGGAACAGCAAAAAGAGAACATATTGACTTTAAGTCGGAGACTTGTAGATCGTCTAAATCGTGTTGCCATTAGGGAAAAGTAGTGTTTTTTCCCAATGAAGAGGCGTATCTGCGAAAATTAAAAGATTTGTTGTTTGGTGAAAGTAAAATCACGTGCGAGAAAATTTCAAGCCCCACAAGACAAGACTTTATGCAAAGAGATTTGGAAAAGTCCTGCCCACATCTAAAACATTTAAAACCACGCACATGGTTCAATCTCATTTCTAATTTCTGTGAATAATATTGTCAGACACTGTTCATGTAGAGAGAAAGAAATGATTTTCACTCACGGGCAGTTATACGTTGCGTTGTCACGATGTAATTCCTAACACGGAATCAAAATTCAATGTGATATTGACGTAAAGGTAAAAGCGAAAAGAGATTGAATATATGGACATAGGTGATATGACAGATGTAAATATTGTTTGGCTTTAAACTTTAAGTCAGAGACTTGTAGGTTGTCTAATTCGTGTTGCCATCAGGGAAAAGTAGTGTTTCTTCCCAATGAAGAGGCCTATCTGCAAGAATTAAAAGTTTTGTTGTTTGGTGAAAGTGAAATCCACATAAGTGAGTGGCAGAGACACAAAGTTACTGGTGCATAGTGCAGACAGGGGGGTTGGTGAGCGAAGCAAGCAGGGGGCAAAGCCCCCTAATAATTAATATATCAATCTTCTAAGAATTCATATTGTGAGTTACATGCCAGAGTTTTAGGCATAAAAAGTTTATATTCCAAATTTGGTACTTATATAGCCAGAAGTATTTTAATTTTGTTTATTTACTATCCCCATCCCCAGCCCTCCACTATGTGCTTATCTGCTGTTGCAAAAGATTTGAAGTCAGTGGTCACCCGTATTTTATAGAACGTGTGCCTCAGAAGGTCTGTTTCTGTTTCACAGTTACTGAAGTTACTGAAAGGACTAAATGTTAAATTGTAATAATTTTTAGCTGTGCTCTCCTCATTTTAATTTTTATCTGGCATACCTTTCATTAGCTAAGTATAAAAGTAATACACATCAAATTTTAAAAATAAATTACAAAAAGCGTGGGTTATAGTTTAATAAAAAATTAAACTGCTTGTAGATCAAGCATACAGAGGAGCCTGATTTGATAAGTTATTAGAGCAGGATGCTGGTAGTCAAAGAATAACAAACAGAATTAAACAAAACACAATTCTTTTCCTCCTTTATAGAACCAGCAAAAATATAACACATTTGTTTTAGATATTATATGTCAAGCCAACAGCCTCCAAAAGACACATGTTGGCTGAAGTAGCTAAGCATGCTTTCCAGATATTGAAAATGCTCTTCAAAGTGGCAATTTTAAAGCCATTATGATAATAAAAGGAAACCCATAAATATGACGGTTATTTCTCCAATACGTTTAATGAGAAAGGAAACATGCTTTTTGCTATGATGAATGTTTAATAGTTTTAAAGCAGCAAATCAAGGATCTTAAGTTTAAGAGTGAAATGGAACAGGTTTCAGAGCAAAACATTATTTTTTGAGGTTGGAGAAGGCTTTAGAATGTGTTGTTAGTATCTGTTAATTAAAATGCAGAGCAGTGCAGTAGAAAAATCTGCACAAACAAATAATTAAAAAATGTACAAATGATGAATATTGAAGTGATGTGCAAAACATATGAATAATACAAAAGTACTGCAGCATGGTGTGTCTGAAATAACATGAAGCAGAAATTAGTGTGAGATAAACAAAAAAAAAACTTTTACAATAGAATGTTAGCGTTTGCTTTTGAATAAGAATTTTTTATACAGATTTCAAATTATATTCAAACACTAGCAAAATACCCGCACTTCGCAGCGGCAAACTACTGCCTTAAAATTTTTATTAAGAAGAAAATTAAACCTTTTTAAACTGAGGGACTGAGCTTACTCTTGAGCATGCAATGTACAGTTGGCCATGTGAAAAGTAATCTTGTTTCAAATCTCACAGCTTGGATTGCTGCTGTCACAATCGGTTTGAGTTTCATGGTTTGTTTCAATTACGACAGTATTTGCAGGACTTGTGTTGAAGTGACATTCGGCATCTGTCAAGCGTTTTTAAGCATACAACCGGTTTCATCGATAACTTCACATCCAGCTTTTGAGAGTTTAAACATTCATAAACATCAAAGTGTCCACTACTGAAATCGTCACCTGTGAGTCTAAGATGTTTAAGAGGCATTGGTAGTTGTCGAAAGGTGTAAAATATTTGGCCATTTCGGTACACTTGAAAGCACCAACCGAACAATTCAGCAGCAGCCATCAACTCACATGCAGAACCATAGGTAAAGGGCTTAAGCATTTCACTCTTCTAGTGCTCCTGTGTAGTATAATTATCTCCTGTACCATTATCAGTCCACACCTTGAACCTGTCCCAGTCATTCAATACATAAGACACAATGTTCCTCCGGATATCAAGAGTGAGCCTGATATGGCCGTGCAATATGTAATAAAGAGAATGGAAAAGGTAGGTGCCATCTCCGGCCATGGAAACCACTCGTTAAGTGACAGTTCTTTGATCGATGGTGATCACCTCGATAGACATGTTAATAGGGGTATGGTTGGAACGATAAAGGAAATGGGTACCTGAACAATGTAAAGTAAGTCTAAAATACCTACACAATAACTATAATCGTAATAAACGAACAATAAAACAGGTTAGAAGCCGTGGATTAAATAAAAAGGCTGTAGTTATCAGCAGGGAGATGTGAATCCCGTGGCAAAGCAAGGAAGGGAATGTAGAGACCAGAGGGATGGACGGCCCTATATAAGCAGGCAGCCAACACCGTGGGAGGCGTTGGGATGGGGACCCAACACCGCCTCACATGTTGACCGAGCTGCAAGCTATGGACGTATATATGTACGCAAGTAGGATTCAGTTAGCGCTGGGAACCCGCGTACCAAATTTCTTGAAGATGGGCCCATAAGTAACAAAGACCGTTGGAAAGTTCAATATGGTGGCTGGCAGTGGCGTCATACCATCGAAATAAATACGCACATTGGTTTTGGTTAGCGCAGGGAAGCCGCATACCAAATTTCGTGAAGATGGGGCCATAAATAAGAAAGTTCAACATGGCGGACGTTGTCGACCGTTATGACCATTACGTGTAGAATTTCGAAATGAAACCTGCTTAACTTTTGTAAGTAAGCTGTAAGGAATGAGCCTGCCAAATTTCAGTCTTCTACCTACACGGGAAGTTGGATAATTAGTGATGTTGGAAAGTTCAATATGGCGGCCAAGAGTGGCGTCATACCACTGAAATAAGTACGTACATCGGTTTCAGTTAGCGCAGGGAAGCCACCTACCAAATTTCGTGAAGATTGGGCCATAAATAAGAAAGTTCAACATGGTGGACTTGTCGACCGTTATGACCGTTACATGTAGAATTTCGAAATGTAACCTGCTTAACTTTTGTAAGGAAGCTGTAAGGAATGAGCCTGGAAAATTTCAGCCTTCTACCTACACGGGAAGTTGGAGAATTAGTGATGAGTGAGTCAGTGAGGGTTTTGCCTTTTATTAGTATAGATTAATGTTTGTTTTCGCAGCAATAAAATTGCTTCAATTTAAGTTGATCTTTACAATTAAAATTAGTCTTTTGCAGTAATACTGCACATAATTTTTAAGAAAGTAAGACTTGGAAGCACTTTTTCTCTTAAGTTTATTATTGAGACTAACGATTATCGAACCCTGCAGAGTTTGTTTCGCCACGAGTTCTGCAAAATCACAGAAATACTCTGGAACCTTACCAAACTCTACAAAATACATTGAAGTCAGTGGGAAAGGAGGAATTGAAATAGTTTTGAATGTCATGTAATGATGCTGTTGTGTTTTAGGTGTCTTACAACTATGTTGGAATGATTACTATAGCCACAAATGTGATCTGAGCTGTGAGGAAGCAGTAATAACCAATGAGCTACCATGCCTCAAAAAACATAAGTCACAAACAGAATGATAACCACAAACAAAATACAACAAATGGCCACAATTTAGCCATAAGTAAAAGAAAGATATATACATATACACCATTGTGCTCACAGAGAGATGTGTTCCGTGAAGAAAGTAGAAATGCTTCGTAAACAGTAATAAATCTTTCGTTATTATTATTATTTTACAGGATCACATGTGTTTTCTTTCTCAGAGACGGGTTAGGGTTCCTTTAAGACACATGGCACATGGCAAATTATGCATTCAAATTAGCCATGCTGCACTGTACTTCAGCACACAGGGATCAGTGTTATATGCCCAGTGGTAGTACTCATAATATTCTCATTATGGTCAGTTAACGTACCCATCAAATGAAAAAACTGCAAGTTTGTTTTTTTTTTTTTCTTTATAAAACATTCAGGGTGGAAGGCTGGAGTACTGATCAGGCGGTGACATCGCGCATGCCAGAATCAACTCTGCAACAATCTTACAGTATGCATGCATGAAAGTTTTATGCATGGTTGCTACAGCTCTGTGATGTCACATTGGTCTCGCAAAGCATCATGTGGTGTTGGGGAAAAAGATGTTTGTCTAAGCCTGCCTCACATGAATTCCCAGGAAAATATCTGGCAAACAAACATATTCATTGCTGAAAATACTTTGATGAATTTTGCCAATAAACAATAATTGAGATATTTGACTACCAGCTTAAAAAAATATTGAATGATCAATGTGATATGTGTTAATATTTCTGAGTTTATTTTCTACCAGCTTAATACAACTATTGACTGATCAGTATTATCGTTTAATTTAGCCATCAATAGTTTTGTTTCCAAAATTGAAAAAGAAATTTTAACTTTAATGAAATGTGACATTTTGTCTTTGGAATATTGCAGAAAAGTACAGAAAATATGGGTTTAAAATAAAAGCAAAGCGCAAGTGGTTATATATTTAAAATGTAAAGGCAGTAAGTTAATAATAGTAATGATCTTTAGTATGTAAATAAATAGTGGTATCATAAAGAAGGGAAGGAAAAATAAGAACAAAATTAACATAGGAAGGGTAAGCATAAGTAAAACATAATAATACAGAACAAAAGTAAAAATATATTAGCCATAAACTGTAATTGCAGCCATGGCAGCCACAGACATGTGTACTGTATAATTAAAGTAAATGAGATTTATATGACACAATTTATATTACTTATAATAATCATTGAACATTTTCACTTTAGAAAAGTTCCTTCTCACATTTTGTTTTTGACAGATTACCATTCAATGTTTATTTCTATATGAACATTTAATTTTTTTAATTTTTTTCTAGTGGAAGAGGTCAGCTGCCTACAAGCATGAAAAAATTTTACTAAAGAAAATTAAGTAGGGGTGGCTAACAGAAAAATACACACTTAAAAATAATTGAAAAGGGAGCAATGAGAATGTAGTGTCAGTGTCATGGGTCAAAGCTAACAGTAAAAGTATGTATTGTCTTAAAAATGATGATGCTCTAAATACTGAAATATATGAGGGTCACAATTAAAAATTTTCAGACAAACAATTCAACATGGATTGAACAGCAAGCCTCAAAGACAAAATAGCTGCCGCCAAAGGGCCGGCTGTTCTGCCCAGGTTAGTAGAGGCAGGTTTCTTGTACTTTCTTACTGGGAAATGGACAAGACAAAATCATAAGTACAAACAGGGATTGGGGCTTAACGAATCCCAATACAGAGAGAAGCTGTAGAAGAACAGACACCTCAGAATTTCTGAACCTAATAATCAAGCCTCAAAGTACTAACTCCACAAAATGTTTATGTTCTAAATCCAACCTTTGGCAACCAGGAAGTTGACTGTTGTTTTGGTGACATCATACACTGTGATTTCTGGGTGTTATGTGGTAGTAATGGAGACAGAAATGTACACAGATCCCACTAGAAATTGCAATTCCCACAGAAAACAAAACGGTGGTGTGCCAAGATGTAAAATAATTTTAGGTCCTTTAAAACAGCCTTAAATCCTCAAAGTAGACTCTGAAATGAGTTCCTTGCACCTCAGAACAACTCCAAAGGGAGAAAAACGCAAGTAAATGGATAATTCTAAACAAGAGAAGAATAACAAAGTACTGTATACAGAATCAAAAGAAAGACTTAAAAAGTTGTTAGCTCAGACAAACAGGACAAGGCTGTTATTAGAATCCAGGAGCTGGCTAAGTGTCGATGCAAGCCAAGAACAAAAACTGCAGAAAAAAGTACATGAGTGCTTTTGATAGGTTGTGTTCAACAGTCATATAAAAAAACAAAAACAGAGACTTTCTACAAAAAGTACAAGATCATTGCTGCCTTGCTGAAACAAATGACCACCTGTCAGTGCAAAGAAAGTCCAGCTAACCCCACAGAAACTAGTTTCCACTTTTAAGGTAGAAAAAGGCCAAACAGATGCCATTCAGCAAAACTGCCAGCTAGACTAGATCGTAAAAGGACCTAAGCTCTTGTTCAGGAACTCGGACTAAGGTTTAGGATTATCCTTGTACTAATAAAATAAAAACAAAATTCTTATCTAAGCAAAGTACCACCCAGAGTGCAGTACAGTACCTGTATCTTAGTTCTGATAACATGGCATATGTTACATTGTGAGTGAACAAGAAAAAAAAGTATGTAAAAACAGATAGTAAGCAAGAATTCTCAAGCGAACAAAAAAACTGGAAATGATACAACAAGTGTGCCATACTGCCAAGAACCAGAAAATGCCTGCTTTGTTAATCAAACAATAGCTAAAGCTAAACAGGGCATCATTAGAAACCCACAATACAGTATCACATAGGGGTTATGTAGCTTGAGAAAGGAGAATAGACTTCATATGTAGAAAAGATTAATATGAAAATAAATAATAAAGGCAAGTAAAGGTTCATATTTTCCAGATTTTGAAAAAGTGTTATGTCAGAAATTTAGCTATTCAGTGGGTTGAAGGTATTACCTTATATCATTCATGGTTATGTAAAAAAATGGTACATTGTACCTTTACTCTCGAAGAGCCTGTTTTCAAATGAGGATCAGACTTTGTAGCATCTTTTTTCCATTCTGTCTGCAATCTGTCCCAGTAGACAAAAATGTGCTCCTTCAGGACACGCGCTCAGCACCTGAGACAAGGACTGTTTGTTACAAAAGTACGTCAGCGTGATCTAAATGATACTGACTTCCTTACTAGTTGGATTTCTTAGTTCTGAGTATTTTCTCTGTTGTCCACTTTTGCATGCCTTATTGCTATATATTTATCTCAGACCACATATATCACATCTTATCTCTACTGCAATTGACTTTTTTCCCCCCAATTTGTATGTTTTTACTGTATAATGCAATGTCTTGTATCTTCGTGTTTTACTACTAAATTTTCTTAATTCTACTATTTTACTACTATTTTTCTTAATTCGAACTATTTGGAAATTCATTTTCTGTTCAATGAATAACTTCACTAATTAATTTAGAATTATTATTATTATTAAAAATAATCATACTATTATTCACTTTAGTTAGAGCTGCTTCCTATTTGTATTTTCTTTTACTACTTTTAATTATCATGTAAAGTTTACATTTAATGGAATAGATTTGAAGAGAGACAACTGTGTAAACTCAGTAACAGTAAGAAAACAGCATATTAGTTGACTGAAACAAATGTGTATCATAAGGTTAGCACCAAAAATAACTTGGAGTGGTGAAGCTGTCAGGTCTTTATTTCAAAGAATTTAATTTTGATTTTCACTTTCACAACCATACATACATCTTACAGACTATATATCAGCCTGTTATTCTAAGGGCTTACTTTCCTAGTAGATCCATCCATCCATCCATTATCCAACCCGCTATATCCTAACTTCAGGGTCACGGGGGTCTGCTGGAGCCAATCCCAGCCAGTACAGGGCGCAAGGCAGGAAACAAACTCCAGGCAGGGCGCCAGCCCACTGCAGTTCCTAGTAGAGAATATGTAGAAATAGGAAACAAAGGTTTATCTAAGAGGATGAAGAAGAGCACCACCTGTTCACAACACAGACTAAAACTGCAAAATTACCAGGGAATAATTAAGTGAATTTGAAACTGAGCAAAGCACCATTTTTTTACTTCTAGCAAGTTGCTTCCTGCTCTAACTATTGGATTCATGCACAAACTAATTGCAGTAACTTTGTTCATAAACAATAGCTTGTTTTATTTGCTTCTTTTCAGGTCATGTACAGGGTATAGTACAACTTAAAGGGCTTTAGCATTTCAGTTTGGTGTGTGAACTCTGGTAATGGCAGTTCCTAAATCTTTATTTTCCCTTTCTCTTGACATTTAGTTAACCAGCTGTACTCCAGAGTAAATTGATTTACAATAGGATTTATTATTTTGATTTCAAAATTAAACACGTTCTTCTGAACCTAGACTCCACAACTAGTCTATTTTTTTTACTTGCTTGTCTGTTGAAATTCCAGTTCACTGTCCTCATTTTTACAGTAGTAAACTCCTAAACAATGTAAAATCTTTCCACAGTTCTACCTGTTTATAATCACTCAGTTGTACTCCGAGGTTGTTTAAAAATGTACTGTTTTTAATCTCTCTCCCTCTCTCTCTCTCTCTCTATATATATATATATATATATATATAGATATATATATATACACACACACACACACATACACTATACATGCATAATAAACTACAGTCATTAAGTACTTAATGTTAACTTGCGGCTGTTTATATGTAGAGAATTAGTGCAAGCCTATTCTATCAGTCACGCACAATACCAATTTATGAATAAATTGTTCATGGTAGTATTTTTATGTTTTTGGTTGAGGACTGCTTGAGATTGTTCCAACAGCATTGAACAGAACTGTACAAAATGTGTGACTATGTGCACCATGAAGATCTTGGTTAATGTGGTGTCAAAAGTGGCTGTAAACACCGATATAGAAATGACAAATCTTATTGCACTGGCTGTAACTGTAGGTAGCAGAGCTAGTTTGCTTACTGTTGCTGCAGGAGGCTCTTTTTTTCTTCAGCCAAGCATTCAATGTTTCTCTCAAGTTTTTTAAGGTTGCTTTAAAGGTCCTGTTACCACCCGATTTGATTAATGTACTTTTAGTATGAAATACATGTTCTAATTACCAGACACAAATAAGTATTTGGACTCATATACCCAGCACCATTGGTGTAATTAATTGAACGTCTTAAAACATGTTTGGATATATTAATACCTAAAGCTTACACTATGTGAATGGATGGTGTGCTAGAGATGCCTCTCAGCTGTCTTGTTGCATATTTTTATTCTTAGTTCTGTTCAGAAGAACGTGTTTCGATCAAATGGGTGAATTAACTTGGCAAATTTCAAATATAGAATTATTACAGTGCTTACCAAGACTGAAATTTTAAAGGCAAGATTAAAATGTTAAAAATTATACTTATTTTTGTATTAACGGGATAATAGATATTAAGGCGTTTTCATTAATAACTAATAATATTGAACTAATATAACTAATATTGAACCTCAGTATAATTTCCTACAAGACAGGCTTTCTTTCACGGTCATAGGGTTAGATTTATTTCTCAGCCTAAGCTAGCCACATATAAATTAGTATGGTTGTGTGCATTAGTATACCCTGGGATGAAGGGGTGACACATCTAAGGTTGTTAAGAAATTCATAAGATGAATCTGTTGATAAATAGAATAGACATCTTTTTTCATAATTAGCAAACCACATGCAAACACTTGCTCTCTGTTTGCTTGTGGCAGAAACATCATGCAGGCAATTCTATGCCTAGCAACGGCCTCCATGGTACTTCTGCAGAATTCTCAGGAGTTCAAGTTGACAAGTATAATCCTTCATTGTGTCCCAGAGCTGTTCCTGGGTGTAAAGTACAATTCTAGTGTGCATCCTCTCCGTGTGCCTAAACAATTTCAGTTTCCCTTACCTGAAAAGAGCTTCTAATCCAAGGTTTTTCTGTGTATTTGTGCTTATCACATAATCAGTGAGCTTAACATGCCTGTGCAGTAACCACATGTTGGCCCATTATACCCTAAAGCTCATTCTTTTGGTTCCTACCCAGAACTTGTAACTACAGGCGAGGACTGGGATGTATATTCCCAGCATTAGGACAGCATCCATTAACCACCCTAAACCTAAGCAGTCACTTCTGGATGGCAACTTCTGTAGCACAACAATACTCTATCATGATTGGGACGAAGCATGCACTGAGCTGAATTGTAATAAAACCAAGAATAAAAACAAAATGATGTTTTTATTCCCTCTTTTCCAAAATCAAAGTACAAATTAAATATAGGTCAAAAATACAAAGCAGATAATCCAGAACACTGCAGAAGTATCCAAAACAAAAAGGAAGAGCAAAAGCCAAAATTCATCAAAATGTTAAAGAACAAAATAGCACCACATTCTAGTAATAAATAAATAAATAAATAAATAAATAAATAAATAAATAAATAAGGTCTATTGGCTGCCAGAAGCACAATGCTAAAACACAAAAAAGTGTTTAGCTCTTCCCTTGTATTTATCACTAGACCACAGTATTATCAATGTTACTAGGCAAAAAATAATCATGGATGAAGCCAAAGGCGGAAGACTTGAAAGTATCCCCTGCCCCCTCTACATCGAAATGTAAATCAAATGCCCTGTGCAATACGACTTTTTGCTGTACAAGTTCACTGATCAGTCTAACAATGCATATTTTTACATCCCTACTTGTGAATAAAACACTGAAGTACAAACACTGCATCCCCTTAAAGTGCAAAAAAACAATGTTTTATTTTTTCATTTCTGGTAAATAACCCTGATCTGAGATTTTCAGGTACTAATTCATATCCTAACTATGTCACATGTCCAGTGGACAAAATCGTTTGCAAACAGTTCCGATTGTAGAAAAAAGAAAGCAGTATCATCTGCAAATAGCATAGGTGAAATCATCAAATCCCAGACAGAATGCTCATTCTTAGCTGTACCTTAATACTCTGCTGCATTACAATTATGAAGAGGCAGGAAGACATTTTAAACTGAATCAGTATAGCATCATGTACATGAATAAAAATGATGCTTCACATTTACAGAGACCACTAGTTCCAAAACACCACACTTTTCTATACACCAAGTACACTGTCATAAGCCTTCTTCAAGTATGCAAAGCAAATATAGAAAGGAACTTCTATAACCCTTCAAATATTCTCATAAGGACAAAGAAGTGGTTCCTTGTTGCACGACCTGGAGCTGACGCTGTATTGTTTTTTTTATAGTAGTGGGACTCCAGTACCAGTCCAGAGTCTTTGTTATAGTTCTGTGGCATAGGTTTTCCTAGTGAGACCGAGGATTGTGCTTCCTCAGTGACTGGACCACTCACCTCATTTATCCTCCTTGCATCCAGTGATTCACATGTTGTTTGGGAGCTTTGTACTACAAGTAGTATTACTTTTGGTAAATTTCTGTAAGGTAGGAACAAAAATAGGTTCTTAAAATATGGTGGTCACAATTCATATATTAAAACAAAATTTACAAAGCCACTATGACTGAAATGGGAGTGCTTCAGTTTTTTCTTAGGTGGTATTATTGTTTGCCTTTATCTAGCTTCTCTTTCTGTAATCATGCTTTACGGTGTTTGGTAATGTAAGATTGCCATTCTTGATGATTTCTCCTGTTGAGAACCTTGCCCTATACTTAAGTAGTATTTACAGAGTTTTTCCTTATGTTAATTGCAAAGTATGAATGTTTGTGCCTATTTTAGCATTATTTCATATTCATGAATGTACACACATTAATAAGGCCAAGTTTCATTCATGCACTGCATTAACAACAACAACAACATTTATTTATATAGCACATTTTCATACATATAATGTAGCTCAAAGTGCTTTACATGATCAAGAAAAGAGAAATAAAAGACAAAGTAAGAATTAATCTTAGAATTAGTGAAATCAATGTGAGTATAAAGGTCCCGTTTCCATGAATGTTTGATAAAACCCACAAGGTGTGCATTGAAAAATAATCTAAGCAAATAACATTGTCTAATGGACAATTTGGAGAAAATCAGCTTGTCATTTACAACTGCAGATGTCTTGAGATAAACTGGTGTTAATGACCAATATCATAACAATTGTATTTTTTAAAGAACTGTTCTTTGACTTTGGCTGACTTAAAAATGGAAAAGCATTAGTCATTGTGAGTATTTAAACAAGTACAAAATCACCAAATGAACGTACCCACAAGAGAGTCCTTGCTGTAATTAAGACAAAGAAATAATGCCTCGTTAACACACATTCTGAATAGAAATGAATTTCCATAATTTTTACATAAAGTAGATAAATTTCACTACTTGCTTGAGGCATATGTTCAGACTGCAGCTCTGAACTGAATTAGCAGGTATAGAATTTTAGTGTGTGAATATTTTAAGTGTGATTATGAAAAGTATAATAAAGCATTACTTCTGCAGCTCGAAAAACGTACAACATTTATCAGGGGCTGCAGTGACAAAATGTATATAAAGACACTCAACAGATATTAATGTCAATAAATGGAAATACTGGGTGCTGATAATTTACTACTTGGTTTGGTTTTATGCAAATGTATGCAAATTTGAAAATTTTTTTTAGCCATTTAACAATATGTTAATGCATTCATTTTAGTTATACAATGCCTTACATCTCAAACCCTTCTTTCCTAATAGAGCAATTAACAAGTAAACGAAAAACAAATAATTGTCATTTTTCAGTAAAGTTAGTGCTTGAATGTGCCTTTTGGAAACAAGGGATAGTGTGTACACCTGAAATAAACATTCCTCTTTGGCTTTCGTTTCTACTCTGCTTCAATGCTCCTTTACTTTTTTTTTTTTTTGCTCCTTTTACTTTTAAGTCCATTTGCAAAGGTCACGGAGATTTGAAGCTGCCTTTTCCTAATGGCCATGTGTCCCCAGAGGTTTATTTTTCCTAGTGTCTATGCAGTCTGCGGTGCCATTTTCTTCTTTGTTGCTAGCACGTCTTAGGCTAATACAGTTGATTATGTCTGATTAAGTTGTATTATGTTTAACTATATTAAACCAAAAATATAACCTAAATAATATATATGTATAGAGTGGTCCAGATCTAATTATGCAATTTTCACTATGCTATACCTTATTAAGTGTATTACATAGAAAATCACCTGAAAAATCCCAGACCATCGAGAAGTGTGAAAACTGACGACATGAAGAATCATCTTTGCACCGAACTGGAATCGTCCCCGCATAAATCAAAGTCATCCAGGCGATCTGGATCTGCATAATTAGATCTGGACCACCCTGTATATTGCCTTGTGTTTTTTTTTATTTTGTTTCACTTAGCTGAATTTTTTTTTTACATTTTTAACAACTATATTATTTATGAAATCTGTACGCTTTTTGTCAGAAGTGTACCTTATTTAAAATTTAAATTAAAATTTTTAACAACTTCAAATTCAATATGGCTAAAATTGAAGGAGTATAAAAAATTAAGCTTACAATTTCACTATAATAATGAAATCTAATGACAATTTCTGGCTGTAAAAGAGTATTACTGTATGTGCCAATTACATGAAATACATTTTTCACTAAATTAGTTACAGTTGTGCTTAAATAAATAAATGACCAAGTATAATATTTTTGTCTCATTTGTTTAACTAGTTTCTCTTTATCTACTTTTAGGACTTGAGTGAAAATCGGATGATGTTTTAGGTCATATTTATGCAGAAATATAGAAAATACTAAAGGGTTCACAAACTTTCAAGCACAACTGTATTTAAGTGCTACATAGAACTCGATTAGACTTTGGTCCTATTTCTTGTCTTCTAAACACATGAAGAGTGAAATTTCTTTAAATCAGGTGATTGAAATAAACTTTGTCATTTGGAGTATACAACCTCCTTGGCTTATGGACCTGGGCTGCAGAGAATGAAAATAACTACTGAACGCTTGATTGCAGAGTCAACAATCCTAACTTTGCATCTGTAGATGCATTCATTTTAATAATGTTATAAAACACGATCACTTTATTTTCACTTTAAAAGGTAGTAGATGATTTAATCAGAGCAACTATAAGCACTCTTTGCAATTTGGCACGCCATAAGCTTTCCCACCACTATATCAGTAAACCCTGATCTATGAAATCTGTGTCAATGGAAAATATAAAGCGCTTTTTCTCACCCCTGCTGTGCGCGGCCAGTGCAAAGCTGTTGGCTTGCTTACGCTGCTTTCTGATTTCTTAGGATTTTGAGTGGCAGAGAAATTAGTAATTATGCTACCAGCTTATGGCTTTGTGAATCTGATTGCTCTGCAGGTTTCAGAAGTGTATGTATAATCTGGCCTGTTAAATGGTGGCAGCTTTAATATAAGAATGCTAAGCAGGGCTACTGTGCGTGTTCCTTCTTGTATACCATGTTTTTCTCTTGAAGCAATAGAAGGCTAACAAAAATAACTTAAACACATGAAATGTCATCTGAAAGAAAAGGATGAGTATACTATAAATGTCATAATGTACGTTTTGCATATTAACTAATTAATCAAATCTTTGACTATTTTTATCTAGGTGTAGGTGGGAACCTTGTTGCCATCCAGGCGAGTCGCATTTCAACTTATCTCCATTTTTGGAGTGTTCCTGGTGTGCTACCTTCCAAGATGAGGCAACACTGGCCTAACCCCTGTACTACCTTTTTCTTTTCAGGTCAGTGAAATACTCAAGAGTGCCAAAATGTCAATAACTAAAAAAGAAACCTTTTTCCTACCTACTTTCATTTCTTCTTACATGGTAGTGATTAGATTTTACTAATTGTTGTCATTTTACAGACAGGTTTGCTAATTTACCTAACTAAAGTGATAGACACACTAATACTGAGTACTTTCACCTAACAAATTGTTTAGCAGAAATGTTTCTAGAAACACTACTGGGGCTCCTATATACCAACAGCAGTACCCTTGCATAATGCCCTACTGGGACTGGGACTGCCAAGTCAGAGGTTTGTCTTTCTTTTTCATTTTTTTCCTTTTTTAGTCAGTCTGGTGTGTGTGTGTGCGTATATATGTGCTGTATATATCAACCATATATATTTATCTATTTAATGAGCTTCTGTAAAAAGCCAAGTTTCCCCGTGGGTACAAATAATCTCTCCATCTATCTTAGTCATAGACTAAGATGCTGGACTGTAAGCCCCTGAGCTACATGTTCAGTCCTCACCACTAATGCGGTGGGATGCTAAACAAACCGTTTAACCTTCTAGTACTCTAGCTGCAGAAACAATGGAGCACTTCTGTCATGCAGTTTGATTTTTTTATATCAATTTAGATGGAACACAAAGGTAACTTTGTTACAAAAACAATGTACCTTTTTGTTAGTTTTAAAGACTAAGAGTTATATTATGCAGGTTTATGAGTCTGCCAGATAATCACTAAATTGGAACAATTTTTTAATGAGCAAATGCATGTATCTTAACTCTTACTGTACCTTTAACAAGTCCATTTTATAGAGGTGGAGCCAGATGTATTTATTTTTATTTATCATAAAGTTTTAAGATTGGCACAGGGGTAAACAAGTTTGTTCTGCTGCCTTACAGCTCCAGAGTCCTGTGTTCACATCCTGGGTCCTGGTATTGCTTTGAGAAGTCTGCATGGTCTCAAAGTGTCCGAATGAGTATTCCTCCCTCTTCTTAAACATGTGCAGATTAGGCGACCTAGTGACTAGGTGTGCACAATTATGTCCTGTGTTGGACAGGTACCCTGTTGAGAGACAGTTTCTACTCTGCTCCAACCTGTACTCCTGGCTCCCAGGCCTGCTGAAATAGCTACCAAAACTCTGTAATCTTGAAATGGATAAGCGAGTGAAAAGATGTATGGACAAAGATTTAAACTCTTTGTAAAAATTAGCCAATGTCTTATTAGTGACTGCAGTCATTCATATGTTACCTTAACAACAACAATATCAACCACTGATTTGGTGGCTAGTTTGTCCCACATGTCTGTTTCTTGTACTTTGTGTGTTCTTTGGTATTTCGAGCAAGACCCATTTGTCTCGTTCCAGTACATAACATGGAAGTCTATGTTAGCTAAACCATATGTTTGTCTTCATTATGGCACTTCTGTCTCAGAGTACTTGCGCTGTGATTCACTTTTTGCTGTGTGATGCTTGTCAGCTTGTGGCTGCTCTAAATAGGCTTAGTGTAAGTAAGTGTGGCCTGTAGTAGGCTGACTCCTCCACAATCTTATATTCAATAATTTGGGTTGAAAAAAATTAAGGGATTTATTTCAGTTTTTCCTAATTAAAGGTAACCAGAAAGGACTCATAAAAAGTTAATCATTTTCATTAAAAGTATGGAAGATTAGAAGTTTTTTTTAAATACTTATTAAGGTATTAAATATCTTCCAACAAAAGCTTACCTGTAGCTTGAACAGAAATTGGACTTTTTTCAGTTTTACGACAGGACATTTTTTTTAATCACTGTAACATAGTTAAATGCTGTTTTTTCTTACATTTTAATAAGAATTGTATCAATTATTTTTCAGGGGTGAATTCCAAATCAGCAAGAGTCCTATTCTTGCTAGTTGTCCCTGGGCATCTTTTGTTTCTGTATACTACTAGTCTACTTCAGGGTGGACACATGACTATAACTGTCACCTTTGTTCTCTTCTATCTGACAGCTGCACTTTTTCAGGTATGATATGTTAGAGATGGCTATGGAGAATATTTGGAATGCAAAGTCATTGACACAATAATTAATAATACAAAATGTCCATCCTAGTTTGGAAACTCATGTACAAATATAGTATATGAACAGTTGACTGGTTTGGTAAATTCAAATGTTACCGCTTAATTTCAATGGAAAAGTCTCTCAGATAAACTATAGTTGTGATAGTACATACTAACACTGGTCGAAACTGTTGTTGAAGTATTTTATTATAGGCATGTCCCTTAAGAGACATTATCTGGCATGACGTTTCATTGTGGAATATTGAATTTGTTCACAATACAGAGATGAATAGACCTCAACATCAGCCTCATCTAAACTTCAGTGTAATCCCCCCCACATACTGGCAGGTATATTCTTCTTAAGAATGTGCACCACACATACAGGTGTTATAATTCTGCAGTCAAGTCAACATACTGAGTATTAATGTTATGAACAAAAATGATGTCCATTCACATTTACAAACCAGGAAGTTACAGACAGACAGACAGAGGTTTGGAGCACACACTGATACAACGCATTGCCGCACCCACCACATAACAAACCATCTCAGGATCCATATTAGGACCCGAGTGCAGCCGTGCAACAGGTGACACCTCAGCACCACACAAGTTCAGATGGAATGGGACCAGTGTGAGTTTTTTTTATGGTGGCTGGAGTGCCAATTCTGCCACCAACCCCCAGGTTTTTCCCTGCAGGTTGGAAGGCCTACATGCAGATTAGCGTCGTACCCAGGACGGAGTCTAAATAAAACAGAACAACTAAAATTTTTGACTAATGTGATATCTTTTTGTTTTCAAATCCCATAAGTAATCGCCCAACCATCACTTGCTAGATTTTAATGAACTTTACATAGCAGTAATAAATAAGTGTAAATTAATGGTGACCAGTTAAGGGCTGTGATATTGACGCTGTATAGCACCCAACCCATCACAGATTTACACAGAGGCACGTGTAAAAACACAACAAGACTTTTATTTTCTTCACCTGTAGGGCACATCTTCCCCGTGAACCCCACAGGTAATACACAGTCCCAAAAGCACTTAAACCACAACCCTTCTTCTGGCACCACCACTCCTCCCAGGCAACCTCATCCTCTTTCTCCCGATTCTGGCCCTGAGTGGTGGTTGCCGGCCCTTTTTATAGCGCACCCAGAAGTGCTCCAGGTGCTTGATCACCTGCTTCTGATTGCACTTCCGGTCGGGGCTGTAGAGATGTACAGGCCGGCTCAGGGACCCATGCAGCACCCACTGGCCGCCACCCCAGATCCCAACAGGGCTGTGGAGAACTCCATCTCCTATGGAGCCCTGCGGGAAACTGAGGCACCATCCTCAGCCAGGGAGGCTGCCACCAAGCGTCCCGGGGGAGGTATTGAGCATTCCACGATTGCTCCCCCGGAACATGTGTAGAAGGGGTGTCCCAGCCAGGCATGGGACGTGGCCACCCTTCACAGGGCCTATTATGATTTTGCGCCCAATATCATTACTATGATCTACTCTATCTGACTGTAGTTCTCAAATGTCCTAAGATGAAAAAGTAATTGAATTAAAAAAGGTGAACAAACAAATACAAATTGAGGGAATGCAATTGCCATATTACTACAAACAAATATTTGTGTAAGTCATGCAAACTAAAAAATGCCCAAGAATCCTGGTGTATCTAGAAAATAATAATTTAAAAGCAGTCCAGCTAATTAGTAGAAATAAACTATAACCAAGTCTACAAAATATACATTTATTCTTTTTTAATTAAGAAATGTTAAGACTTACTATAATATCCCTTTACTAGTGAGCTTTAATGGAGGGTATATGAAAGAAAACAGCCATGTTTCTTTGGCAACCAAAATTCTTTTCAATATACGTAATATGCACCGTTTCCAAAGACTACCAGCTGTGTTCAGCAGAATGTGGAATTCTGTTCCCTGCAGTCACATTCCACAGCCTGAGTGGTATACAGACTGGAAAAAAACATCCAGGTAACAAGCTGACACGGACTCATAATTTATCGTTTGCAGATACGTGCAACTAAGTATCTCTGTAATTTGCTGCAGTTTTTATGTTGTGGTAAAAAAATAAGTAACATTTATTGAAGTGTTATTTTACTGTTGTTGTGACACATACCACTAATATGTATCACTTTGCTTCAATACTAAAAATTTAAGACAAAAATGTAAGCTTAAACTCAGTTCTTGACTAGAGCACTTTGAAGGTTTCAAACAAAATCATCATTACTTGAATTTAATGATATTGCCTACCAGACATTAATCAAATGCAGCAAAGCTCTTTTAATACTATTTGCATTAAAATTGTAATTTGTTTGGTTATGTTTTACAAGACATTGGTCAATAAAGTTAATCATCTACCCCCAGATAACTCAGTTTAATACACACACACAGAGTCTGTAGTGTCCTTCCCTGTACACACTGTAGAACTGACAGAAGAGTACGGTTTAATTTGAAAATTACACTACAACTGCGAAGCTTGATTCATTCTCCCTGAAAGTCATATTTTTCCACGACATGACCAGTTTCTGATGGACTGTTGTGTAATTTACTAAACTACTGTACTGTTTAACTACAGTAAATATTGTTTATCTTGTATCTGTATTGTTTATCTGGGGTGAAAAGGTGGCTCAATCTGCACAGGTATCTGGAAGGTCGCTGGTTCAAATGCCATTACTACTAGAAGGGATCCTACTCCATTGGTCCCTTGAGCAATGCCCTTAACCTGAAAATTGCTTCTGGGGCGATGTACAATGGCTGACCCCCCCAAAGGTCATGAAAAAAGGTAGTTTCCCTCTTGGGGATTAACAAACTATATATATATATATATATATATATATATAAAAATGATCAGAATGACAGCAAATCATGGCCCTGATACCATCCATACAGATACTCTAGCATCATACCACAATTATAAGGGATGCAGTATAGATAGTGACTTTAAAAAGGCCCAGAGCTCTCAGAAATAGTAAACCTAAAAGAAAAAAAAATGTTCAAAAAAGTAGTTGGATAGATTTAATATTGGTAGTTTATTTGTTAACTGCATAATTTTGGTGGCTTCTATGGAAAGTTCTATTTAAAGACTTCATAAAAGTAAAAAAAAAAAAAAAAGAAGTAACTGCGTTTAAATGGAATTATTATTTTTGTAGGTTGGGATCCTCTTATATGTGGCAGACCTGATTGTGAGGTTAATGTGGCGGAAGGGACTGGACCCTGATAACTTTTCAATCCCGTACCTCACTGCACTGGGAGACCTGCTGGGTACAGGCTTCTTGGCGGTTTGCTTTCACCTGGTTGTAATGGTTACAGGAGTAGACGTGGAGACTGGAAACTAAGACACTGACCCTAGAAACGTGCCTCTCCATTAAACTGATATCTAAAGACAAAGTACTGTGGTTTTGTTGTTATACACACACACACAAAACATATATATCTCATATATACTGTATATATATATATATATGTGCGTGTGTGTGTTTGTATAAATATTGGTAAGTGCACATTTGTGGATTTTTTTGTGGAAACTGCTTAGATTTTAAAGTTTATAGTATACTACAATATGTATTAGCAATGTTTTGGTCTGAAAATGTAATTTAAAGAGTGCCATGTACAGTGCCAAATGAAATATGTTTCATTTTCAGCTATTAGTCAGTACGCATCTACTGTCAAACACAACTCCACGTGTATTACTCTGAAAATGTGTCCCCAACTGGACTTGTCAATATGCATAATGAAGGCACTCAATAAAGGTTTGTAAGACTGTCGGAGGCATCAAAGCCCATTGAAAACAGACAGAGTTTACATTTGAAGAAATTTAGGAAAATGTGGCCTGATCTATTTTTAATTGCAAAAGGTGAAGTACAGTGGAGGTTATGTTTGCCACCAAATGAAATCATTCCAACTTTAATCTGATACATTTTACTTCTACTCAAACTACGTGGAGGATGTTTTTTCTTTTCTTTTCACTATCTATGCATCAGGCACACCTTTCTTTCAAATTCCAGCCTGATTTGCAAAAAGCAGGATGTGTGTCAATATTTTTTTGTTTAGCTAAAATATATTTGAGCCATTACTGTATAGAGGGGTTCATTTCAGTGTAAGTGTTTCTTACGCAAGATACCCACAAAGTAATACTTAGGGTTAAATTGTATTTTACAATAGAAAATAGAGCAGAAAACTGAGAAAAAGAACCTGGTGCCCTGTTTTTTTTTTCAATGTACAGTTTTTATTTTAAAAATTTTGCTTGTATATTGCAGTAGATTCTTATTTAACCCAAAACAGCTCTCAGAACTTTAAAGAACAAGCTAATTAGGGAATCCATCTCTTCAAATTAAATTTATTTGGGCAAAACATAAAATTATTTTAATAAAATCTTATCACCAATGATAAGCTGAGCTTACATTTGGCAGCCTTGACCAAAAACAGCTTTGACAACAAATGTATTAACTGTACATATGAAATATCTACCACAGGCTATTACAAACGGTAGCAACATCTCAACATGGCATGTAAATTGGCAAAGAGACAAGAACTATAAAATCAGTGATTGTTTAAGAAAGTGCCTCTTGACTTAGATTTGTAAACCTAGTACTTTTTATGAATGTCCTTCCTTGGTGTTCATTACAGGCCTTTTTTGAATATGTTTTAAATTAAACTGAACAAAAAACAAAATCCATGACTATTTTTTCTTTGCTTGAATATTTAATAAATTCACAAACTTTGTAGTTTTTGTTTCCTTAGAAAACTTGACATTTGTGTTCATTAAACGTCTGACTTAATTATTGATACTTATGTTTTTAAGTGTTACAATGTCACTGCCTCAGAGTTTCGAAGATCTGGATCTTGTTTTGAGCTTTGTCACCATCTGTGTTTAGTTTGAATGTTTTCCCCACATCCATATGAGATTCTTCTAAAGACATTAATGTGAGGTGGACTGACAACTCTAAATTGCCTTTCAAGTATAACCGAGTTTTACTCCAGATTAATATTCAGCCCTGGTTCAGTTCCTTCCCTATGCACAGTGCTGCCAGGATCGACTCCATTGATATTATTAATGTATTTAATTAATGCTGTTGAGTTGTGTTAGTAGAGCTAATGAGTTAAGTTCCAAAAATAACAGGAACCTTGCCCAAGATAAAAATCTTGTGGTTACACAGCACATTGATTAAATGCGGATCAATAGACTATGCTGAAGCAGTTGGTGGTGATGGTGCGGAAGATGAAAACATCAATTTATAATATCCCATAGAATATCTACAAGCATTAATATCATCCGGTCTCCCACCGGCTGAATTACTGTTGAAAGAAGGATGTACTTCTTGTCCAAGATAAGAATCTCATTGCATATACAAGATTTTACAAAAGGCAAAATATTAGTATCTCCCTATTATAATAAAAAAATCTTGGGACGAGACGTGACTTTTTGAAGAGACTTTTTGGAATGAAGTCCCTTCAGATGGAGACTTTAAACATGGGATTCTTTCAAGTCACACCATACTTACAACCTTTGGAAGCACGTCCCGGTCATCTAACCTCTCAGTCATGTGAATGCTTTTGTTAGACACACTTCCTCCGCTCTCAGCTCTTATAAATTTTATCAGGACAATAATTTTATACATTCTAGATGACACATCAACAACTAAGCAAAGAAGAAAGAGCAGCGCATTAAAAAGACACCCAAAAGCGTTAGAGAGAAATGAATGCAAAAAAGAACAATAATAATCTATGTGCAAATTCAGAAAATAAGGAAATTAATAATCAGCCCAGACCAAGTGGAACTGAAAACCTAGCAGGTCCGATCGGGATCAGAAATAAAAGACAAAGTAGAACTTCATAAAGACGTTCAACAACGTTGGCGTGATACACATGCAGAGCCAGTTAAAGATAAAGAATTACCATGAAAATTGTTGATCGGTTACACGGCACATTGATTAAATGCGGATCAATAGACTATGCTGAAGCAGTAAGACATCAATTTACAATATCCCATAAAATATCTACAAGTGTTCATACTGTCCGGCCTCCCACAGGCTGAATTACTGTTGAAAGAAGGATGTAACATAATGTTATTGCGTAATTTATGTATGTGTGATGGGCTATGCAATGGGACAAGATTAGTTGTATTAAAAATTGGTAGAACAATTCTAACATGTAAAATTTTAACAGGCAACAAGAAAGGTAACGTAGTACATATTCTGCAAATAACATTAGACACAAATGGATATCTTGATACGCCATTTGTGTTAAAATGTTTAGTTTCCCGTGAGAATAGCTTTTGCTATGACAATTAACAAATCACAGGGACAAACATTCAGATTAGTCGGTTTATTTATTAGAGAGAAAGAAACGATATTCATTCATGGGCAGTTATACGTTGCATTGTTACGTTGTTAAGTCCAAACATGGAATCAAAATTCAATGCGATCTTGAAGAAAAGTTAATTCCAAATGTTGTTTTTACTGAAGTTTTAAAGTAAATGTGAAAATAATGCATATGTAACAATACCCATGAAAATAACAATCTCTTTAAATTGTATATTCGGTTAACCAAACCCGGGGGTTGGTGAGCGAAGTGAGCAGGTGGCGGAGCCCCCTAGTAAACAAAAAAATAAAAAAATGATGTCTGGATAACTATGATGTACTGTTTAAAATAAGGAATATTGTCTGCTATATGGGTAGATAAATCTCCATTAGACTGAAAGGTTATGACCCTTAATCAATAGAGAGATTTTAACTACCTAAAGTGGAATAAGGCAAGCCACAAAGGCAAAATAACAGGTCAGAAGAGGACACGAGGATCAACAGTAGAAGATCAACATTACCTTTCATCAAAGCCAAACACACCCCAAAACCAAAAATCATAGTCAGGAAACACAGTAAAAGATCAATCACTGAAAAACAAAAAAAAAAACCAAACAATTAAAAAGACTGGTGAGGGATTCAAAAGCATATTCCCCAATGTAATGACACAATACATTTTAAAGGTCTCGCATACCATCTTCTGTGCCTTCTCTTCTTTTTTTTTTTTTTTTGGCACCTTCACAACAGTATCAGAATGTACGGCAGTATATTTGAGCCACAGAGAAAAAAAAAAATGAGGAACATAATGAAAAGGTCTATTTTATTATTAGAGTGGAAATGTTGGCTTTAATCTCAAAATTTCCACTTTAATTGCATAGTTTATTTTGTCATTAAAGTAGACTGGCTTAAAACCAACCCACCTGTTAATCGCTACACGCTTCTGGGTCTTCCTTCTGCACTGAGAGCAGCGGCAGGCAGCAATTGCCACAGAGAAACAGAGAACACATTAAATTTATATTCCAGCTCTCTGCATATTTAGAATCTTTAGCTTTATACTTGATATCACTTTCATGATAAAATGCATTAAAGTATGTATATTACAATTTTACAGATAAATCATTACCTTCACTTAAATAATGAATACTGTTAATAATTACACGTGGGGGCAGCACACTGGTGAAGCGGTAGTGAGTTCCTGTTGCGTTCCTGGTGTTCCCTGCCTGGAGTTTGCTTGTTTTCCAGGTGGGTTTCCACAATATGTTCCGGTTTCCTTCCAAGAACATGCAGGTTTGGGGATTTGGTGATGTTCAAATGACACAAGTGTATCCATGTGCTGGTATTCCCCTTGAGATGAGCTGATGCCCCGTCCAGGGATTGTTTCTGCCTGCTGGAATGGGTGCATCCCTGGATAGATGGATGTAGTCATTAAACACCCATCCTTATCAGGGATATTGTGGCAAGGTGTCCTGTGAATAGAATGGATGTTTCAGGCAATTCATAACACAGCTAAGCTAAAAGTTGTTTTTTCACCATGATGATATCTCACACTGCCACCTGGCCTATGAGGGGTAGGACCATTGGTAAAGAATCAAATATCAAAAATATAATTAATTATATTTGTGATCAGCAACCTTGAAATACCATACAAATTACACTCCACATGCCTATGTTACGGGTCCCCATTTTTTCAAAAGTTGGTGAAAAAGAGTAATTTTGACTCCCCTCATATGCCATTAGGAGTGAACCCCTGGGGTCAGTTGATGTGGCATCCACAACTTCAAGTCCTTCTGATCATTTATGCTGAGGACACCTTTTGCCTAAAAATTAAGGTTTTGCTGATCTAGAGCGTCAAAAGTAGGAGTTAACCCCCAAAAGCTCAATGTTTTGCATAACTAGACATTATGACAAGTCGATTGGCATATCATATGGTTTCGTACCCATGAATCACCGGTGATTTCAATGCGTTCATAAAAAAAATCTTAAGAGCACAAGACTGCAGCCAGGAAACAAGCTGGAATGCTTTAGTTAGGTTGTTTATGTGATATTCAGAGCCTTCCGTTATGTATTTAACTACTGTATGTGTTCTGTGTACCTGTGTGAAGCCAAGTATTTTACAGTGTCTAAGCACATATGTATATGAATTCAACATTAACTTGTTAAAAGTGGCCCTTACATGCCATTTTAAAAACACAAATGAACTTACCAAGCATGGTGTGGACTGTAGGGGGTGCTCCAGCTGCCCAAACCTGACACAAAGGGCTCGGACACAAGTATGAAGTGAACAAGAGAGTTTTTATTGTGGGACACTCCTTCCTCCTGACTCTGGCGCCCTGAGTTGAGGCAGCAAGTTTCTTTTATGTAATTCCTGGGAGTACTTCTGGTGTCCCGTATGCGTGGTCCAAATGCACTTCCAGGTGCGGTGGGAGTCCGCTAAAGTAGAGCTCCCCAGTCCCTGCAGCACCCCCAGGAGGCACCCATTGGAACCTAACAGGGCTGTGCTGAAGAATTCCATCTCCCATGATGCCCTGTGGGAATCCAGGGATCCACTGCAATCCAGGGGGTCTGTCATCTAGCGATCTGAGGGAGATTGTGGGCACAGTGCATTGTCTCCCCGAGTCCTTCCATCTAATGGGCATCCAAGCTGATTAAGGATGCTAGCCGTACCTCACAATGGGTTGGGATGGGCTTTTAAGAAGAAGTACAGTGCCTGGGAAACTGGTTTGTGGACCCATGTGTCTTCTGGCGAACTGCCAGGCTGTGACTGGTGAAGCACATGGGCAACAGTTGTTTCCTGTCTCTCTGATCTCAGAACCTGTAGCTTTTAACTCCTTCAGAGTTCTCACAGGTCTCTTGGCGTCCTCCCTTACGAGTTGTCCTCTTGTATGATCACTCAGTTTTCATGGATGAGCTGCTCTATGCAGATTTACAGCTGTGCTGTACTTTTTCCATTTCTTAATTATTTATATACTGGGACATTCGCTGATTTGGATTTTTACTTGTCTCCATCCCAAGGACTTTTGCTCCTCACTCTGCTTTTCACAGAGTTGCTTGGAGTGTTCCTTTTTCACCAGTTGGACCTTCTAGATATAATCTTCTGAAACCACAGACAGGTGATCTCCATTGAACCAATTCTGTCACTTCTAAAATGAATTGGATGCACCAGGTGGGAGACACAGGGGTTCACATTCCAGGTGGTCCCTGTGTGCTGTTTGCATGGCCTCCCCTGGTCTGCATGGGCTTCCTCTGGATGCTCTGGTTTCTTCCCACAATCCAAAAACATGAAGGTTAGGTGGATTGGCATTGATGCACAGGCCCAGGTGTACGTGTGTTTGTGTTCAACCTGAGAAGAACTGGTGCCTTGTCCAGGTGCTGTTCCTGCCTTGTATGAGCTCTAGCTGTCCCACGACTCTGACCTGAATAATCAGGATGCAAGGATGAATACTAATGCCTTCAACTATTTTGGGTTTTATATTTATAATTCATTTAGACCACTTTGCAGAGATCTAGTTTCATTTTGATATTAGTTTGTCTTTTTCTCTCGATCAGTTCTCAAGAAAGCCAAATTCAATCCACTGTTATTTAACTCTTTCAGGGCTGATGCTAAAGAGGACAGTAATTGGCTGTAAACTGCGACAAAACTCACCCTTACGTTTTAGTCTGACTCTCTTTCCTAGAAGCAAAGTTAAGTAGCTTTGCTGATTTAACCTCAATTTCCTGCACGTGCATGAGTAGCGAAGAGCAAACAAACCTCTAAAATGACATCGACATCTGACGAGAGACTAAAGCGAATGTGCAAATTAAAATGCTTCATGGACGTTTTATGTATGATTGCTGACTTGTCAGACTTGGAATTTGATGTAAGTGATCTGGAGATGGAGATCAAAAATGAAAGTGAGGTACCAGCATCGGCTGATCAGTCTCCAGCTGATCGTGGTGCTGAACACGTTCATGTAGCTGATGCGCCTACAGCAGTGTTCACCTGAGAGGACCACCACCTATGATGAGAAAAGGTAGAAACCATATTGCGTTACACTGCAATTGCCACCACCGGCCCCGAGCTGTGCAAAGACAGCCAGCCCACCATGCATTCCTCCTGGCCATCGAGGCACCCCTGCACAGCTACTGCCTCCAGAGATGCCGAACATGCTCCAACAGCAGCCAACGCACGTACCAACAGATGTTTTATGTTGATTTATGTGTGAAACCATTGTTTTGGGTGCTTTTCGGAAAACTCAGTTTTTTGGAAAAAATATTCAGCCCTCAAAGAGTTAATGTTTCATAACAAGAAAATCTCGAAAGAGGTAAACACTCTTTTACTGGCACTGTAGTACTAGGGTGTTGTACCGTGTTAGCCATTATCAATGTAGTGAAAAGTCAAGCAAAATGACCCCTTTTATTGGCTCACTAAAAAGATTACAATATGCAAGCTTTCAAGGGAACTCAGGCCCCTTCTTCAGGTGAGATGTAATCATTACATCTTCATTGTATTGATTACATCTTACCTGAAGAAGGGGCCTGAGTTCCATTGAAAGCTTGCATATTGTAATCTTTTTAGTGAGCCAATAAAAGGGGTCATTTTGCTTGACTTTACACTATAGGCACTGTAGAAAGTCTCCATGGGCAGTGAGGGGGTCAGGCGTTCAAGCCCACATACCTGGACCACCATGCTGCCCACTGTCACATTCTCATTTTTTAATCTTCACACCCTGCACAGTAGGGTCAACATGCATGGAAGGACCCCATGGTAGCACCAGTCCATCACTGAACATACTCACTTAGCGAGACCAGTTGACCTAGAAGCAGATCTTTGCGACATTTTAGGAAACCAGAACACTGGATAAAAAAAAACTCCAGTAAAACACAAAAATGTGTAAACTATCTACCTTGAAGTAAAGTTGGCTGAGATTCTGACTTGGGTAGCTGAAAGGCAGCAGCACTTAATGTCTGCACTAGCCCACTCTCCCAACTTAGGTCAGATAGCCTTCATTTTTGTTGGTTACCTTTCACTGGCACTTCACAGTGGTGGAGCTGTAATACAGCGGTGGGCATGTGGTAGCACTGGGGCAGACTAGAGCACACGAATCCCTCAAAGTCCAACATCTCAGTCACCGGACTGCATGCGCCTGGAAGTACAGCGCTCTTGTGGTTCTCACATCCTAACCCGTAATTACTAACTTTGGCCAATAATCCTTAAAGGATTACATTCAAACAACAAATTGTAAATTATCATGGATCACTGGACAAAGAAGAACACTTTATAGCACTTTATATGCTCCAAAAAACCTACCACACTAATTTCAGGAATCAGAGACATTCTTGATCAGATCAGGCCCAGTAATTAATTTACAGGCAGATTTATTTAATCTTAATCCTGAACGGCACAAGTAGGACCAGCTGCCAAAGTTCCTTTAACCGTTGAAGTTGCACTGAAAATTTACAGCTAAAAATAAGAAAAGCAGAATGGCCCTGAGAGTCCACAGTATTTACCTTTAACGTGTCTCTTTTAGTTTAGCTCAAATAGTTAAATGTAAAGGAGACACAGAAAGTCTCGCATTCTCACTCGGAGGGGTCCCTGACATGTGGAGAAGCTGCGTGGGCATCTCGTATTGTGACTGCCATGGTTAGTGTCCAGAGTGGAGGAACTTCAGGGAAAAGTCCTAAAAACCAAAGCTTTTTTTTTTTTGTGATTACTTTATCAGGTTTCCTTTCCTACATTTATAGCCCCTATAAAAAGTCATTTTCCATCTTCTAGCTCGCACTGAGTAGATGCACCTTTTGTAGCCATGGCTGCCTTCAGTCTGTGTTCACAGGTCTCTCTCAACTGTGCACATCTGGACACATTTCTCTCCATTCTTCTTTGCTAAACTGCTCAGGCTCTCTCAGGTTGCATGGGCTTTGCTAGAGAACAACCTTGTCCCAAGTCCAGTAATGAATTCTCAACTGCTCGACCACTTCAGGACATTGACATTGTTTGGCTGGAAAATGCATCTCCCAAACTTCATGCCAACTGCATCAGGTTTTCCTCGAGAATTCCATGTATTTTGTGAAATAATTTTTCTACCGTACCCTCACAAACCTTCCAGGGCCTGCATCTCTCAGTCCGTCACCACCATGCTGCACGGTGGGGATGGTGTGGTTTTTATAATGTGTAATGTTCAAACATGGCGTTTAGATTGATGACCAAAAAAGCTCAGTTTTAGTCTCTTCAGAGCATATCTTCCAGCTGACTTCAGAGTCGCCCACATGCCTTCTGGCAAACTCTATCCTGAGATGTCATATGTGTTTGTTTTTTGTAATGGCTTTCTACTTGCCACTCTCTCATGAAGCCGTGACTGGTGAAGCACCCAGTCTATGCTTTTGTCTGCACAGTTTCTCCATTCTAGTCCACTGTAGCTTGTAACTCCTTCAGAGTTCTCACAGGTTTCTTGGTGGACCCTCACTCACTGCTCTATGTCACTTTTTGTGGGCGACCTCCTCTGAGTGGATTTCCAGCTCTTGCATACTTTTCCCATTTCCTAATGGTCACTGGACACCAAGGGATCGTCAGTGATTTGGACATTTTCTTGTCTCCATCCCAGACTTGTGCTTTTCAATCCCCTTTTCACAGAGTTGCATGGAATGTTCTTTTTGTCTCCATTATGCAGGTCATGCCATCTTACTGACTCACCATAAGTTGGCCCTTCCAGCTTAGGTGCATTTATACTGCAATCAAGTGAAGCCCCAGACAAGTGATCTCCACTGAACTAATTCTGGGGTTGTTATAACCAACATTGTATGTGTAAACCAGATCAATTATTTTATGATTTGCATTTGCAATTAATTTAGACCACGTTGTGAAGGTCTGGTTTACTTTGACTTTAAAGAGTATTTTTCAGCTTATCCGTGTCAAAAAAGCTAAATGAAATCCCTTTTCATTTAATATTGTATAACAATAATAAGTGAAAACCTTTAAGGGGCTGAATTATTTTTTTTATAGGCCTTGTAGATTTATGGCCTGGTCTATTTAGAGGAACAATTAATATTGGAGACATCAGTTAATTGCCTATTTTTTTTTTCTTGTCAATTGTGATCCACTTTTACTGACCTTACACAACTATAATATTTGATTTTTTTATTCTGTTATTAATGAGCAAATAGTGACACCTACTGTAAAGGACCCTACGTAATTGGAATACATAAATACATGAAGAAGAATGGTGTCTCCTTTCTAATGGTTTTCAGCAATTTTAACATAAAAAGAGTAATACAAATTTGACAGACATCTCAGCGATGGGGTCTCCTTTTTCTAGACAGCCACCTCCATGATTTGTGTAATTAATTGTGCTCTTCAGTTTCACAGCTTTTAGAAGAGCAGGTAGCATGACACATGCTCACCTCTGACATCTCTGTGTTGCTTTGGATTTTTAGGACTTTGTACTGATTGGCTTTCTTTTGCCATCGACTGCTTCTTTTATGAAAACTTGACAGGTAACTTTGTAATGATGAGCAACAGTCAAAGGGAGCTGTGTGTACCACTCCTAGGAGGAAAGCACTGCTGTTTATAGCCAGAAATAACAGACATGAGAGATTCTTGCGATTTGAAATATTACAAAAAAATATTCACCAAAATTGCCAGTTACTACGTGTAAGTGGAAACGGGGAAGTGTATTACGCGAGGAAGGTTTAAAGGGTGAATTAACCACTGAATAAAAACATGACGGCAACAGCTACCTACAGTGGAATCAGAAAGTATTCAGACCCCTTCACTTTCTGCACACTTTATTGTATTGTAGATTTGATTTTAATTAGAGAAAATTGCTGTTTTTGCCCATCCATCTACACCCAGCAGATGTTTTCAGAAAGGTTTGCAAATTTATTAAAAATCAAAAACTGAAGCCTTTCATTTATGTAAATATTCAGATCCTTTGCTTCTGCACTCCAAATTGTGCTAAGGTTCAGGCCGTTTGCTTTATTATCATTGACACGTATTGAGAATTTGACTGAAGTGTCCCTGCAGCGAACGGCATTGATCTGACGTGTGTGTAAGGCCTCACAATTAATCCACACTGCATGTCAAGATAAAAACCAAATCATCAAGTACATGAACTCTCTCTTGACCTCCATAGTCAAATTATAATGAGGCTTCCATCAGGGAAAGGGGTTAAAACCATTTCTAAAGCTTTAGGTGTTCCCAGGAGCATACTGGCCTCAATAGTTGGGAAACTAAATTAGTTTAGAACCAAAAGGGCCCTTTCTAGAGTTGGCCATCTGTCATTTGAGCAACCGGGTAAGAAGGGCCTTGGTCAGGGAGGTGACCAAGAATGCAATGGTCATGCTAAAAGAGCTTTAGAAGTCTTCTGCTATGATGGGAGAACTTCTCAGAAGGAACAGCATCTCAGCACCACTCCTTTAATCAGGTAAATATTATAACCTGCTTGAAGATTCCCAAACAACTTTTAAAGGACCATGATAGCATGGGAGAAAAGATTTAAAAAAAAAAAAATGAACTCTTTCGGCAGAGTTCCAAACGTTATGTGTGGTGAAGACCATGCATGACTCATCACTTGCCTACTACCATCCTTACAGAAAGCATGGTGGTGGCAGAATCTCACTATGCAGGTGCTTTTGAGTGGCAGGGACTGGAAGACCGGTTAGAATTGAGGGAAGATGAGAGAAGTCCTTGAAGAAAATCTGATCCAGAGTGCATGCAACAGTTTGCCTTTCAGCACAACAACCACCTGAACATTGCTGAAGTAGCTTCAGGACAAGACCCTGACTGTCGTTGATTAACCCCACCAAAGCCCAGACTTAAACCCCACAGACCCTTTGTGGGGAGACTTGAAGATGGCAGTTTAAGATGCTTCCTATACGATCTAATGGAGCTTGAGAGGATCTGTAAGGAAGATTGGAATCAGCTGCCAAAATCCAGGAGCACAAAGCTTGCAGAGACTTACCCAACAACACTCAAAGCTGTAATTGCTGCTAAATGGGTTTCAGTAAAGTACTGAATTAAAGGTCACTTGAGTTTGTGATTAATATATTTGCACACTGTATGTCTGAAGAACATTACCCAGTGTGTAAAACAGAACTTTGACAAGACATCCACCAGCACAATCAGTTTATTGGTAATTAACTGAGTTTCCGGGCTGAATTGACTCCTCACCAGCATAGATTTCATTTCTCTGCTTATTATTTCGTTTTCTTTGATGCCCACATCTTTTTCAAGGGCATCTCTTCAATCGGTTATTCTCCTTATCACGCAATTTCACTCCTTCCATGCCAGTCCTTCCTCCCAGCTCTTGTACTTATCTTTATCATCCTCACTGAAACATCATACATCTACCTGGTTGTTGTCATTTTAGTTGTGTCATTTTCATTCTTTACTTTTCACTTTTACTCGCAATGCGTTTTTTAATACAATCACAAACATTTTCCTATTTGATACTAAGCATGGTCTTAAGTTTTAAAAATTCTTAATAAAACTAAAATTAAGTCTTAAAAATCAGACATGTGCTTCCAGGCGTTGCCACATTTTAAAGCACTTATGGACAAAGTCATATGCGCTATACACAAACACAAAGCATTCAGGATCACAGCATGTCAATGTCCACAAACAATGGCGTCGGGGGACGGGAAGGTAAAATAAATTCCATACAATAAAATCATAACAGCTGGTGGCGAGACATTAACTGTACAAAAAATGGACCAAACTCGTGTTCTGAAAGGTGACATTACTCAAAAGTGTTTGCCTGGCTAACTCAGCAGCCTGTTGTTATGATTCTGCACATTGGCAGATTTCTGTACACTTTCTGAAGCTTTTTTTAAATTAATGGTAATTCATATCATGGGCACTAATTCAGATTTTTGCATTTAATTTTATTATAGACATTGTTTTCAGACATCACAAAATATTTTGCATGATTTTTAATGCCATTCTCTCTGGGTGCGTCAATTTTCTGTCACCATCATCAAGACAGTGGCTGCTACAGTACTGTATACAGTTCTGGAAGTTACATGGTTGATGTTTGGGCATCACTACAAGAATCAGCATGTCTGATGCATCACTATTCCAGTTTGCTGACACCCTATGAAAAACAATCTTTGTGCATGCACTACATTGCGATTTACACTTTCCAGTTCTTGACTTTTCCTTTCTATTTTTTTGTTTTGATTAGCAGTTTGGCTATAGCAAAACACAGGAGTGATTTTTGGTTTCATTTCTCAGCTTGTCTTACGTTTCCTCTTCCTGGTCACCCCTTTAGACATGGCACCTGTAGCACACAATTTCAATATGTCAATAGACTCAACAGGCAGCTTAGCACCAGATATAGGATTCTTTACTATTAAACTGTTTAAAAATAAATGTACTACATTTTCATGTTTTTTTTTTTAAATATTCCCACAAAGAAGTGTTGGCATGCCACATGGAAAATAACTGTAATAAAAAAAATTATGAAAAGAATTAAGTCTAATTAAAGTAGTGATTCTTAAAAGCAAAAGCTGTGCACACTGCAGTGTTGTAAGGACAACACAAGAGGGAGCAATATGGAGAGATGAAATGTTTAACTTGCATAGAAATTCTTTTTAAAAAAGTAGTGAGATACCGAAGGGCACATTGATTAAGACAGTGACCAGTTTTGCTCCTTTTTTACTTACCGCAGTCTTTACAGATGAAGAGGTCCATCTGTCTGTCCATCTATCCAAACATACTCAAATTTGGAATCCTAGTAAGAAATATAAGCTGAAAAACAGAGTATTTGAGTCATGTTATAATATCTGCATATCTAGATTAGGCTGAACACTCAACATGCCTTTTTTGGCATTTCCCACTTTCATTTATAAACTTCTTTAAAAAATCTGATCAATTAATACCAATTAATGAAAACATTTCTCCAGCAAACTTGAATGATTTTTTTTATTCATGGTTAAACTACTTTTTTATTTTAAAACATTCAGATAGTACAGCTCTTTCATGTTGAAGAAAATCACAAAATATATTTGAAGTGACCATTTCTCTTTAGAAATGATGTCAGAAAAGCAGAGCAAAATGAAGTCACTCCGACCCGCAGAGTGCTTGAACACAGGATTAAAGTTTCCAGTTCATTATTCAAATATCCATTTTCTTGATGGTCATTGAACACTTTATAGTATTCGAAAACCTCATTTCATAAAACACAATATTTATATCACAGCATTTTGGACCAATAAAAAGATCTGTACATAATTTGCTGCCAGTATAAAATTTAATTAGCCAAAGCAAGTGCCAATGAGTGCAGCCCGAGAAGATGTGCTCAGCCTGAACGACTGTCAACTGTGCATTTTCCAGCCAGTATTTGTTCAGCTTCCATTGAACCTTGCATCACTTCTGCTTCTTGTGCTCTCTTTCCTCACAACCTCTGCTCCTAATCAGGTCTGGATTAAGTAACACGGCACAGCCGGTGAGATGGTGCTTGTTTAAAATTAGTCAAGTTTTATTACTTTATGTAATCCTTCTCTATTCCTTCTCCTTTTTGGGCATGGCTGGCAGTGTGACCTTAGTGGATATGCTGTTGTACTGCCACAACCATAACCGTATAGGCTTAATCAAAATTAACTTTCATTTTGTGACCCAAACCCTACTCATCAATTGCACTACGCACAATAAAGATGGACTGTTTAATGAAAAAATGTCCTCATTAGATGGACACTTTTTAACAACACCCCAAGGCATGGGTCCCCAAATCTCAGTCCTAGAAGGCTGCAGTAGCTATAAGTATTTGTTCTACTCATTTCCTTAATTAGAAGTCATTACTGTTAATGCAGCATATTTTATTTGGCTTAACATTAATACTTACAACAATAATTTACTACATATGTAAATGAGATCAAGTTAGGTGGTGACCTGCTTGTATGCGTATCTCATTGTTGGTTAGGAAAACAACAATCAATTAAAAGATTTGAATGCAGCAGCTATTTAAGAGTTAAAGAAGTAGTTAATGAAGCTTAATCCTAAACAGTTAGTGAGCAAATATTAAGCTTAAAAATTTAGCAGCAAAAAAAGCTGCAATGAAAATCTGTACCCACTGCTGCCTTCAGCACCAAGGTCACAATCATGACATGGGGCAGCATACCCTCCTGAAACCTGGAAATGCCTACTGCATGTTCAGTAAAAGACTGGGGCATCTGCATCATCAAGATGCCAGTTCCTTCAATGTAACCTCAAAGTTAAGGTAGCCCATGTAAATGGGTAGGAATGTAAAGTGTAATGCTCAGATATTAAACTTGTGGCTACAGTAGCTGCTATTAAAGACTCTCCTAGCACAATTCACATTTTTTAAGCCATTAATAGAACATCTGAAATATTCATACACTTCTTAACAATAAAACAGCTATTGCATAAAAATGTAGTATTATTATTGTCACCTGTGCACAATACATTAAATTCTTACTTGCACATGAATGTTTAAACATGTGTGCTTCTGTATTCCAAAAACAACAAAGTTACAACTGTGGCTGAAAAACTGCAATTGTTTCCTATGTGGCAAAGCATCTCTAATGCAAAAATAAATCTTCCTGATCTAACCAACCACAATGTATTAAAGACTTTTGAAACAACAAGACTGGACTCAAACTGAGCTAATGAGGACTTTAACATCAGGATCAATTTGTTCTAAAATTCCTTTCAATGTTAATCATCAATTTTTCCACAATGTAGCCACAGTGAACAAGGACTTAAGACAAAAAAAAAAAAGTTTGCCAAGAATGTATTTACAAGTAGCAAAGTTTTGTAAATAAAACAACCATGTCACCAAAAAGAGTGTAATTAGCAATAATTTATTTTTCGTAGTTGTTTGAATAATTAACTTGCTTGAATGTAGTGTGAACAAGAATCCTATACCAATGATGTGTCTCATTCCTAGACTTGGCAAGTACTGATTTGTTTCTGTGGATGTGAATCATTCTTTAGATTCTAAGCACCGTTTAAGTTGCTCAGTCTTGAGCCACTTTTCCAGTAAGTTTGACTAGAAAAGACAAGCATGAGAAAGACATCTAATGGAGAGTTTCACTGAGAAGCCACACAAATTTTCTTTTAAGTAAGCCATTTCGAGAAATGTTTTCAAAGCCATGTGTGCATTTGGGTTTACAGGCACACTGCCAGGTATCCTTTCCATTTGAACTACTGGTAAACCCCAAATGTGTTTATGGAAAACTGTGGAAGCCTTAAGTTCTTTGCTTCAGTTTCTAAAAATGAACTCATGTCAGAAGGAGCTTTAGAGATTGGCTTGGAATTTTCTTTATATTTTGTCACAGGTGGCTGGGGGTGGTACCCAGCCGGGACGCCCTGGAGAACCAGAGAAGGGTCTTAAGGCTCCCCCAGACCACAAGGAGGCGACCACCCTGGTGGCTTTGGAGACCACAGGAACAGAGTTAGGAAGCTCAGCCCTACAGGGACCCGTGGTCACAGCCAGGCGGCGCCCCAATGCCTGAGGAAACCTGGCCCTCAGCACTTCTGCCACACCCGGAAGTGCTGGGGGGAAGAAGACCAGGGACACCCGGAGTGCTTCCAGGTGCGCAGCCGGTACTTCCGCCACACTGGGGAGTGCTGACGGAAGATAATCGGGAGGCACCTGGAGCACGTCCGGGTGGGAATAAAAGGGGCCACCTCCCTCCATTCGATGGCTGGAGTCGGGTGTGGAGAAGGACAGAGCTTGGTGGAGAGGAGTGGAGGCGGCCTGAAGAAGGCATTGGATAGACGGCCTGGACTTTGGGGGTTTGTGTGCACAATTGTAAATAGTAGACTTAAAAATAAACGTGTGGTGGTGCTTAATACGATGTCTGCCTGTCTGTGTCCGGGCCACGTTCCACAATTTTTATACTGTTTTTACCTAATTTGGTCAGAAGCACAACCAGATGTGTTTAACATTGATCTTACTGTACTAAAATTCTAACCAAGTTCACATCTGGAGATGCTTTTAGGAACTACTGTCATTTCAATTTTTATTTATATAAAGTATTACACTGTAATTTGTTGCCAAGGACATTAAATAATATGAAATATTATAGATCTATCAAATCCAGGACATGTATGCTCTCAGTAAGGTTAAACACAATTTACTCTTAGTTATCTTTCATTGGAATATGATTAATATTCTTCAGTTTAACCAACAGCACTACTTGTGCCCTGTTAACTAAAATGGGACTAGTAATATTTTAAAATGTGTAATTTTGATAATTCAGGAGTACCAGATGCATTGCCTGCTGAACATATATTTTAAGAAGGCATCAAGATTAAAATTAGACTAAGTTAACAAATGGATTCTCCATTGACAAAACAGCTAACTAGCAGTATTTTGCAGGTGGCACAAATTGCACCATCATCACTGCTGACTTAGTAGCTTCCACAGATGCATAGCATGTTAATTAAACAGTTAGAAGAGTATGTCACCTACCATATTTTAGGAAGTGTGTTATTAAAACTTGATGAAGAAAAATGTGATAGGCCTAAACAAGTTACTGACTATTAAGAATTAATCAAAAGCAGTAAATTAATAAAAGGAAAAACTATACTATAATAATAATAAAGGATGTTTTTACTTTAATGTATTTAGATTGTTTATGTTATATTTCAAATATCTGGAATTTATATCAATGAGTTAAACTGACCTTCAGGTGACTTTTGGATTTTATATGGGAAACAGATGCAAAGAAGAATTGAAGTGAACCATTACTATTGTATCCACCTATTTGGAATCAATATATAATAATAATGATAATAGTAATACATTTTATATTAAAAAAATATCTTCCTCATGGTCAAAACACTGTAAATCACTATATACCTCAGTTCTATAGAAATCACATTTGTTAACACACAATACTCATCAAAAATACTACAGTATTAATCATTTGAAATGAAAATGACTTCTTAAAAAATACTTTTTAAACTGACATTAACTGTCAAAATAATCACTAATAATATATATTATTAGACTGGGTGCATGCCTATATTTATTTTTCACTTATATTTTTATCAAGATGCTTAAATTCCTAAAAAATGGTAGATTACATAGCTTTTACCAAGATGAGGCATGTGAAGGCCATAAATGGAACACTAACGTACAGTGAGTGAGACTAGCCCTTCAGCTGGCGCTAGTAATATTAACATGTGTCTATTACCAAGGAGAAGGAACGGATGAGAATAGTTACTGAATTTCCAGTGTTTGATTTTTGTAAAATATAACCCTGTGTCTAGTGAAAACATTTATATTTCAAAATGTCCTTTTCTTGTTGAACCTGTCATTTTACTTCCATTAAATGAGAAACAAATGTATAGACTATGATGGCCAAATGTATGTATGTACTGTATGTATGTATGGCATGTAATGGTTCTAAAGATTTTAATAATTTGTAATATAACAACAATACATACACTATCATTTTATGACTGAAAAATACAGTAGTAAGGAGAAAGCATGGTCAGTTTATGCACATTACACTGGACAGTGACAGAGAAAGATAAGCTAAGTACTAATCAGATTACATCTCCATCCTCACCTATGTTCACAAATGTTGGGTGGTGACATAAAGAGTGGTATTCACTCAGAGAGCTGCTGGATTAGCCTTCTGTGATACTGTAAGGAGCCTGGAAGTACAGGAGGACCCTGTAGCAGAACCACAGCCTCTCTGGATTGATTAGAGCATTAGGCATTTATTTAGGATATTCCCTGGGGGGTTTCCATGGGGTAAAAGGCACAGCCCACTGGGAGAAGACTGAGCAGCAGACACAGGACAAACTGAATGGATTATGCCTCTGGACTGGCCTTAAAATGTTTAGAAATTACTCAGGAGGTTTTAGAAGAACCTGATGGGAATAAGATGGAATGTGCTGTTCACTAAACATGTTGCTGCCATAACCCTAACCAGAATGAACGGAATGAGAGCAAACAAACAAGCAGGACTTTTACAGATTTTCTGAAAATGAAACAGTTCAATTTTGTTTTATTTAATTATTCTATTAGTAGAAAAGAGGAAAAAAAAATAAATCAAATGTTACAGTATGTTTCATGACTGTATTATTTAAACGTTTTAAAATAACATATACAATGCAGAATCTGGTGCTGAATGCCATTGTTTTTCAAAAGTAAACAATTTTTCCAATAACCTAACTATGGTCCAATTTTTCCCTGTAGTAAGTTTTTTTTTTTTATTTAATAAACTTCTGGATACAATCTGAAAATCTGTTAAATGAAATAAATGTAGAATCTTTTTTTGAATACACCAAGATGTATTTGCTCACACCTTTCCAGACTACTCATGTAAAAGGACTAATTTTCCAATGTAACCTTATTTATGCATTACAACCAATACCATCTGTCATAACAGTTACTAACCTTGTTGTATGTCACCTCTATTTTCATACCCATCAAATCCAGAGAGATGCTGTATTAAAGGTAAGTAAATAATTCTTGCCACCTGTGCAACAGAATTAACTTAAGTGGAAGAAAACACACATGTCACAATCTATATGGGTTTAAGTCTGATGCTATAGCCAACTAACACTCATCCTGGTGAAAATCAGCACACACAAGCAAGCCAGCACACACCTATGCATACAAAGCACACAAATAAATTAGTTGTGCACATTCAACATGAAAAAATATGGGATTCAAGTCTGTTTTCCTTGTTTAAACAATTTCCACACATGTATTTTGGTGCTGAACAATTCAGTGTAATGGATGCCAACTGATTTCAACTCTAGGTAGATATTTGGGGCATAGAAGTCTGCACATACTCGATGTTCCTTTTAAAATCTCTTATCAACCAAAAGAAAAATCTTTCATCGAAAGTTCAGGTAGGAAGGTTTGGAGTAGTTAAACAACAAAAAGTCCATTTTATATAAATTATAGAGTTTCTTCTGGTAGAAGGGAGTTATTTTTTTAAAGAATTGGGCAGTCATGTCATCTGTAGTCCTTGCAGTCTGTGAGGAGGAGGGGAACTTTACAGCCTTATCAGCCCCAATCAGTTGAAGAATGTAGTGAGCATCATCATCCAAGGTTTCATATTTGCCTACCACATCATAGTGAAGAATACAAGGATGACAAAGTGAATGCACCCGCTCCCAGTGTTCATTGAAAGGTTCCTCTCTCTGTGTGTGGGGATCCACTAAATAATAAACAAATTCATCAAAGGAAACATCATCTCCCTTTTCCAAGGCGTCAGTACTCGGCTGTGGTCTATGGCGACGGATGATTTTGGTTCCATATCGTTTATGGAAAGCTGTATTGTATTTACGAGTAAATTTATTACGGTATGCAGAAACCAAACGCTCAAAGGGTTCACGAACAAAGATGAACTTCAGGTAGTTCCTCAGGCGATGGTTAATTTCTGGAGTGCTGTATTCAGAAAGCGTGCGAAGATTAGAAGGGATGTGGGCCTCATTGGCAGGGATTTTCAGTGGATCCTGGTATTTGCCATCCCCTGTCAACACCATAAGGACCCGCTTCCAGTTGGTGCAGGCCACTTTAGGAACGTAGCAGTACAACAGCCCATGGCGATCATCAACAATGAGGTGCTTGAGATCATCCGGAGTTAATACACGTCGCTTTCTCGCATACACTTGGCAAACGCTGTCCAGCAGTTCTCTCCGATTTTGGTGGATCACTTGTGCATCAGATTCAATCTAAAACCAAGAAAGTAAACAATTTTTTAAACATGTTTTCCTTAACAAGAAAAAGAAAAAACAAACAAAAACAACTGACCAAATCTAACCAAGGAACAAATAAAAATGAAGCTTACTTAACTTTTCAGATGTAAAAAAACAGAGAAAAAAACATTGTCCTACAAAACAAAATGTCAAAAGGAGCAAAGTTAAAGAGTAATTTCAGCCTTTTCATAAAGCTACACTATCTCAGAAGAACACTTTAATAGCATTAACGTTATTATGACCATGTGAGTTCTGTTAAAGAAATGTGGTAATCAGATGTCACCTACCACCTCACAGTTAGTGAAAGGCCAATAAATCAAATGCAAATGGTTGGGTAAACGGAAGAAAAATGAATGAAAAGCACAGTCATACCAACATGTGTAAAGAGGGAGCTGTTTAGAAAGCTGATATTTCTGTAAAGCACAAGTTTAACTCTGTCAAGTTTTGTGCCTGAGATCTTAATGGTGTGGGTAAGCGGTAATATTACAACCTTAGGTCGCTGTAGAATTAATCAAGGGGCACGGAAGAATATTCTTAAGGACAAATGTGAGCTTTGTATCAGATTTAATATTCTGGAGTCACCAGGGTTATAAGAGATTTATTTATTCTTGTTTATGTAAGAATATATGAAACTTTACATCTTAGTTGTATTGACAAAGAAATAAAAACAAAACAATGAATAGAGAAAATAGGATAAAAATTCACAATAAAACAGAAACATTTATATAAAGACAACATTTTACTGTATGTAATTCTTTGATAATGGCTTCTAACAAGAAATCTGTACCTAGTGCACAAAGCACTGTATTTATAAGTGTTTTGCTGGTGGGTACTGTTTTTTAATGATAAATATTTGTACTCTAACAGGGGAAAAGAACTTCTAAGAAGGTTTGAATTGGTCTTCAGGGAGATAATCTTCCCTGATCTACCAAAGGTCAGGGCTGAGTATAATGGATGGCTTTCATTAGTTGAGATGACTCCCAGTTTTCTTCAGCATTGCCTCCACACACATGCATACCACACCATTCACATTAGCTCTAATACTTTTTTTTTAAGTTTGTCTGGCAACATGCTGAATATTTTTAAATTAAACCACATCTATCCTTCATGGCAAATACACTACTTAGTTAAAATATTTGAATTCACAAATTAATAAAATCACTAACAAGTTTAATAGACAAGCACTAGTAAGGGTTGATAGGTAAATTAACTAGTACCTGACTCAAAAACAAGTCTTAGTTTCAGTTAGCTTTTAGTATACTTTGCTAGATGATAAGCTACAGTTAATGCTTATTGACATGATAAGAATCATGTTGTAGGTTCATGCAGGAATCATGTACACCAGGGATCTAAATCTTGGTCCTAAAGGGTTGTAGTGACTACAGGTTTTCATTTTAGCTAGTTTCTTAATTAGAAACCAATACTGCAGCTACTGTAACAGAACTTTTTGGGCTTAATTTCACTTACTTGATAAGATTAAGAGTTAAAGAAGCTATCAGGTTATCTTAAATGGATGCATTCACACTTTTTTCTCGTTTTATTTACCAACAATTACATACATATAACAAGGTAACAAATAGCTCACCACCTCACTTAACACCTGTAGTAAGTGATCTGCAACTGATGTAATAATGTTAAGGCCCTTTAAAATCTATACTGATGACCATTTCTGCATGTACCTCATGTATTTGTCTTAATTTGAAAATACAAATTAGTGATGTATTCATTTTTGTCTGTACCCAATGCTGCTGGCTTGCCATGACCCTACAAAGGATCAGAAAAAGGATGGACAAATGAATATGTGGATGGTTATTCTTAATCTAATAAAATTAGAAGAATCAACAGAGACAGTACAAAATATCACATATCAAGTGTACAAGACATAGCCAATTCAAACAAATTCAAAATGACTATAATTGATTTGTAACATAATTCATTAGAAGTCACTGTTTAAATCTTAAATTTTATAAGGTAAACGAATGTATATTTTTTATTATATCTATGCTTTCTTTCATTTTAGAATTGCATCACGAGCATTTACAAAGGTTGCTCTAATCTCAAAAAGGCATATCAGGTTAAAAGCATTTAAAAAATGTATTTGATTCAAAAAAACAACATTTGATCTTACTGGTCAGCAACAATTATACTTTGAGACCAATTAGCCCACCTTACTAATTACTACCTTTTTAATGGCACTTTTCATGCATGACACCATCATAAAGATTGAAAGCCAGTGAAAACCTCTAAAAAATAAACCACCAAAAAATGAGATCTATGGCACCTTAAAGGGTCAAAGTGAATGAGATTTAAGAACTGCCCAAACAGCATGACAAACACACACTACGTGTTCAGTGTTAGCGCTCATGAATATAGCTTTTCATTCACTTCTTTCCCTACAATGAACATAAACTTTAAAAAGTCCATTTTTAAACATTTAGTGTGAAAAATATGGAATAAACACACCATTCACAGCAAAATACTATAAAAACTGAAGTAGGTTTTTATTTGTGCTATGACAGAAAAATCACTACAAGTGTTTGTGTGTATGAATAGACTAAGGCATCTAGGGAATTAACTGCTTCTACAAGGTGAGGCCTGCAAAGCCAGACCTGCAAGTGATGTTCGTCCCTGCTCTTTGGGCCAAAAGACAACAAACGATAACATAGTTTCGTCATCTGATAGATGCCACATGTCATAGGTATAATAAAAGAAATGCTGAACCGTCAGAGAGGGCTCAAGCAATGAAGATTCCAGGTGGAAAAACCTAGGGTAACCAACAATTTAATGAGGGCATGCCCCTGAAAAAATGGCATGGGAACAGTCAAGTTGGCAGGGCAACACCCAGAATTGACTAGAAAGATTGTGAGAGGACCCAAAAAACTGACATGTTTGGTAGTCCAATCGGAAAACCCTATTTGGGAGAAGTTTGGAGAATGACATTTATCTGGTCTCCAAAACAACCTATCACACGATTTAAGCAGGATAGGTCATGTCACCTGGGCTGTTGTCAGAAAGGGTGAGGGAATGTGGATTATGACTGGGAATACCATAGGGAGATGGAAGACTTTTTTCAAAGATTTTGTAAACCCTGCCAAAATAGCTTTCTCAGAAGGAGATATTAGATGCATATGGTGGATTATATCTGCTTCTATATCTAAAGTAACTGCAGTAGTTGAGAATGAGGTTTATGTGGATGTTGCCTGGGTATCTTGGATAATCTGTCTCTTAAATGCAGCACTTCATGCAATGACATAATATCTGAATCCACAGTGACCTTTATTTAACACAAGTCATCCTACCTGGAAAAACCCAAGATGGGGTACCAGGAATTTGACCACATCTGAGAGTAAAACACTGCTTACAGGAGGAGCTATCAAAGCTATGAAAATAAAAGTGTGTTGTCCCTGAATGGATATGAGATTGCACCAAACCCTGTCAACATGTGTTTTGTGAGCCTGGAAGTGACATGATCTGGATCTTATTTCAAATTTTTTATAGCTGCTCCTTGTTCTCTATCATTTAGGGTGCTTTTAGAGAACAACAATCTAATTGTAATATTTATTTTTTACTTTGGTGCAATTTTAACATTGTTGAAAATTAATCACATTCTTCTGTAGTCTGATTTTGTTTTTCGTGGGTGGTGCCATTTTGAGACATATTGTTTCTGGTTGGCAATGTCATTGCTACGCGGGACACCTGGGAATATGCAAGGCAATTGCATCATTACCATGATGGTATGAAGGTCATTGCTGTGCACTTCCTGGTTGTCCAAGTTAGTGACTTAAATCTAAAGCCTTCCACTAAACCTAACTTCTGCTTTCTGGGAAGTCAGTACAGGAAGAGGCTTGCCTTAACAAACCTCCAGAGGATCTTATAAGAAGTGCGGCAAGAGTACATGGTTATAGGGCCTCGGATGCATGCCATTCAATCTCTCTACTTGTTGATAATCAGTGGTTTTCCAATTTTGATATTCAATCCCTTTAAGTGAACTTACCAGTTATCTAATAATGCATCTCATCTTTCCTCCACAAACTTTGAAAAAGCAGATGTAAAATGAGTGAGAGTGACATACAGTATGAGTGAGATAGGTAAACAGAATGCCATAGTGGTTCAAATTAAGCTACTGACACTTTGTGTCACTTCATCTGTCTTTGCTCCAATTGGAAAAAACAAAACAATATGTAGTGTGATAGACGGACGGCTGTTCAATCCGGCCGTGACATCCCAGAGCAAGAAGAATGGAGGAAGGCAGGCTTTTCTGGCTACTGCCTACCTCGGGACGCTAGGTGGCAGCTCCCCTGGACGGCAACAGTTCTGCGGATTCCCTCAGGGCATCCTGGGATATGAAGTCCATTTCCTCAGCCCCATAGGGGGTCGTGGGTGCCACCATGGGGAGCTCACAAAGAACCTGGGGATTTATATTACTACTACAATCCGGAAGTACTTCAGAGTCACGAGGACGGAAGCCCGCAGTACTTCCAGGCTATTCGAGAAATGAGGATGTGGCATTGACCCGGAAGAAGAGATGGAGTACTTCTGGGTCATGGACTATTTAAAGGACTGGTCAAGACCCAGCAAGGGGAGCCGGAGTTGGGTGGTAGAGTGACGGAGCTGCTGGTTGAAGAGGAGGATTGTGTTATTGTGATTATTGATTACTGAATTGTGAATTGTAAAGTTTGTGGTGCTTTGTGCATTTTATTTAAGAAAAATATAAAAAATTTTCTTGGTGCTTTTAAACGTGTGTCCTGGACATCTGTCTGGTGGGTTCCACGGGGCAACAGCGCCTCTAGCGTCCACAGTAGCCAATTACATACTATACATATACTGTATATTCCATATATTGTGATATTGAGGTGGCCCACATACCAGTCCTCCACACTCAAATTAACAATAATGAGGTAAACGTACATCAGACATAAAATTACAGGGAAACATATAAAAAAAAAAACTTATTAAACATAAAATTATAGGGAAAGATGATCAAAATCAACATGACTGCTTCTCTAGGCCTGACTACACAGGTTGCTGTTCTAGAAGAATGGCTTTCTTACTTGGCTAACCACAGTGCCAAACCAAAGCACCCACCAATTCTTACCTCCACTCTCTCTCTCTCTTTCTCCAAACCTTGGACTTTCTTTCCTCCCATCATTCAAGCATTCTCCAGTAACACCTCCTGAATCCAGATAGCCCATGGTATGCTAAAAAGGTGGCTAAAATCGCATTGTAAAGTTTAAGTTTGGACTTGTTTCTGCTATCCTAGAGGTACCATATTCATAGACTTCGTACATTTATTTAATGTGTTTTTTTCCACTGACTTCTGTATTCAATTTTAGCCCACTAGATGGCAGTAAAAACTAAGAGCTGGTTACTCTCCTTTATAACATTAATTCAATTAATTCAATTCAGGCAATTTTAAATAGATGCTTTGGAAAGTATTATTTAATTAGACTTGCACAAAATTCTATAGGTAAATATTATTTTAAAAGGAGCTTTGTGATTCAAAGTGTTTTCTATGTTGTCTAAATCTATGAAATCCAGCCACTGAATTCACATATTAAATGAATACTATTCAGTCTGATTTGAAATAGATATAACATATGCTTTTAAACAACAAAGTCTTAACCTTGATAAATATTTTTAATTTGTAATTATTTATTACTAAAATATACAAATAAAGTATTTGAAATGTATTTCAATATATTCAGCATCAAATTGAATTAATCTGGCACATTTATTCCTTTAAAGTATGACCCACTTTTACCAACACAGTACATTTTGATGGTCTGGAGCCACTTTGCTTAAGATAAGCAGTGTAAGTCCTTTCACCATGTCCACCACTATAATCTTTTGAGTCATTGTTGTTGTGCAGCACGTTTCAACAGTACAATGAATCAGTAGGCTGTTTGTGGTCTTTGCTCATAGGGTTAAATAGGCCACAGACACCATCAGTATTGGCTGACTAAAGAATATTTTAACCTATTGATATCATTGAGTATTTTACATTTCAACCATTAACTCATATTTGCATAACACCTGTCTAGATGTGTATTTGCCCAAATGCAAATGGATGGATCCACTTTCAACCACTGCATTATAAATTATCCATGAGAAGCAGGAATTTCTTTCTCTATCCAAATTTGACATTTTGTCAAAATTTTATTTTAGACATAAGTAGTTTCAGAGAGCAGTACTGCCTGCTGTACAGCACACGTTTAACATGTTTCATGCAATGCCTGTCTTTCTTTAAGATTCATAGATGAGATTTATAAACTAGCAAAAGAAACAGTGGCAAGTCTTTATAATTTACTTCTGATAAAGGTTAAACACAGTAAAAGATGAGAATCTTTTAAGAATGCCATCTCGTGTTACAATAGCCAAAACAATGTACACATTTTGGTGCGTCTCCAAGGTTCCAGGAACCTAACTAGATATATACTTATTTTACTATTATTAAAATTATGAGCATAACTTACATTTTTACATAAAACAATCAATCATTTAATTAATCTTTACTGTACATAATGCTGTCACTGGCAGCATCATTATAACACAGTTTACAAATAAAACAAGACTGCCGCACAAAAAAAGCTCACAAGTATTAACAAACAGGTTTAAGAAAACTCTATTCTATTTTGTTTTATTTAATGAATACTGTAACATGATAATCGTGGCTAGTCCCATTTTGGATATTAAAACAATACTATATGTTTGACTTACCATCTGATTTTAAATTATTAATTTTTAAATCAGTTTTATTATCTACACAGTGCTGTTTAGGAGTTAGTCTGCATCTTAAATGAGCAATTACTGAAAATGAACATCTGGACAACAGCTGTCTGCTGAAAATCTAAGCAAAAAAGGGTAAAAACAAATGCAACTTTCCTTTCCCATAGCTGTGATAGCATATACTGGTGAAATTTTAAAATGCTGGTGGCAAGTAGGAACATGAAGAACATATGGAGGATATTAGGCACTGGCGGCTTGACAAAGTTCAAAAGCAGCTGAGTCATTTTAAGGGAAGACTACTTAATCAGCATAAAATTAAATGTGAAGACTAAGAACCTGCCATCAACAACAGTTAAAACCCATGCATTTCTCAGAATGTAAGATTTATGCTACTTAAGTAATACAATGCAAAAAAAAAAAATGGATCAAAATTATATACGAGTATGAGGGAGGTGTTTCTGTAACATTGCCATATGCACTTACAAATTAATATCTTAATACTGTCCTCTACTAATGCAGGAAGCATCGCTTACTTGTATATGTCACTGAAATGCACACAGACCAGCCTCATTCACATTTCAGGATTGTGCCTGGAATTGAAAGAGAAAAATACCCAATGTACGCTTCTTAAGAACAGACTGATAAATAAGTTATTACAATTGACCACGTGTTATGATTTTATTATTTGTACATACAGATTCTTCTTAAATATCTGAAAAATTTTATCAAGGCATATAGAAGTTTTTTTCTTAATCCCAGTTTCCAAAAAGTCTTTTAATGTTGGAGGGGCAGGACCCGACAGAGACAGATGCACTGTGCAGCCTGTGTGAGAGAGAGAGAGAGATGCTGTCTTTCACTAAAATCCTTCAGTTTTGGCACGTGGTTTTCAGGCCATCCTGGCATGGATCGGCTCAAAGAGGTGTGGAAGCTACAGGGAGCTGTGACTTTGAACAGGGGTGGGAGAAAGAGGAGTGAAAACTCATGGAAGAAGCACCATGTGCCTGAGCAATAAAATAGAAGCGTAGCTAACAGTCCTTTTAAGTCTGACTTTTTAACTCAGGTTTTTTTTTTTTTGGTTCCCTTGTACCATATGACAGCTGTTTGTACACTACACAGATTGAGGTCTGTTACTCTCCTGTATAACTACACTGATATATGAAAACTTTTCTAAAACAACTGAAGAATATTTTCAGTTATTTGTATGTTTATTTAGAAAATAAGCAATATTTAAAGCTATATATTTTTTTTTAAGTATGTCAACCTCATCAGGGCCCTCATGCATAACACTGTGCATAGAATTCACACTAAAACATGGCGTAAGGGCAAAAACAGAAATGTGCATATGCACAAAAAAATCCAGATGAATAAATCTGTGTGTATGCCAACTTCCATGTTCTTCTGCTACATAAATCCCGGTCAGCATGAAATGTAACAGACATGCATGCGCCTGCCGCCCCACCATGACTCCTCCCAGAATTATGCCTCTTTGATTAGGCAAATCAATATAAATAGCCTCTTAAGTTCAGCATTCTGTGGAAATAAAACGACAAAATCATGGGGAAAAAAAAATCAGCAAATACCATGTGGAGGCAAGGAAAAATATACTAGTTATTGGTTTAAGCAGTGGTATAAACAACGAAAGAAAGTTGATCGAGTGAGTTAGTAGTAACACTAAAGTGCCTACCCTTTAGAATTCAGTGTTGTTTGCACTGGACTCCGTGATTATTAGAGGTGACTGGTGTTCAGGTGACAGTGTCAGAAGGAGCAGTACAGGAGAAAGCTGGAACAGAAGTTGCAGAATAACAGCATGAAGGAAGTGTGGGATGGGCTGCAGTTCGAAGCGGGGTGCCACCATTGAGAGAGACGTGGAGAGAGCAAACCAGATGAACAACTTCTTTAACAGGTTTGACCACCCTAACCCACTCTGACCTTGGACTACTGCACCCTCCACCCATCCTTCTGCTGATACCAGCATAGGAGAGTTTCCCACCACCCACAATTACAGCAGCCCATTGTAAGCAGAGAGCTGAGGAGACTTCGTCCCAGCAAAGCAATGGGTCCAGATGGAGTATCGCCACGACTGCTGAAGGCCTGTGCGCTGGAGCTGGGGAGTCCTCTACAGCACATCTTCAATCTGAGCCTGGAACAGGGGAGAGTCCCAAGGCTTTGGAAAACATCTTGCATCACCTCAGTCCCAAAGGTATCATGTCCTAGTGAGCTGAATGACTTCTGGCCTGTCGCTCTGACGTCACATGTGATGAAGACCATGGAGCGGCTGCTGCTTCACCACCTGAGGCCACAGATCAGCCACGCCCTCGACCCTCTGCAGTTCGCATACCAGGAGACGGTGGGAGCAGAGGATGCCATCATCTATATGTTACACCGATCCCTCTCCCACTTTGACAGAGGCAGTGGTGCAGTAAGAATTATGTTTCTGGACTTCTCTAGTGCCTTTAACACCATCCAACCTCTGCTCCTTAGGGACAAGCTGACAGAGATGGGAGTAGATTCATACCTGGTGGCATGGATCGTGGACTATCTTACAGACAGATCTCTGTATATGCGTCTCGGGAACTGCAGGTCTGATATTGTGGTCAGCAACACAGGAGCGCCGCAGGGGACTGTACTTTCTCCGGTCCGGTTCAGCCTATATACATCGGACTTCCTGCCACAAGCAAAAGTTCGCTGATGACACTGCTATCGTGGGCTGCATTAGGAGTGGGCAGGAAGAGGAGTATAGGAACCTAATCAAGGACTTTGTTAAATGGTGCGACTCAAACCACTTACAAATGAACACCAGCAAAACCAAGGAGCTGGTGGTGGATTTTAGGAGGCCCATGCCCCTCATGGACTGTGTGCAGAGGGTGCAGACCTATAAATACCTGGGAGTACAGCTGGATGATAAATTGGACTGGACTGTCAATACTGATGCTCTGTGTAAGAAAGGTCAGAGCCGACTATACTTCCTTGGAAGGCTGGCGTCCTTCAACATCTGCAATAAGATGCTGCAGATGTTCTATCAGATGGTTGTGGCAAGCGCCCTCTTCTACACGGTGGTGTGCTGCAGAGGCAGCATAAAGAAGAGGGATGCCTCACGCCTGGACAAACTTGTGAGGAAGGCAGGCTCTATTGTAGGCACAGAGCTAGACAGTTTGACATCTGTGGCGGAGTGACAGGTGCTAAGCAGGCTCCTGTCAATCATGGAGAATCCACTGCATCCACTAAACAGTATGATCTCCAGACAGAGGAGCAGCTTCAGCGACAGACTGCTGTCACTGTCCTGCTCCACTGACAGACTGAGGAGATCATTCCTTCCCCACACTAAGCGACTCTTCAGTTCCACCCAGGGGGATAAACGTTAACATTATACAATGTTATTGTCTGTTATACCTGCATTTTTATCACTCTTAAATTTAATATTGTTTTTTATCAGTATGCTGCTGCTGGAGTATGTGAATTTCCCCTTGGGATTAATAAAGTATCTATCTATCTATGGTACAATGAGATTCAACATGCAAATCCTCCATAAACTAATTTTCCTATAAAATTGTAAAATAACAACAACAATAATAATCATGGCTCAGGTTGTGTAATATTACAACTGTAATGCAAGTTTACAGTGAGATAATTGTACTTATAAGTACAAACAGTTCTACCGGGAGCACCTGATGGACTGATTGAGTGCGTTTATAGCTCTTGGAATGAAACTTCTCAACCGAGAGGTCCGTACAGGAAAGGCTCTGAAGCATTTACCAAATGGGAGAAGTTCAAACAGACTGTGCCCATGGCTGAGGCAGCGCGTGGTAGAAGCTGTATCCCGATAATTCTCCCAGCTCTTGACACAAACTGTAGTAGAGCTTTCCAATCAGCTGCTGTAGAGCTGTGATTCCACACTCAGATACAGTAGGTTAAAATACTCTGAGTGGTGCACTGAGAGTAACAATGCTAAAGCAGCTATGGTATTTGGAATAGTTTGGCCATTCCGTGCACCATTATATGGTTACAGGTTGATTACAATCAGATGTCTTAAACTAAAAAACAATATGTGATTAATTTCAGTGTATTTGATAAAGCCACGTCAGGGATGTGAAACTAAAAAATAAAGGGAACCACACAGGAACAGTAGCAATGCTTTGACACTCGGTGTCAGCAGTCTGTAAAACTGAGCCGAAAACTTGCCTATGCAATGGTTTGAACTGGCGTGAGAATGTGCGTGGCTTTACAGCAAGTTTAGTTTTTATACATTACGATGCGAGTGTGGAAACAGGTGTACGCACCGTTGATACATGAGACACCAGGTCTGCCACAGCTACCCACACATAGCCTGGCGATCCTCAGTTTGAAAACCTGGCTTAGATTGGTGTCGAACACCACATGTGTTAAATGCAATTAAGGAAAAATTACACCTTTGAAATGAATTACATGCATTAATGTTTAACTATATATTTAGTATATATACACATTAGACACATATAAACGAAAGACCTCTATGTCTCACACACACACACAACCTCTTCCTCTTTCAAAAATAAAAGAAGATTTGCATTTAATCGATATCCGCATCATTCTTACCAGGCAAAGGGTCATGGGTTCATACTAAAATGAAAGAAGTGCCTGTTCCCCATCTTGCCAACAAATCAGTACATCATGCATTAAAATCCTTTTCAGACATGTTCATGTGAATGAATCAAATACTCATCATATAAACCATAACTAAACACCTCAGTGGAATGAAATATCTCATCATTATGTCTAGAGAAGTCTTTTGATTTCTACACATTAGCTCTGTAAGGAATGGGTTTTCACTGGAATATTAAGCTATGCACATGTCAATTCAGGGTCAACAGGGAGAGGCTCAGACCTCAATATGTGCTCAAGAATGTACAGTACATTTGCTTTACTGTTTCTTGGAAATACTTACTGGCCTTTCTTGTTAAAACAAACCATTAGAGCATACAGTACAATGGAATGTATTGTTCATAAATAAGCATAGCTCCATAGAGCATCAGACTTCATCCAGGACTTTAACTTCTTACTTCATATGTTTAATACTGAAATAGTTGGCAGTCATATATGTGACATTCTCTATTTTCAGGAGAACAAATGATTTATGCAATATAAGCCCATTTTAAGAAATAACTGTAATAATGTAGGTATTATATTTTTAAATTCAGTGACGTCCATAAGAGTCACATGCACCTTAGATTCACTTATGCGTATTAGGTGAGTATCAATTAAGAATTTAACACCTTGTGTCAAATGTTCACAATGAAAGATATAATTGCACAATGCACACCTTGAAACAAGACTCTGTTTTATTTGACATTCTCCTTGCAGCTTGAAAAAGCTTCCTCGGGAGACCAGAGATCCCTTTCACAACATCCTTGAGTCAGTTTTGAATAAGGTGAAATTTAGTCTACCTTTTCAATGCAGTCCCAAGCTGGAAATTACAGAAGCAATTAACGTCATTGCTTGAATTTTTATTTTCTTGTATACAAAGCATAGGGAAAGTATTGTAATCATCCAAAAATTCCATTTCAAGATTTTATTGAATCTCGACTTTTTAGATCTCCCTGAGTCCAAAAACACCATTTTTGGAAGTATGCCTGTCTGTGTGTGTATGTATAAACAAGATAACTAGAGTACACTTTCACTTAGTTCAACCAAATTTTGCATACAAGTATTAGGTACAAAATGTAGATTTCCATCAACTTTTAGGTTATCTCCATTAACCAGAAGTGGTACTTTGCCTTTTATTCATGCAGCTGCAGAGTCCAATTTATTAGATTTGTTGATGGCTTTTTAATGTATATAATATAAAAATATAATCATTGTTTTGGAGTTTACTCCTCAAATATCCATCCCCATACCTGAGTATACAAGAAAGTCTAGGGGAGACCACTCCCAATTTTTGAATAATACAGACAGCAAGCAGTATGTGGTACACTAGTGAAAACAAGACGCTGGTACAAATTTGTCAACTAGTAGAAATTTTTGTGTATCATTTTTAATGCTTTCAGTACATAAGGAAGTGATGTACACGTTGCAGTGGTATGGGAGGAGTAGGCATTTCATTACTTCTGACAGAATGCACCATATGATGGCACAGCAGCGAAGATGGAAAAAAAAGGTAAAGAATGAACAGTAGGCTTTCTTTGTGAAAATAGAAGGAATTGTGCAACGTACTACTTCACCACGAATGAGGTGCCTTTTACAAAAAATGTATATGATTTGAGTACAGCTATACTGAAACGCTTTGATGCAGTTTGATTTGTTTAATTGTCATTTACATGACCATTCAAATACAACCTTGATTGATCTCAAGTTTTGAAAAGACTCAAGTAATTGTTTTAATATAAACTAAGCCAGGAGGACTTCATTTAAAATATTTTTAGATTTTTAAGTCTAGACCATTATATTCAGCATTACCATCCAAAATTTTGCAAATATCATGATATATAATTTTGATTATATCTTCCACGCTTATGGAGGCAGCCATCATCCAGAAAAAGAAAGAAAGAAATGAGTATGTCTATGAAACAGCAAAATCCATGCAACTGCATCCAGTGACAGAACTAGAACTATTGTTAAGTTTTGCAAGTGTTGAATTTGTTTCTATAAAGGACTTCTCAAAACCTGCTATGAAAGGCAAAGACAAAAATGAGTCTCAATGTGAGATTTTTTAACATTAGGACAAACAAGTCACAAAAATGCTACACTCAACACCAAATGAAACAAAAAGCTTATCTGGAGATGAAAAGAAATGTTGGTAAAATGAAGCAGCTTGTTAATACATTGATTGTTCTAAATTGCTCAAAATATAAGGAAAAGTCTATAATAATTAAAGAAACATGTCAAACATCCTGAGCAATCATTCAAATGTGAAGATGCCAAGTGTTATAGTTTCTTTTTGCCTGACAGTCACCCGTCCTGTGCAAAAGTGAAAGTGGTAATTAAGACCTTGCCTTTATACTGAAAGCTTTTCAGTTTTCCACACAAGGTGCTCTGCCATATGTAGGAGCAGTGTGTCATATGTAACATATGCATTATTAATCATTATGACCATCAGTTTTGTTATAACTCAATCCTTTGTTATAACCTCCAGTGGGACATGAGTGCATCTCACAACAACCTACATTCTTAAACAGCTTACTGTTTAATTTAAAGAATACATGTTTATTTAGATTGCATATATATGTATTACATATGTATTTTTTCTTTTTGCCTTTTTTATATACCAATACAAAGAGCTTACTAAATTATCCATCAAGAAATTATACAATAACTTTTAATGCAAATTTGTTAGTGTTATTGTTAACTAGTTGAGAAGGACATGCTTAAAAGTGCATACAGTAATTTTAGCAGACCAGAAAAAAAAAAACACCAGTATATATATAAGTAAATGCATTTCTTGGTTAATTTGTAACATTGGAGTTTCCAAAGAAATGAAGAATAATCTTCCTTTATAAGGTGTAAGAAAGAGCTGCATTTAATATAAAGTAAAAGCTATCTTACTAAAAAAAAAATTCTGAATGTATACTTCACTTGTTTAAAGTCCTTGGATTTCTTTCCTTCCAATCTGATCTTTGGCAAAATGCCTAGGTGTAAAAAGCGTTTAAGTGCTTGTGTAATTTCAGTTGCTCAAGAATACAAAAATGTGCTGTTATTTCTTAAAACAATACACTTGTAGAATTTGAAGATGGAAATAAGACCCTCTTTATTAAGTGTCTCTTTTCACTTGACATTATAAACATTGTACTGTATGTCTATAAGGTTTAGTATTTTGCAATAAGTGTCATGAGACACTAATGTAAGCGAGTTCATTTTAACTAGTTTCACTGCAATGTGGGTTCCTCCCAATTGGTTACTTGTTTATTAACCAACCACATCTCTAACCACTTCCATCTATGTTTACACTTTGACTTTCTTCTTAATTTCATCGTCTGAAACGTCATCACCTTTCCAGCCATCATTCTCTGCCGTTTGCTACATACCGTATACACCAAAGACACCTCAAATTGTTTCTCCTTATCATACAAGTTTATGAATTTATTGCCTAACCACCAGTCTTTACCTATTACTCCACAATTGTCTGCTACTTTGTATCAACAAAAAGTCTGAACCTCCATTTATACTGAACACAGCCAAAAAGAATCAGAACTCTTATAAAAAAAAGTTTTCTTGGGGGGGAAAAAAAGGAAACATTATCAGAACATAAGAAATTTGAGAAATAAAAGAAGACCATTCAATCCATCAAGACTGTTAGTTTAGAAAATAGCGAAGCTGTCCCAATATCTCATCTATATTCTTCTTAAAGGTTGTCAAGGTTTCAACTTCAACTATAAACCTCATTAATTTGTTCCAGATTACCTTGCCACCAATGTTTTTAAATCACTTTGGTTAACTGTTGCTTCTTAAAGTAAAATTAATTTGAAGAGACATTCTATGAGGCCTAAAGGTTAAACTCTGTTTGTCCTGTTAACCTTTTTTGGTAGAGTGTATTACTGGATAATCTGGCATATTCTTGATGTGCTTTTAAGAACTCTCAGTAATTAGTTTTCTTGTGTTTCTTATGTGAAATTTCATTTTTAATGACTTCATCCATCCATCCATCCATCCATCCTCTTCCGCTTACCCAAGGTCAGGTCGCAGGGGCAGCAGCTCGAGCAGAGAGGCCCAGACTTCCCTCTCCCCGGCCACTTCTTCTAGCTCTTCCAGGAGAATCCCAAGGCGTTCCCAGGCCAGCCAGGAGACATAGTCCCTCCAGCATGTCCTGGGTCTTCCCTGGGGCCTCCTCCCAGTTGGACGTGACCGGAACACCTCACCAGAGAGGCATCCAGGAGGCATCCTGATAAGATGCCCGAGCCACCTCATCTGACTCCTCTTGATGCGGAGGAGCAGCGGCTCTACTCTGAGCCCCTCCCGGATTACTTTTTAATGACTTGTCCTCTCAAATATGCTAAATGTGCTTCCTGGAGTGTCCCGCAAGGTATTTCTTCACGTTTTAGTCACTATTCAAAGATTAATTTGCCTGCCAGTATTAATGCCAAACGTTAGTTGTTCTACTGAAGCGTGATAATTTCAGTTTTAGAATTAGAGAAACAAGGTTGTCTGTTGTCAACTGGCCACAGCTTGACAAAAATATAAATGGACATATACTGTTAGGATCCTTGTGTGTTAAGACTCCATCAGACTGCACAATCTTCCTCGTGATTTTTAGCTGAAAACTTCATTTACATAATCTCAGCTAGTCAGGGGCAGTTGCAGGTTTGATTTTGTCTTAAGTTGGAAGAGCTCACAACCAATATAGGCTCACCTGGAAGTATAATGCCTTTAATGCAGGTACAAGGGATAAGGAATGAGTATGTTTTGGACTCTGCAAACAGAAGACAGGCTCGTCTGTCCAAAGTCTTGTGTTTGTCATACCACAATACAATGGAAAAGGAAAAGGAAAAAAAGGGATGAGATTGTGACAGAACACACCACACCTAGAAAGCCTTCACTAGTACAGTCAGACAATAGCTGCCAGAATACAGAGAGTTCATAATACTTTGGAAATCTGAAACTGTGCATGAAAGTCATAATGGAGTCATGTAATTTGTTATCCCATGTGGCATCTAATCATGTAATCTGACATGCTCAAGCAATGAGATCAGCAGCTATAGCAGTCAAGTTTGACATCCCTTCCATCTAGAATTTGTGTAATGTGCCAGTGTTTTTGACAGTGTATTTGTTTACTGAGAGTTTAAACTAGCCTGTATTAAATGGGTATCCTGCTTAAGATGTTTATTTCATCCCAAAGCATGTAAACAGATGCTCTCCCTGTTGCATTCATGACTAAGCTCTTTAACATTTCAACTTAAAACAATGTAATGATTAACCAGTATTGTGACACTTATTTTTTATTTAAGTGTTTATCTTTTGAAACTGAAAAAAATTGACTTTTAAAAGTTTTTTGACAAAATAAATTCCACAATTCTCACTGACAAGTTCTGCCATCAATAATAAATCTAGCAAAGGTTTGAAAAAGACTGTGTGGACAGAGAATACATGATTATGACTTGCAATCTCATCCTTCCCTTCCCAAACTTTATCACAAAAAGCTTGTGTTGGCCACTTGCAACCTATCTATCACATTACTGCACTTTAAAGCACATGTACTGAAAAAATTTCCCACCAACACTTTTCTGCACATGCTACAATCCATCTTTTATGTGTATCCCACCTTTTTGGGGTACATCCATACCATCACCTTGAATTTACTTTCCTGCAATCCACTAGTTAGCCACAATCTTTTCTTGGAAAAACTATAACTCTAGTGGTTACCTTGTGTTTGACACTGGACTGAGAATACTTCTTCAGTCTTTCCTTCCCTAACAATCAAATTCTAATGGTCAGTCATTCGTTCAACATTAGGACATTCAGCTGTTGTCCGTATGCATCTATTGAAACTTTTGACACCAGGAGAGCACTCTCAATAGGCTCATTGTACATTCAATTAAAAAGTAGATATATACTGTATGTATAATGCATTATACAGGAATCATCCATCCATCCATCCATTTTCCAAACCACTGAATCCGAACACAGGGTCACGGGGGTCTGCTGGAGCCAATCCCAGCCAACACAGGGCACAAGGCAGGAACCAATCCCGGGCAGAGTGCCAACCCACCGCAGGACACACACAAACACACCAAGCACACACTAGGGACAATTTAGAATCGCCAATCCACCTAACCTGCATGTCTTTGGACTGTGGGAGGAAACCGGAGCGCCCGGAGGAAACCCACGCAGACACGGGGAGAACAAGCGAACCCGGGTCTCGTAACTGCGAGGCAGCAGCACTACCACTGCACCACCGTGCCGCCCTACAGGAATCATGTCATAATATATACAATTGAACATGTATTTCATATAAAAAAAAACTTTAATTTAAACATGAAATCCCAATAAATAAGGAATCTTTTTGAATTCAATAGTATTTATTTATACTGAGGCCTACTGGAGACTGAAAATTCTGGTCACACACAAGTTGAGGAAAAGCCTATGTACTGTTCTAGTCTTGTAAACTGTGTGGAGGCATGTTTGACTGCAAAAAGAGGGTATGAGGACTGTGATCTAGAATAATGTTTGTTACAAGGTCACACAGTGAGTTAGAGGCAAGGGTTGATCTAGGTTTAAAGTTGTCCTGCTTGTCTTGCTTAAGAGTCTATACTGTGACATTCAGCAACGAATTTAAAACTCAAACTTTAGATAGACCAGATTTAGAAAGACTTTTGAAATTATCTTTTTTAAAATATGCTAACCTAGGACTGCTGGATTTTAGCCTTAAAATCACCCTGCATACTAGTGTTTGTTTGCATAACTACATATACATATATGCAGTAGATTCAGAACGTAGTCAGACGTCTTCACTTTTTGCTCATTTTATTGTGCCGTGGATTCTGTTTGAAATGGATATTTTTGCCATTATTGCCCATCAGTCTGCAATCAATAACCAATCGTGACAATCCAAATTAATTTTTTTAGAAAGGTGTGTACATTTATTAAAAATCAAAAAAGAAATCTCTTATTCATTCAAGTATTAAGAACATTTGCTGTGGCACTTCACACAGAGGTAAGGCACACCCTGTTTGTTTTAAATATCCTTCAGAAGTGTCTAGAACTTGACTGGAGTCAACTGAGGCAAACTTAATTGTTCTAGTTCCAGTTCCAGAACAGAATTGACTGAAAATTGTTTAGAAAGGCACACATCTGTGCATACAAGGTTCCACAATCCATGCTGTATGTATGTTAAGACAAAAGGCAAGCCATAATGTCTAAGAAACTCTCTGTAGATCTCAGTGATCAAATTGTTGTAAGACATCAGATCAGGGTGAGGCCTTAAAACCATATCTAAAGCTCTGAGTGTTTCTAGGAGCATAGTGGTCTCTTCCTAGAGATCGCAGTCTGGACAAATGGGGACTAGGACAGGGATGTGACCAAAATTAAATGGTTACTGTTTAAAGAGTTTCAGTGGTTTCCTGCCGAGATGGGAGATCCCCTTGGAAGAATGACCATCTCGGCAGCACTTCATCAATCAGCTGCTTATAGTCCGCTGGACAGTTGGAAGCCAATCTTGAGAGGAGGCATATGACAGAATTTAAGGGACTCTGAGAGTGTGAGATTTAAAATTCTCTGGTCTGATGAGATAAAAATGCAACTGGACAAAACTTCAAGCACTGTGTCTATTGAAGACTAAGCACTGCTCATCACTTGCCTAACATCATTCCTATGGTGAAGCATGGTAGTGGAAGTATGATGCCATTGGGTAATTTTTACATTAGAAGGCAAACCTGTTCAAGGGTTCACGTGACTTCGGACAAGGACAACAATCACCTTTCAGCAAAAAAATTAACCAAAGCATACAGCCAAGGCAGATGGCATTTTACAGATGTTTCCCATCCAATTTAATGGACGTTTTGATGATCTGCCAGGAAGAATGGGATAATCTGCCCAAATCCAGGTTGTGTAAAGACTTACTCAAGGAGACTCAAAGTTGTAACTGCTGTCAAAGGTGCTTCTAACAAAGAACTAAATTAAGAGTTTCAGTTTAGGATATTTAATCAATTTACAAACCTTTCTGAAAACATTACTTTGTCATTATGGGTTATTGAGCATTGATGAATGGGGAAAAAAATACTTCCATTTCAAATTAAATCTACAACACAATAAAGTGCACAGATGGGGAAGAGATCTGAAAACTTTCTGAATCCTCTGTACATAGATATTTAGAAAGATATATAAATAGATATATCTATCTATCTCTCTCTCTTTGTATATACTCTCACTCACTCACTACTAATTCTCCAACTTCCCGTGTAGGTAGAAGGCTGAAATTTGGCAGGCTTATTCCTTACAGCTTACTTAAAAAAGTTAAGCAGGTTTAATTTCGAAATTCTACACGTAACGGTCATAATGGTCGACAACGTCTGCCATGTTGAACTTTCTTATTTATGGCCCCATCTTCACGAAATTTGGTAGGCGGCTTCCCTGCGCTAACCAAAACCAATGTACAGTGCATCCGGAAAGTATTCACAGCGCATCACTTTTTCCACATTTTGTTATGTTACAGCCTTATTCCAAAATGGATTAAATTCATTTTTTTCCTCAAAAGTCTACACACAACACCCCATAATGACAACATGAAAAAAGTTTACTTGAGGTTTTTGCAAATTTATTAAAAATAAAAAAACTGAGAAATCACATGTACATAAGTATTCACAGCTTTTGCTCAATACTTTGTCGATGCACCTTTGGCAGCAATTACAGTCTCAAGTCTTTTTAAATATGATGCCACAAGCTTGGCACACCTATCCTTGGCCAGTTGCGCCCATTCCTCTTTGCAGCACCTCTCAAGCTCCATCAGGTTGGATGGGAAGCGTTGGTGCACAGCCATTTTAAGATCTCTCAAGAGATGTTCAATCGAATTCAAGTCTGGACTCTGGCTGGGCCACTCAAGGACATTCACAGAGTTGCCCCGAAGCCACTCCTTTGATATCTTGGCTGTGTGCTTAGGGTCGTTGTCCTGCTGAAAGATGAAACGTCGCCCCAGTCTGAGGTCAAGAGCGCTCTGGAGCAGGTTTTCATCCAGGATGTCTCTGTACATTGCTGCAGTCATCTTTCCCTTTATTCTGACTAGTCTCCCAGTTCCTGCCGCTGAAAAACATCCCCACAGCATGATGCTGCCACCACCATGCTTCACTGTAGGGATGGTAATGGCCTGGTGATGAGCGGTGCCTGGTTTCCTCCAAACGTGACGCCTGGCATTCATACCAAAGAGTTCAATCTTTGTCTCATCAGACCAGAGAATTTTGTTTCTCATGGTCTGAGAGTCCTTCAGGTGCCTTTTGGCAAACTCCAGGTGGGTTGCCATGTGCCTTTTACTAAGGAGTGGCTTTCGTCTGGCCACTCTACCATACAGGCCTGATTGGTGGATTGCTGCAGAGATGGTTGTCCTTCTGGAAGGTTCTCCTCTCTCCACAGAGGACCTCTGGAGCTCTGACAGAGTGACCATCGGGTTCTTGGTCACTTCCCTGACTAAGGCCCTTCTCCCCCAGTTGCTCAGTTTAGATGGCCGGCCAGCTCTAGGAAGAGCCCTGGTGGTTTTGAACTTCTTCCACTTACGGATGATGGAGGCCACTGTGCTCATTGGGACATTCAAAGCAGCAGAAATTTTTCTGTAACCTTCCCCAGATTTGTGCCTCGAGACAATCCCGTCTCGGAGGTCTACTGACAATTCCTTTGACTGCATGCTTGGTTTGTGCTCTGACATGAACTGTCAACTGTGGGACCTTATATAGACAGGTGTGTGCCTTTCCAAATCATGTCCAATCAACTGAATTTACCATGGGTGGACTCCAACTAAGCTGCAGAAACATCTCAAGGATGATCAGGGGAAACAGGATGCACCTGAGCTCAATTTTGAGCTTCATGGCAAAGGCTGTGAATACTTATGTACATGTGCTTTCTCAATTTTTTTATTTTTAATAAATTTGCAAAAACCTCAAGTAAACTATTTTCATGTTGTCATTATGCGGTGTTGTGTGTAGAATTCTGAGGAAAAAAATGAATTTAATCCATTTTGGAATAAGGCTGTAACATAACAAAATGCGGAAAAAGTGATGCGCTGTGAATACTTTCCGGATGCACTGTATGTACTTATTTCGGTGGTATGACACCACTGTCGGCCACCATATTGAACTTTCCAACGTCACTAATTCTCCAACTTCCCGTGTAGGTAGAAGGCTGAAATTTGGCAGGCTCTTTCCTTACAGCTTACTTACAAAAGTTAAGCAGGTTTCATTTCGAAATTTTACACGTAACAGTCATAACGGTCAACAACGTCCGCCATGTTGAACTTTCTTATTTATGGCCCCATCTTCACGAAATTTGGTAGGTGGCTTCCCTGCGCTAACCAAAACCAATGTACATACTTATTTCGGTGGTATGACGCCACTGTCAGCCGCCATATTGAACTTTCCAACGGTCTTTGTTACTTATGGGCCCATCTTCAAGAAATTTAGTACGCGGGTTCCCAACGCTAACTTAATCCTACTTACGTACATATATACGTCCATAGCCTGCAGCTCAGTCAACATGTAAGGCGGCGTTGGGTCCCCCCATCCCAACGCCTCCCACGTTGTTGGCTGCCTGCCTATATAAGGCCGTCCGTCACTCCGGTCTCTACATTCCCTTCAATGCTTCGCCACGGGATTCACGTCTCCCTGCTGATAACTACAGCCTCTTTATTTAATCCACGGCTTCTCCGCTATTTTATTGTTCATTTATTACGATTATAGATATTGTGTAGGTATTTTAGACTTACTTTACATTGTTCAGGTACCCATTTCCTTTATCGTTCCAACCGTACCCCCATTAACATGTCTATCGAGGTGATCACCATCGATCAAAGAACTGTCACTTACTGAGTGGTTTCCATGCCCGGAAATGGCACCTACCTTTTCCATTCTCTGTGTTACATATTGCACGGCCATATCAGGTTCACTCTTGATATCCGGAGGAACATTGTGTCTTATGTATTGAATGACTGGGACAGGTTCAAGGTGTGGACTGATGACGGTACAGGAAATAATTATTCTACACAGGACCACTATAAGAGTGAAATGCTTAAGCCCTTCACCTATGGTTCTGCATGTGAGTTGATGGCTGTCGCTGAATTGTTCGGTTGTCGCTTTCAAGTGTGCCGAAATGGCAAAATATTTTACACCTTTGGAGAACCGCCAATGCCTCTTAAACATCTTAGATTCACAGGTGACGATTTCAGTAGTGGACACTTTGATGTTTATGAATGTTTAAACTCTTAAAAGCTGGATGTGAAGTTATCAATTAAACTGGTTGTGTACCTACAACGCTTGACAGATGCCGAATGTCACTTCAACACAAGTCCTGCAAATACTGTCGTAATTAAAACAAACCATGAAACTCAAACCGATTATGACAGCAGCAATCCAAGCTGTAAGATTTGAGACAAGATTACTTTTCACATGGCCAACTGTACGTTGCATGCTCAAGAGTAAGCTCAGCGCATAGCTTGGTCATATTACAACCGGAGGGCCAAACTGACAATGTGATATACAAAGAGATCCTTAACAAATAATTATTGGTATATTTTCCATCAGTTTAAAAAGGTTTAATTTTTTTCTTAATAAAAATTTTAAGGCAGTACTTCGCGACTGCGAAGCACGGGTATTTTGCTAGTGTATATATATATATATATATATATATATATATATATATATATATATATATATATATATGAGGTGTGATCCAAAAGTTCCCAGGATGCACTTATTTAAAAGCATACACACCAAATAATTAATGGTGAACAGTTCCTTTAAAATTTCAACCTTTCGAAGCACCGCTGGAAGTCGTTTTTTGTCAGTGTGTTCAAGATGTCGGTTGTTACCGCTTGGATCTCCTCCACCATCTCAAATCTGCGTCCCTTGAGCCTCATCTTCATCTTAGGAAATAAAAAAAAAAATCAGACGGCGCTAAATCAGGGGAGTACGGAGGGTGGGGAATGGCAGTAAACTTTGTAGGAGCCAAAAATTGGTCCACAATTAGAGATGTGTAAGCTAGTGCATTCTCGTGATGCAAAAGAAATGACTTGTCAGCCCATATCTGAGGACGTGTTTGGCGAATTCGATTTTGCAAATGCCTTAGAACATTCCTGTAGAATGCTCCATTCACCGTCTGTCCTTGTGGCACAAATTCCTTGTGGATGACACCCTTCCCATCAAAGAAGCAAATGAGCATTGACTTGGTGTTGCTGTGAACCTCTCGAGGTTTTTCAGGTCTTTCAAATCACTCATTTTCACTTTTCACGAACAACCCTTCACAGACACAACTGAAGTTTAAACGAGAAACTGCGATTTGAAAAACAACTGTGCTGACGTTATAACGCATGATAACAGCTCTCAAGGACAACTTGAACTGCTATCTAGTGGCGATTGATATAACCAAACCCTTCTGGCTGCAGAATAAATGCATTCCGGGAACTTTTGGATCGCACCTCGTACATATTTATATATATATATATATATATATATATATATATATATATATATA
>JANRMT010062840.1:8189048-8239976 GCA_026402145.1 Polypterus bichir lapradei | reverse complement strand
TATATATATATATACACACACACACACACACAGTTTGAGAGATAGATATATATACACATTCTGCCTAACCATAAGGGAAAACAGTACAACATTAAACTCCATGTAATGCCAATAATCTTCGAGTTAAGGTGTGCCCAAGTATCAGAATAAAGCACAGACAAAAGTATAGTGGAGCTGCCCATGTCTTGCTACTTCAATCCAGACTTGTAAGAAAACCAATATTAAATGTGCTAAAGAAAAAAAGAGATCAATGTCACACACATGTCATCTGTTTACAGACCTTTCAGAGTTACTTCCAGTACCCAAGTAAATAATCCAAAAGTCAAATATTATAGAGCAGATTAACAAAAATGATTAAATGTTGACAATTTTGTCAAAGCAACTATTTACTGTTTACTTTACTAGACTTCATAAAGTCTAGTATTTTTCTGCTTTTCTTTTAACTCTCTAAATCTAACGTTAAGAACCACCACAAAAACCAGACAAATCAGTACAATTTCAAGGAAGATCACATCACTTCTCATCAAATGTAGATGACAAAAATCTGCTTTAAAAAAACAAGATATGTTCTAAAGCAAATTATTGTAGTAACAAATATAAACAATATAATCCTAGGGAGTGTAACGAGAGTACCTTAGTATCAAAAGCATATAACTTGTTAGATGATCCTGTAAGTGATATCTGGCATGTGATTTGCTGACAGAAAATATCTTCATTTATATTTCAGTGCCTTGACATCCAACACCTTGGTATGTTAAGCAGCTGTACATGAAACTTGCAAAGAACTGTTTTAAGACAGTCTGGATGAATGTAGCTATCAGACAGTCAGGAATGGAAACTACTAACTGTACATTTTTTTGCTTAAATTTGTTCTACTTTCTGCAATTCAGGTATTTTAAAGTCAAGACTTTAATTTCTAAATAAACTGCTAGCATATATCTATCTCTATGATCAATCTGCAAGCGAGAAATGGACATTTGTGAAATTAGTGAAATAAATGCTAACGTAGAATGTATATAAAGTACACTGCACAATAAGCATTTTTCATTTAACATGAACAATATTTAGCATGTACTGTATCCTGAAATTTCCAGAATTAGTAGTAAAATTACTAGTATTATTAAAATATATATAATATTGGTGTTATACCCATAACCACCAATAGTTTAACTGACATACACAATACGTCCAAATTTATGTGGACACCCCTCCAAATTACCATGTTCAGGTGTTTCAGCTGCACTCTTGTTAAAAGCTGCATAAAATCAGCAGTTATTCAATTTCCATTGGCAATGGAATGGGTCATACTGAAGAGCTCAGGAACATTAAAACATGTTTTAAACACCGTCATAGATGGACACCATTCCCACAAGTCAGTAAGTGAAATTTCTGCTCGACTAATCTGTCCCAGTCAACTGTAAGTGCTATTATTGTAAAGTAGAAGTGCCTAGGAGCAACAATAGCTCAGCCACAAAGTGGTAGACTACACAGATTCAGAACAGGCTCGCTGAGTGCTGAAGTGCATAAAACATAAAAATTGCCTATGCTTTGTTTCTTCATTCCTCTGGAAGCTATATTAGCACAATTACTGTGCATCGAGAGCTTCATAAAATGGTTTTTCTTGACCAAGCAGCTGCACAAAAGTCTAAGGTCACTATGTGCAATGCTAAGCATCAGCTGGACTTGTATAAAGCATATTGCCTTAGGACACTTGAGCAGTAGAAATGTGTTCTCTGGAGTGACAAGACACACTTCACTATCTAGCAGATGCCAAGACAACATTACCTTCCAAACTGCAGAGTTCATACTGTAAAGTTTGGTTGAGAGGAAAAATGGTTTGTAGCTATTTTCAGGGTTTGGTCTAGACCTCTTGATTGCTGTGGAAGTACTATTAATGCAAAAGCAACTAAAAAACATTTCAGAAAATTATGCACTTCCAACTTTGTGGCAACAGTTTGGGGAAGGCAAATTAATATAAATGCCCTTGGTTTTGGAATGAGATGTCCAGCAAGCCCATATAGGTATGATGGCCACGTGTCCACAAAGCTTTGGCCATACAGTGTACAAAACTAATGAAATCTTTTTTTTTTTTTTTTTAAAAAAAAAAAAAAAAAAGGTCTCCAGTGCAACTGTCAAGCCACAAACCATTGCAACATAAAATAATGGCGACACATTGTAAACCCAGCATAAAATAATGAAACTACAGAGGAAATGTTTAAATGGTATAGTATGTAACAAAGAAAAAGGAGCAATACTCAAAGCAGTAAAACAATAAAACCTAACCCATCTGACCTTCCTATACAACAAAGGTACTTGACAATGCTGAGGTTTGGCTGGTCCACTTAACAACTGTTGAAAACCTCAGCTTTGCTTACAATACAAATCATTCTTCTCTCCAATCATCTGGCCTTCCTTCCTTCCTCCAAACAGATGAGCCCCTGTCACCAACTAACTTCCAACTTTAAGGTCCCTGATATAATGGCTGAAGGGGCTTATAGGCCTAGAATCAGAAATATTTTGGAATATTTCTGGGGTATCCAGCCACTACTCAAGTTCCCTGCAAGATCCCAATACCATATAGTGGAAACAGGGAATGCCAAAATGGCTATTCTCTCTAGTACTCTTGTGAACGTGAACCACCCTGTCCTCTAATAATATAATATAAATAAATCAACCATAAATCATTTCTGGGTTATCACTAGTCCAACATCTATACCAGCTTCACTATTCCAAAGGATCTTCCAAGATTCATCTTTCAGATTTGTAGCATTTATTTTTTAAAGCCATTTTCAGTGTCTTTCTGTTAACTATCCTCAATTACAAAATTCACAAAATGAGTAAAATCACACCTGCTTGCAAACCAATTGCAAAAACAAGAGTTCTTTTGAGTTTTAGCACTTAACTGTTTCCCTAAATTTTGTTTATTTTTTAATAGCCTTTTGGAACAAATGTACACTCTATATAAACATTTTATACAGCCAATACAATACTAAAATCTTCTTTTATTGTACCACTAACTGATTACTTTGAAAAATATTGTGGACAGTTATGACCACCATTAAATTTTCATACATTTCATAACTAACCTGATCATTGCTGTAGAGAGTCTGCAGTGGATTTCTTCCAGACTTTTCCTGCCAAATGTTTCCTAAAATTCTTTGTTCTGTTTAAAAAAATACAGATGAAATTAAGAAAATGCTAACACAAACTTAAGAGTTACAGTATATACTACACAGTGCAAGATTACAGTTAAACTAAACTAGAAAAATGTATACTTAACAGATGGCCTAAAATAATTTAAATTTTTAATAAAGCAACACAAATGCAGTATTTAAAAAAGTTATACTTGCTTTTAAATCAAAGTTATTAACATAATTGTCAAAATATAAAAACATTTGGACATGTTTGACCCTCCCACTGAAGATCTATACAAGGGTTACAGGTGTTCTTGAAGCCTTTCCAACAATATGATACTATACATTATCATTAGTTATAGTAATGCAGATCTTATATTAATGGAAAGTGATATAAACAACAAACAAAACTATTATCCTTTACACACATTAAAAAGTATGTATTCTAATAAGCAGTATCTTCTTGTTTTGCTACTGCCCATGAAAATCAGATTTACCATTGAGGTGACTAATTCATAATCTCTGCTCATAATCTTTTTTGGGGCTGTGATAGTTTGATAATGGCACATGCACATTAGTGGCACAGTTAGATGAATAGTTTTAAGAATTCTTACTCAAGAATGGAAAAAACTACTCCAGAACAATGACTACTAGTTAGTGCTAGAAATGTAATAAATGCCTAAAGATATATCTGCATTTGGCCAAGAAACAGTAATCTTCGGAAATCCAGTTCATGAAGGAAACAACAAATATGTATTGCTGTACATAAAAAAAGATTGTAAGACAAAGAGAGGACATATTGTGGATATGTGCCTAATTACTGTAGGCTACTGAAAGCAGAGTAATTTTGCCTATTTGTCCTATATACTCATATACAGTAGTTGCTTTAAACCCAACCAACCTCTGTGAGCAAACAATGCCCAGAAAAGAAAACATTATTGATTCCCAAGACATGAAGACATGTTTCTTATGTATTAAAATGCACTGTTTTTTTAACTATATATTTTCACCTGGAACACACAAGAGGAGTAAATGATTTTCCACATGTTCCAAAGAGAGAGGTACCGCTTAATCTGTGGTGCAAGCAATATGTTTTGGCTCTAATTCCTGGAACTTCTAAAGAATGCAATATCTGGGCACTTTACCTAATCCCTAAACATTAATTCTGCTATTAGATGGCATAAAGATCCACATCTGACATAAAGCTGTGAAGGATTTAAAATAGGATTTCAGGATTCCAAGTATTCTTTAAAATTCTGTAATTTATCCATGTCTATAAAGTTCAATCACTCAATGCATTATAAAATCCAAGGCATTTTGGGGACATGTTTTAAAGTTACACCAATGAATCAGATGTGTTCTGAATTCATAAAATGTCATTGATATTAATCAACAATAAAAAAACATAAAATAGATAAGATTACTAGCAGACATATACAAAACTGAATTAATTCACTGCACAACATTTTTTTTGAAATGTCTTGCTTCCTGACAAGCTTTTTACTGATTGTGACAGGTACCTACTGAGGAAGAGAAAACATTATTATTTAACTCACAGATATCAAGGACTGTGTTTTGAGTTGATCATGCTGCAGAGAGCTATATGATTTGTTCCTGATTTATGCAGAAAAGGAGTTGGGCTGTGTGCACAGCATTAAGGGACTAACTTTTATCATTTATGAGGAAAGGCTGACCTCTGATACTATCAGAAGACCCTGTGAAGAATGTAAGATCTTTATGGACTATAAGAATGTTTAAAATGATTCTAAGTGTGTATAATTAGAAGGGTGTATTCCTTAGCAATGCAAATGACTGTTTGTTTCATGTTTTAGGACATTCCAGTATATCATAAATTAAGATTTAACCTAACCTATGTATAACCTCAGAATGAACTGCTAGGGGTTCTTTTTCTTTTCTAGGATATAAAAGAGAGAACAGTTTACTTTAGGTATTCTGCCAAAATCCAAATCAGTTGACTGAGTTGGAAAGAGGCAGTCTCACATTCTCTCTACTCAGCAAGAATTAAGAATAAAGAAATTATTTTTACTTTAATTGGGTTTAAGTTTTTCCGTTGTTTTTCGACTTCAGCGCTCACAGTTTTTGGCGCCCAACTGGGGCAGAGACGGCCAAGCGACTCCTTGAGCGGGATCGTCCAGAGGACCGGTAAAAGGACCGAAACCGGCCGGGTCGGGAGGACCAGATCCGGAAAAAGTTAGGACTGGCCTGCCTCTGGCGACTCCTGCATGGGGAATCCTTGACCTCCTCTGATTCTTCCTGAAAGTCGAGTAAACTGGGAACTTCCAGGCGGGAGGAAAAATTCTTGGTGAGTAGACCGAGGGAGTCCGACCGGGGAAAAGAAACCAGGCAGTGAGTGGACCGGAATGTATAGATAAGCTCTCGGAAATAAAACAGTGTAAAGATTATGAATGTTAAGGACATGAGTTAGTACACTCCCTAGGAAACGAAGAAAAAGTCTCTTAGAGGCTTAAAAGTAAAATAAAGGAAGGGAGTGGGAAGAATAGATAAATAACTGAACATTTCGTGATCGGGAAAAAGCACTGCTGCGGGAGGGCGAGACTCTTTGCTCTAACGGTCTGGTTATATTCTGAACTCAATGGGTCACTCAGGGAAATGATCACCTAATCAGCGGTAACCAGCAGGCTTTCGGGTGAAACTGTCAGTCCGCTAATCAGGTTGATCGTCCCGGTGAACCGGGGAACAGGAGGGACCGGGAGTGAAGCGACAATTGAGGCTGGTTTAGCAAAAAGAGTGCGGAAAACTCACTGACCATGGGGAAAACTAATAGCAAACCGGTTACAACTCCTTTGGGAAACAGAAAGCATGAATCAACGTACTCATCTGTGACTGAATAAAGACTGATTGAACTATTCCTGTCTTCCTCGGGTGTTACTTCCACTGTTTATTTGGCACCCGAACAGTTCCCCTCGTGTTGGAGAACCCGAGTGAAGGTGCGAATTGCAGACAGGAATAAGATCGGTGACCGCTGAGTACAACTGCTTTACCGTCCGGGAGAGGTACTGGGACATAACGATAAGAGCACCTCTTGGAATGAGACGGAGTCTTAAGTAGTCTCGTAATTAGAAGGGAGAAGTGGAAGTGTAATAAAAAGGGAAAGTACCTCCCGGTCAGGGATTCTGTAAAGAAAGAAATTGAAAAAAACAGGGTGTGAATGAGGAGCCTCTGTTCAGAGGATTGTTTTCAGAAAACGTACCAAGGAAAAAAAAAAAAAAGCGGCTCTCCAAGACGCTACATAGAACAGAAAGCAGGGTTAGATTAAAAAAAAAAATTGTAAACGGTGGAATGAAAAGTGCAGGGGCAGGTGGCCAGTAGAAGGCTCTGGTGATATGAGTGAACTACAGGAAGTTAGGAAGATTGTATATAGAAATGCACGAGGGTGCTGTGGTCGAGAAAATGGAAATGTTTAATAGATGGGAATTGATAATTAAAGATAGTGCCCTGAATGTGATGGAGAAATGCAATGAGGGACTGCAAAGCCAAATTAAACTTATTGCAGAAAAAGAAAAGTTGTTCTTGATAATGCAAGAACTGTCCCAAAAGTCCGGATAAAAGAAGGAAGAATAAATAAATAAAAATATATGAAAAAGAAGAACAACAGATTATACCTTGATTTAGTGACAGCATGTGTTTAAACTCCCTTTGAGGACAATAGTCCATCACCACCCCTTGGGGCAGCTGGAGGAATTAATGAGGGAGAGGAAGAAGATGGTCCCGATGATTTTTTAAAAATGAACAGTTTCCTAGCGGAAATCGGGCACAAAGTGTTCCGGAAAAAGTTGCAACGGGTTGAAAGAAAAATGAAATACCTGAGTCATGATTTGACTTCAGGGGAATGTGCACTGTCTGCAAGACGGCAAGTTATGTCTGTTCTTGGAATGTTATGATATTGATATTGCCGGCAATGGGTTAAAAAAGATTTTTTTTTTTGCTGAAAAGCACAGCCACTCCAAGATTTAGCGACCTCTTCTAATTTGGTTTTGACTGATAAAATTTCATGGACGGAGCAGGCTGAGAAGGCTTTAACTGATATAAACTAAATTTTGAAGTCTGCGCCTGCGTTAAGAGTTCCGGACTACGGTAGTCTCGTCTTTTCACTCTGTTTGTGGACGAGAAAGGGGGGTGCATGACTGCAGTATTAAATCAACAACAAGGAAATAGACAATGACCGGTCACATACTATTCTAAAAAATAAAAAAAAAAAAGAAAAATTCATAAATAAAACTGGATCCAGTGGCCGCTACAATCCCAGCCTGTTTGAAAGCAGCTGATGCAATAACAGAGGCCATATTAGCATGCTCAGATGTTGTTCTCATGAGTTTATTAACTGGTAAGGTACCACATGCTGTACATTCCATCTTAGTACAGACAAAAACACCTCATTTGACAGGTGCGCTTGCGGTAGTGAAGTGTCAAGCTCACACAGGGAAGACGAATCCAGTAAGTGAGGGAAAATGCGCAAGCAGACATGTGGACAAAGATAGCCGCCCGGGATCCTACTTCACCACTAACTTCTTTATTTCTATTACAGAAGGAGGAACAAGAGTCACACAAGGATGCAGTATTATCTCTACAAACTGTAGCAACGGAAAAGGAGATAAAGACGTTGCAGAAAGAGGGATCAGATAAAGCTCTGAAAGGAATTTAGATCCATCCATTAACTAAACATCCTTTTTTCCCAAAAGCTTTCTTTCTAGGAATTGCAAAGGCTGCGCATGGTATGGCCCACGCTTCCAGAAGACGCAATGATGGCACAGGTGCAACAATACTGTCACGCCCGGGGTTTTTCTAACTTTGCTGATCAGTTCTGTAAGAGGTCTACATTATGGCGAAGATTTAATGTAGGAAAAGGCTTGCAGGTCTGCGTAGTGCCTTACAGATAGAGTGCATGAACAACTGAGGGAAACATGGTGAACTACCTCACTACTGTAAGGGCAATACAATATTAAAATGTGCTCTGTACCCTGTCAAATGTCACTATTGAAAGATGCTCAACTCTAAATCCGGCTACCCGACTTACCACTGAGGGAGAGAGGGAACCACATAACTGCCAAGATGAGATAACAAAGGTCCTGAAACCTAGTCCGGACCTCCAGGAAACTCTACTAGAAACAGGAGAAATTCTTTATGAGGATGGCTGTTCCTTGGGATTAGACGACAGAACACTCCCCACCAGTTATGCAGTGGTCAAGGAAGACCACTTACTTGAAGCAAACCGAATTTCTTCTAGTTTAAGCACACAAGCAGCTGAGCTAATAGCTCTCACTCGAGCTTGCCAGTTGTCTGAAAGGAAGGTCATAACCATTTACACAGATTCCAGATCTGCCTTTGGAGTCTTCCATGATCATGGGGCATTATGGAAATTAAGGGGATTCAAAACCAGTACTGGTAAGCCCATAACACGCCAGAAATTAGTGGAATCCCTTCTCGAAGCTATAACAGAACCGTCAAAACTGGCAATAGTTAAATGTCAAGCCCATTACTGGGAAACAAAACCCAGTCAGCCAAGGAAATGAACTGGCTGACCATTTGCTAAACAGGCCGCCTGTAATAACACACCAGTCTCTTTATTCCAACAGAAAGATGACAAAGACTCTGATAATCAAATTATTTCTTTACAGAGCGCTACCACTGACTGAGAAAGCATACTGTAAAGTGGTCCCGAGAAGGATCCCTCTCTGCTGGGGTCTGGACTCATAAGTAAACTAACAAACCTTTCCTCCCAAAGGCTTCTTTTCCAGGAACGGCAAATTCTCACACAGCCTGGATCATGCAGGAAAAGACACTATGACTCAGGAAGTCGAGCGGCATTAGGAAACCACAGGGTTCTCTACATACAGTATGCTGAACAATTCTGCTGACGATGCGCACTATGCCAAAGGTTTAATGTAAGTAAAGGTACTCAGGTAAGCCCCGCCGTCACTCCTAACCCAATGGGTCCCTTTGAACACCTCCAAATGGATTTCATTGAGTTAACACCATCTAAAGGCTACCGTTATTGCTTGGTAATTGTCGATGTGTTCTCCCGATGTGTGGAAGCTTTCCCTTCTAAACATGCAGATGCCAAAACTGTGGCTAAAGCTCTAATAAAAGAAATTATTCCAAGATGGGGAATACCACAGAAACTGCAGACTGATAATGGTACCCATTTTGTGAATTCTGTAATAAATGAGCTGACTACTTGGCTACAGATAAATGTGCATCATTACTGCAAATACCATCCCCAAAGTGGAGGTATTGTAGAAAGGTGCAATGGTACCCTAAAATCAAAATTGGCAAAAATCTGTGAGCAGACAAACTTAACCTGGCCAGATGCTCTACCCCTGGCCTTGATGGGGTTGAGAGGAAGAACACATCGGCAGTTGGGACTGTCACCATTTGAAATTTTAACTGGACGCCCCATGCCTGTTGGCACGATTATCGGAAATGTTACTCTGCATACTGTGGACAATGATCTTCTCTCTAGTCTTGCAGGTCTCCGAGCTTCCCTGAAGGAAGTCCATGAACAAGTTAACAAGGCTTGGCGGACGGGTCCCCCACCAACGGAGATCCAGATCCCCCTTGGAACCTGGATACTGGTCAGAGACACCCGAAGGAAACATTGGCATGAACGTCGTTGGAGGGGACCATTCCAGGTGCTATTATCTACACCTCACGCTGTTAAAGTCGAAGGACTTCCTGCCTGGATCCACGTCTCACATTGCAAAGAATGGCATTCTTAGTTCTATTATTAATAACTTTTTCTGTCCCCTTGAACATGCGACAACGAACTTATGGGGACCTTCCCACACTAACTTTCCAAGTAGGGAAGACTACCTCACTCCAGATTGACTTTTGTACTGTTGCTCCTTGTGGAACCGGCAGCCATGAACAATGAACTAGGGCTGAAAAATATGTGTGTGTGACTACTGTCTCCACTCATTATGGCAGTAATTGTGAAAAATGACAGTGGGTATTTGCAAATACAGGAACCTATGACTGGGGTTATCAGCACTGGAAGGCTCAGCAACATGATCTCGAGGTTTGTGGTTGCTGCCTCATCCCCTATATTTGTGGCCTCCTTCAGAGGCTTATTGACACCCCTCTCACAAAAGCCTATTTTCTTCATGCTGACAATTCCCAAAACCCTGATTACAACCCTTTGCTTCCGGAACTTTCACCCTCTTCTGAATATGATGATATTGTTCCCGATGATTGGGTCTGATCATTCTCATATGCACATTTTATGTGCAAAGGGGGGAACTGAGGAAGAGAAAACATTATTATTTAACTCACAGATATCAAGGACTGTGTTTTGAGTTGATCATACTGCAGAGAGCTATATGATTTGTTCCTGATTTATGCAGAAAAGGAGTTGGGCTGTGTGCACAGCATTAAGGGACTAACTTTTATCATTTATGAGGAAAGGCTGACCTCTGATACTATCAGAAGACCCTGTGAAGAATGTAAGATCTTTATGGACTATAAGAATGTTTAAATTGATTCTAAGTGTGTATAATTAGAAGGGTGTATTCCTTAGGAATGCAAATGACTGTTTGTTTCATGTTTTAGGACATTCCAGTATATCATAAATTAAGATTTAACCTAACCTATGTATAACCTCAGAATGAACTGCTAGGGGTTCTTTTTCTTTTCTAGGATATAAAAGAGAGAACAGTTTACTTTAGGTATTCTGCCAAAATCCAAATCAGTTGACTGAGTTGGAAAGAGGCAGTCTCACATTCTCTCTACTCAGCAAGAATTAAGAATAAAGAAATTATTTTTACTTTAATTGGGTTTAAGTTTTTCCGTTGTTTTTCGACTTCAGCGCTCACACTACTGGGTGTGCACAAATATAGTTTTGGTTTTACAGCATCACGTAGAAACTCTGAGAAATGGACATTTTTATGTTTACTGACAATAATATATTTAGTCACATTTATGTTTCGCATAAGCTATTAAATTCAACGGAATTAAAAGTGCTTTGCTCCTGATTTTCTTTTGTATTCAATATCTGGTGCATCACGTTGCAGTGTCCAACAGTAGTCAGCAAGCATTGATGGATTCCAGTTGCCCTGGTATCGTTTCTCCATCATAGCAATGTCCTGGTGAAACCTTTCACCGTGTTCGTCACTGACAGCACTGAGATTTGCAGGGAAGACGTCCAAGTGTGAGTGGAGGAAATTAATCTTGAGTGACATGTTGCACTTCATTGTCCTGCATGCTTTGAGAAGTTTGTCTACCAGCTGAATGTAGTTTGGGGCTCTGTAATTGCCCATAAAATTGTCAACAACGTCTTTGAAGGCTTTCTAGGCAATTTGTTTCCGGCCCAACTAACAGATCTTCAAACCGCTTGTCACTCATAACATGTCTGAACTGGGGGCCAACAAGAATGCCCTCTTTGATCTTGGCGTTAGTTATTCTTGGGAACATTGGGAACACTTCACCTACCTTGTTCAGTGCTTTCACGAAATTCTTCATGAGTCCCAGTTTTTATGTGAAAAGGAGGCAAAAATATCTTTGCAGGGTCGACAAGCGATTCATGTGCCAGATTTTTCTGTCCTGGAACTAACTTTTTACGGAGTGGCCAGTTCTGTCGAGATTAGTGCGACTCTTTGGCACGGTTATCCCTTTCACAGATGAAACAACAGTACTTTGTATAGCCAAGCTGCAGTCCTAGTAACAGAGCAACGACTTTAAGATCTCCGCAGATATTCCAGTTGTACCTGCTATACTGGACGTGCTTCAGCAACAGTTCCATATTCTGATACGTTTCTTTCATGTGTGCTGCATAGCCAACAGGTACTGAAGGATAAACGTTGCCATTGTGTAGCAGAACAGCTTTCAGGCTTAACATTGACAAATCAATGAAGAGACGACACTCTTCCGAGTTGTGACCACAACCCAAGGCCGAGTACAATCCTTCAATGTCACAACAGAAACAGAGACAGTCGACTTGTGCAAAAAATGTGGTTATATAATGATGTTGGCTTCCAAACACAAAAATTTTCGTACCTGGTGACAGCAAACACCATTCCTGCAGTCTCGAACCCAGTAGCTCGGCTTGTACTTTTGACAGACCCAAATCTCTGACCAAATCGTTCAATTCTGACTTTGTCATCAGATGTTCATCGCCTGATGAGCACGGTTCAAAATCTGGGTCAATGTCACTGTCAGTACCCTGCATTGCAGTTTCTTCATCTGGTTCGTCTAAGGTCCAATCCTCCGGCAGGGGTCTCATTGCTGAAAGCAGATTAGGATATTCAATTGACTTCTTGTTTTTGGCAGAGAAACCAGACACATTAGTCAAAAAGAAATAACAGTCCGTCACATGGTCTTTCTGTTCTCACCATATCATCGGAACAGCATACGGCATCGTCTTTCGAGTGCCTCTGAGCCAGGCTCTCAGACTGACAGCACATGTCGCACAGCAAATGTGAGGCACCCATTCCTTGCCCTGATCACCAATTGTGCAGCCAAAACACAGATGATGAGCTTTCTTCACAAAAGCAGTCATCCAACGTCTCTGAGGTGCAAGTGTATATTCGCCACAGATATAGCAGAATGTATCGCAGCTGTTACGATATTGACGAGACATATCGCCCGACACCAAAACGCCTATAGCATCAAGCTTACTTACTGTTATATTGCTACAGATATTATACTTTATTATACTGATACTATACATACACACTGACTATCTATATAAACCATGCAAGCCACCTTTATAGCATGCTGAGACAGCATCAAGCTCGTTCAGACCTGCCCAGGCATGCCCAGGATGTCAACTTCCACAGAACAGCTTCCAACCTGGCCGGATTCCATGTCTAGACATGCCCAAGCTGCACAAACCGTTGTTGATAAGTCACTTACGGGAGTGAAAATGTTTGGATACAAATAAAAAATCATGACAAAACTGAAGATTTCTCTAAAATGGTACGTGATAGGTATATTGTGATATGTGATATTCATGATCAGCACCCAAAAATTTATAAGAAACACCCAACAGTGTTTAAGAAGCAAAACCTTTGTTGTGCAGTGATTTTATTCTATCAAAGGTAGTTGATCAAAATACTTCAAGGCACACAAATAAAAGTACTAGCAAAAATAGTTTATGTGTGATGTATCTGTTTAGTTGACGTTTGCACCAAAAATGTACTCATGCACTGAGAAGGTCATGGGAATTGATTTTTTATTAAATATTTACCATTAATTTACTAGTACATAATAAAGATGCCACTCAATATATTTATACAATTATACAAAATTGTCACAGCAACTTAAGAAAATTTTATATATATATATATATATATATATATATATATATATAAAAATCAAACTAGAGAAATTTATTGGTCCTGGAAATTCCCCTAACCTTGCAAAAAGTGACAACTAATATGGAACATTCCAACTGTTTTTGCCTGTAATAAAAAGCGAAAGCTTTTTTTCTGCTCAATCTGATGATGTTGAATTCTGGATAAAATGCAAACCTATGCTACAGTCTACCACAGATATTTAAAATTCCTTATGGATTGAGTTACTTATTTTCCTAGACAACTTTACAAAAAATGTGCTGTTGTGTTAGGCAATATTCTAAATATTCTTGTTCTGGTAATTAGTATGAGTTCCTCCTTGCAATTTTTTGAGTTTTTGATTGATAAGTCAATTACCTTTTTCATATGTGGAAGATTTTCAGGCACTGTTTCAGTCATTTGACATTAAACACTAATAGATCGCTAAAAATAGCTTAATCTGTTACAAGATGTCTATAACAGCAGGTTTTATTAGTGTTAAAACACTTCTGGTTTAATGCATTACACTGTCCCTGAAATAGTTGGGCAAGAAAATTTTGGTAAATGTTTTGGTAAATTATGCACATTATACAACCCTTTTTTATTATGAAAAGGTTAAGTAAGTGTTGCAGTGGGAGGTTCGGAACACATTATGGGTATTTTCATTATTTCTTATGGGAAAAAAGTTTGTTGTAAGTCAAGACTATGAGTTACAACCAGCCATCGCGAACGAATTAAGTTCGTAAGTCAAGGGTCCACTGTATTGCGTATTTAAGTTAATCAAATTTATAACGAGTCTCCGGAAATCCACCCGCCGATGTACCGTATTTACGTATATAGTTTCAACACAAAGGTTTCATTTTACCAAACTTCTCTGCAATCACTTGCTGGTTTCCATCAAAAATGCCGGCAGTCTCAAATTCTCGCCGATAAACATGATAAATATACCTGAAGGGACACTTTTAAGGAAATTTAGAAAATTTTGCTTGGAGAAGGGGCTCGGCTTAAATACCGGTCATCGGCAAATACATCTAATTTAGTAGGTAGAAAAGGGGGTCGGCTTATATACCAAGTCGGTTTATATTCCGGGATCTACGGTATTATCAAAACCCTAAATGAAAAACAAATAACATTCATAACTTACTTTCTTTATTCTCTCAGTAAATAATGGCAAAAAGAAAATATAAAAAGACTGGAAACAAAATACTCTATTGAACTAAAGATTTAAAAACTTGGCAAAAGACAGTACTTTTTTCTTCTTTTTGGTTTTCCACTCTATCCATTCAAGTCGCAGCATCTAATTTTAATGATCTAGTTTACTAATGTCTGATCTATTCCAAATTGGCAGAAGAGATGTAAAGATGACCCACCTTAAAAAGGACTATCTATTCAAGTTAAAAGTACTTGCTGTGGCAAGATTGATTTGACTCATTCCAGTATAGTATCTAAACGGTCTTGCATTCAGAATAATTTATTTTGTGTGATATATACATCTGTTCTTTTCCAAAGATTTTTTTCTTGTCTCCACATTTTATTTCTGTTGATTAGTATCTGTTTATATAAGTGCCAAATTCCTATAACATGTTCAGCCTGAGTTTATTATAATGTTGTGTGTCTTTTAGCTATTCTCAGTCAAGATACTGTATAATAATTTAATGTTGCATAAACACCTCAGCTTGAAATGGATGTCGATTAAAAATAGCTTTTACATTACCAATAGTAGACAGGAAACTAGTAATAAAACAAAGTCAAACTCATATATAAAATCAACTGAATGTTACTATTTGCAAATCAAGTATGATCTGATGTACTATAATACATAAAATAATTTTAGAGAAGTGGGCGAAACTTCAGTTTTTCATTTTTCTTTTTTGGTTTAAATAATGCTTAAGTAGTGAAGCTTTAAAGGATAAGTTTGGTATTTTTCAAGTGAAAGTTATTTCTTCACAAACATGGTATACATGCATTTGTTACATGAAACTGTGCTTTACAGTTAAGCGTATTCTATAAATGTAAAACAATACATAACCCATCCTACGTTGAACCCTGTATGGTACTGGACTCCAAAGGAGGATAAAAGCATAAGAACTTACCTAATACATTCTCTTTGAGATTCAATACAAGAAAACATGCCTTTCGTCTTTCTGATGCATGTCTGTGACAACAAAAGGAATCTGGGAATAATCATTTTATTGTATATTCTCCGTACTATTTTCCCTCGAGGTAAGGATGTTTTCTATTTGCTTGTGTGAGTTCTCTCATAAATACGGAAGTAAATCAAAACAAAACCAACCATGCTGTACAAGCAGCGAACTATGATATTGCCTTTTGAGAGAAAACCATGCCCCGGTTTGGGGGGTTAAAACGTTATTGTAGAAGACAAGAGCTGAGGTAGCACACAGCTGGTCTTCTTTTAAAATGGCTGAATCTCATAATATTGATTTTTTTTCCCAAAAATGACACATATAAGCTATTTTATAATGCATATTTAATCACTAGATGTTGATTAATACTCAACAACTGTCTTGGCTCAAAAAATGAACATTTTTATGCTTTTATTTTCTGGGACTGCTGTAAAGAATTTTTTAAAATTTGTAGAAAATGCTTACCTCTAGAACACTATTTTACATGGCAAATTCACTTATGAGTAGAAGACGCTTTGTACTACAGTTAGTCCTCAAGGTACAGTACAGAAAAACTTGCACTCTGCAAAACCAAATTTGCTTGATATTTAATTATTATTGTAGCTGTGCTGAAACCACTTCAGAACAGCAAATTGGCTGTATGCCTAAGTGTCCCTAGGATTTTTTGCAAAGATATGTATATTCAAAAAAGTACCTAAACACCAGAAGACCAGAAACTTTGGAAAGCTGTGGGAAGCTCACTCTAAAAAGTGTGATCTAGAACCAACGAACATTGTTATTATTAGTGCATCCAGTGAGTAAAGTGACTGTTATAGTACAGTTCAAAGTATAATACAAACATCTTACAGAATTGAATAAAACAGACAGAATCATATTTTTTGTTATGTATGACAGAAACATATTGTTCTTGCAGGATTCTTCTCTCGAGGACAAAAGGTCTGTGTGTATTCGCCCCTTTTTGGAGACTGGCCTCAGCCTATTGCTCTTTTTAAGATAAAACTGGGTCACAGAAGCAAAAATGCAGGGATCTTGCTAAGTTTTGCCTATGCAATGATTTTGAGTCCCTGAGTACTTTCACCGAGGTGTGTATTAAGACAGCTAAAACTACCAAAAGGCAGTACCACTGCCAGTCTTTTTTAATTTTTCATAATAACAATAAAATGCATTTTAAGTCACTTAATTGTTAAACAGTAAATTTTCCAAATAAATGGACACTATAAAGTACCATGTGGTTTCAATAAGACCAAAAAGATGTTCCTAAAAAGGAAAAATTTAGCTGTTAAAACAACCATGTAAACAATAATTATGAAATTCCACAATGTTATTATGCAGGTATTCAAATTTTATAATATATAATCTTGTACTGAAACTTGCATATTTCATTTTGAATTATTAATCATATAAACTGTCAAAATTATTTGCATCTTTCACTCAAAATTATTTATAACTGTCCATAATATGAAAAAGCACATGATATATTTATATGATATTTATATTTTATCAATCCATGCATTGCTGTCAAGAAAAAAACACTACAGAAACCAATAAATTGCTTTAGCCTACCTGTGGTTACTTTAAACAAATTTAGAATTTTCTACTTTGCTATCTATGTGCATACTTGCTACTTAGGTTCCAAACAAAGAACATAGTATAGATATTCAGAAACAACATTTTTCTTCCTTTATGTAACTGGTGAGGAATTTGCTTAGGGTGTCTCGAATGGGTGAAATCATGTGCAGCTGCAAACTCTTTTAAGTCTGCCACACTATTACAATTTGCCTTACCTGAAATTTGTGAAGGGGGTAGAAAACTATGACATCTTTCATGTTTAGACTGAAATGCAAATTCTGCCACAGAAGTGTGTGTTGTCTGTTTGTATTTGTAAATGCTTTTAACTGGTTCTGATAAGAAATGCCTTCACTGCACACACTAAGCTCTAGTTAGTTTACATAATATTCTTGAAAAATTTCTGGTTACACAACAAACACCCTTCATATTTATATTTACTAGGGGGCTTCGCTCGCCCGCCCACAGGTTTGGTTTACCAAATATACAATTTAAAAGAGATTGTTATTTTCATGTGAATTGTTACATAGGCATTATTTTCACTTTTACTTTAAAACTTTTGTAAAAACTTGTCTTTTATTTCAGGCCCCGGGTGTGGTTATATCTCTTTTTCACAGGACGTATAACGCTGCTCGTGTTGTGAAGGGTGGGGGGCAGCTGAACACACGCTAAGGAGATGCCGTTGGATCATCTGCTGTCCTTCTGCTGCTGCGTGTTCTTTTTGTCGCACTGCACATCGATCATTTAAAAGCCTGCACAGCAGCTCTCCTTTTGCCACTTCGTGTCTCTGCCGCTCCTGTTGTGGGGGGGGGGCCGGGGCGGTATAGGGGGCTGAGCGCACGCTAAGGAGTTGCAGTCGGATCATCTTCTAGCTTGTTGCTGCTGGCAAGCTGCGTGTTCTGCTTGTCGCTTGTCGTCGTTTTAAGAGCTGGGAGCACATGATGTCTGTCTGCCAAAAGCATTCCAACACCTGCTTGGTTAGATGTCCTTGAACTTGCTTTAAATGTTGACTCATTGCCTTGTCTCGTGTGACGTTAAAGTGTCTCTCGCGGGATGTCAAATTGTCTAGAAAATCACATCTTGTCTCCCTAGTCTCCCTCTCAGGATATTTTTTTTTTATAATAGAGAGATACTGTGTATATACACAAATGATAAAATGTGGTGATTTGGCCATTTTTATATAAAGAAAAATAAGTGTATTTTTTTTATAAGGCACTAATGTGCAGATGATCTGAGTTTAAATGAAAACAGTAAAAAGCAATAACTGTTAGGTTAACATATCTTTCAAATGTCAGTGTCTACACATTTGAATTATAAATAAAAACATGCCAATCAGCTGTTAACTAAGTAGCCTATCAAAAAGGAGTTTGCATTTAATTTTCATATCAGTTTCAGAACACAGCCTGCAACAGTGTAGGTTACTGCATATCATCTGTTATTAAAAACAGCCTGTAGAACTCTGAAAAATGCAGAAGTTATGTTTAGAGCTAAGCTGCTTTTAACAATTTATTAAATTAACAAGTCAAACTAAATTCATAAAGCATACCCAATGATAAGAAAGGCAGATGAAAAAAAAACTTTACAAATACTATACTATACCTCACACTGAAGAACAGGTTACATTTTACTATTAGCTTTTCTGTTAAACTTATCACAACTTCCATTTCCAAAGATGATCTGTTGCAATAAAACTGCTTACATCTGAGTACACACAGGAGATCGTTATCACTTTGTACGGTTTGAAATAGTTGCTAAATAAGGCCATTCTGTTTTGTAAAAATCTTACCCTTACTCATACCAGTAGCACTCTTATGTTTGTTAGGAATAAATAAGAATGCAACATTATTTCTGTTGTTTAAATAGAGTATTGTTCTGTGTTATGAGAGCCAGGCATTAGCAGACTGATCAAGAAAGGAAAGACCAGACTTTCCTTTCCCAGTAAAAATTTTATAGCCCCTCCATGGCGATTTCCAAGTTTTTCCATTGTAGCTAAACAAAATAATTCCTCCAACATGCACCAAGTATCTTTCTCGGGGGCTACTCCTAATATTACTTGTTTGGGTGTATATGGTGGGGACTTTCGGTAAATGCCCAAACTACAGATAAAAACTATTTTTCTGGAGTGGTATCGATTCTACACCACAGTTTTCCTGTCATACAAACTAATCCAGAGTACTTCTATGCTTCAAACATTTGTACACTAAAAGTCATAGATTTGTCCACTAAGAATTCACTATCTGAAAACACCCTGCGCTGGGGGTTGGTGTCATGTGAACTACATCCCCCAGGTGGTGGATGAGAGAGACCCTTCTAAGGAGGGGTTTCACAGAAAAATACAGAATAAGGTGCCATTAACAGAAATATACCTAAGACAAGGAAAACTATCATTTTAAACAGGGATAGATGGAGCTTGCTTAGTCTATTTGGATAACTTTATCTAGGAGAAGGAAACTCTAATATCAAACAGGGGCAGATGAAGCTCACTTAACCTGGATGGGTAGTCCACCTAGGAGAAGGAAAACTCCAATCACAACTGGTGAGGATGGCAAAGGAAATGATGGAAGAACTGTGAAACAGAAGAGGCTTGAGGAACATAAGTGAGCAAAAAATAAACTAAGGAAAATCATAGATGAGGCAAGAAATAAATGTTGAGATGAACAGTGCAAAGATCTTGAATTCCTGGAGGAACAGGGGGAAAGTGATTAATATATGCAAAAGTGACAGGCATCACAAAACCCTTTAGCAATAGGACACAATATAATAGTACAACAATAAACAGTAAAACTCAAGAACCCACTAACAGAACCAGACAAAATGAAGGAAAGATGGAAAGAATATGTAGAAAAATTGTATGATATTAATTATGGGTTCACTTGCTGTCTCATTTGCTCCCATCTTGTATTCCTTTTCACAATAATCTCACACAGGAAACAACATTAGAGGGGTCTCCAAAACACTGCAGAGCACACACTTCAATTTAAATCGGCCTATTTTCACTACAAAGGACTTGATCTATGATTGATCACTTGGCCATATCACAAAAAACAATTTTTTCATCATCAGTTTTCTAAAGTTTATGGTAATTTAGTTGAAGCACCCCTTCACACAAGGTATTACAGTAGTTGAGCTTGTGCAGTGTTCTTTTTGTTTTGTTGTTATCTGCCAGTAAACTGAAAGCAGTTTACTGGCAAGGTAGACTTTACCCAAGAATTAGACTAAAATATTAGAATTTACATTAAGGAAAATGGAGTAATAAACTGAGAAAAAGGAACTGAAGGAACAAAACCAACTTACCAAGAAAAAACAGAGATGGACCTTGTGATAGTGCCAACATGTTCTACTCGCTAGTTATTTAACTGGCTTTAAGTCACATTTTTAATCTTAATACAAGATAGCAAAAACTGAAAAAATAGGAGGCAGCACAAACCACTTTGCTGCCAGATTTGTTTCTGGAAAAAATGAAACAGGTAAACTTTAAAACAATGTTTCCCTACATATCCTTTTTTCTGAAAATACTAGGAGTCCAAGCAATTTTCTAGGTAGGAATGGTCCTCTGTTTCCACATCATAGAAGAAAAACACTATGGCAGCTTTGGTGGCTGGTGCTCTCCTCGTCCTCTTTTTAGTGCAGTGGGTGATTATCAAACAGTGATCCACAGCCACACTCTGATCAGGGTAAAGCATTTGGCACAAAATCTTTTTTTTTTTTCCATCTTTGCTTTTTTTTTTTCACCAAAGTATTGTTGCAGCCTCTTACTCAGCTCAGTGTTGACCTGAATTGTCTAACATTAATTGGCAACAATATATACTTATTTTATACATCTGTGAACATAGACATATTACACTATATTATATACATATACACATACATTTTGACATCTATATACTACAGCCATGTTATGTGCACTTCAGAACAGGTAATCCACCTGAAGCTAAGCATATTTGAGCCCAGCCAGTATTTGGATGGAAGATCAACCAGGAAAAGCTTGGGCTGCTGCTGGATGAGGTGTTGGTGAGACTAGCAGGGGGCACTAACCCTGTGGTCTAAATATGGGTTCCAATGCCCCAGTGCAGTAATGGGACACTGTGCTATAAACATTGCATCAACAAATCAATTCCTAAACTCACCCCCTGAACTTACCTCTTATAAAAATAACATATAAAAATAATGCTAAAGAATGTTGTGTGGCTCAAGAGCTTCATAGAACAATTAAAAAAAAAAAAAAACAGGTAACAATTTACAAATTAAATTTTTTGATAATATTAATCATGAAAATTTCTGTTACCTAATTTTCCACTGAAACATGACATGCTTTTACTTAATGTCAATGAAAATATATATTGCCAAAGTAACTAAAGATCCAAAGGAAAAAGAAAAACAGCTTTTCTTGTTACTTTGATAAAAATGTCATTAATTTGAAACATCCTTTCAAACTGACTACAGATTGATTACTTTTAATACAGCATTAAATACAAAAAAATGATTGCTGATCTGGTTCTTTTTATAGAATTCAAGAGATCTCTTTTTGGAAAGCACACCCACCATGAAATAACTCTGGCATTTTAATTTCAAAGAAAACACTATTGAATGACTCTTACTTGCTGAGAACAAATGCAACAGTCTATTACGTATGAAGTATCTACAAACATACTAATGCATTCTTTCAATGTGAAAAAAAGATCCATGATGGAATTTCCAGTGAAATAAGGTTTCTCTGAAAAGTAAGCCTTTGCATACTAGCAATTTAAATGTTCGTTCTATGAAATCACTCTTTCCGTTACTTTTTTCATTATTATAAACTATTTCAGTAAGCATGGGTTGAAGAAACTATTTTAGCGACACTTAGGTTAATCAGGCAAAACTCAGATGGTAAACAAAGCTTTATTATTTTCCAGTCTTCATGTTTAGGGATTGAATCTTACTCTTTCTTTATATCCAAAATAATTATACATTTACATTGATAAAACTGAAGTTATTAACATTTTCTAACCAACTATTCCTTATAGCAAATTATACACATATGTGTCATATAGATTATTCCATCTTTTAACAACAGTCTTCTCAGAACCTCAATTTGCCTACTGGAAAACTCATTGTACAAAGCAACATTTAACTTTAAAATTATCTGATTTGAATGCTAAGTTCAGTATAGAATGAAAAAATGTTTACATTTCTTCATTACCTTTCCTGGGAAGGCTGGTGTGGCAATGATTGTGTATGAGCATTAATAGTTGTGTGGTAGTATTCGGATTACATACCTAACTGCTGTCCTGAAAATTGAATCTCCTGAAGAGGCATGAAATCCCATTCAACAATAACTAAACTAACACTAATTTTGAACGTAATAATCTTAATAGGGAGCATTTTATCCCCATATCACCAGTCTAAGGCACCAGATGCAATGTGAATCACAATTCAGCCCTACATTAGGCATACCATGGGTTTTTACTTAGGCTGTGAGGCACAATGACAATTGTTTTATTTCTTTTTTTGTAGCATACTTACACCATTTTACCCAGCAGAAAACAGATGGATGCTCAAATATCACATATTTGCAAAAAATAAAATGACAATTTCTGGACTTGTGCATGAGCTGATGTACAGAAGTTGCAGATCACAAAAAAATAAAGATATTAACACATTTCTCTGCTCTCTTTGTAAACTGCCTGTTTTTGTCACTTTTGTAACATTATCTGCCAGACGTTATCGCTAATCCACTCATAGAGAAAAAACACAAATATTTTGTTCTTGTGAAAGTTGCATTTCAACAACAAATTAATTCATTGCACCTAATCAGTAGTTGATATTATTATTTTTAGCAGAGATGCAGATCATAAAAATTAAGCAATGGAATTCATATTTCAACATACGTGTCTCTTGAAATTCAATTAGAGCACAGGATAGCTAGAATAAGAATAATCAAGGGATGAAATTTGATCCAGTGATTTTACAAAGTCCATCTATCTATTATCTAACCTATTATTCCAGTTCTCAGTAGTATTTGTGCAAACATTTTCAGGACAGAACACTCAAGTATATATTCACACTTATTCATACTGGGTCAGTTTTGAGTCGCCAAGCCCAAGTGAGAAAGAAGTTACTTCTCTGAGGAACATGCATGTACTTTCCAATATTTTGCTAGTCTAAGTTGAAAGATAACATACAGAAGAGATCAAGTTTATTTAATTTACTGAATGAATACACTAAAAAGCTAGTTTGTAGAAAAGACAAATATAACACAAAAAAATGTGAGGTGAGAACAAAAAAACAAAACTTGCCTACCGATCAAAAGCACTTAACCACCTTTAAAGAAGTTAAGAGACAGCAAGTGTAATAAAATGTGTACGCTTACTATAATCAGAGTCTAAGGAATGGGCTTGTTGTTAAAGACGGAATTGCTTGTCCCCTCCATATCATAATCTAGTGAACCCTGCAGTTAATGTTATTTAACAAGCTTTGCAGACCAATGTATACTTGCAATGGCACATTTTACAGAAAGTGGTATTTCCTGCAGTATTGTCTTCAAACCAACTACAAATCACATACGTGTGCCACTGTGATTAAAAAAGCATGATTTTCAGAATATTTACATTTTTACAAAATTTGTCAACTTTATGGAGGACATAACTTCTGTGACATCTCTTATTCAAAAATTTTTTTATATAAGGAGATTATGTTCATATGGGATCAAGCTTTGAATTGAAGAAACACCACTCTCTTCATTTGATCATTGTTAATCTGCAAACACTATATTTTTGGATTTTCTGAAGGCAACTTATGAAACTGCACTACTGATTTGACTTTGTGCATGTTAAGCACATTAGATATGCACAAATATAAGACATACTTTCCACCTCAAAGTTTTCAGTTTTTTTTTTACTTTTAATCTCTAATTGTACTCCTCTCAGAGAAAATGCTTTGATGTATTGATATCATCTGAAGTCTCTAATTGTACTCCTCTCACAGAAAATGCTTTGATGTATTGATATGATCTGAAGTCTCTAATTGTACTCCTCTCAGAGACTATGCTTTGATGTGTTGATATGACGTGAAGCAGAAAGGTAGCCAATGAGTAAGGTATTTCTGGGTAGAACTCTTGACCAATGAATGAACAGGGAAGAGGTTCTACAATTCAAAGCTGTTCCCAAATGGACTTTCAAGAAGGGGTTTATTTGGCAACACTTTAGCAAAATTACATATGTTTGGAGCATTGTGAGCATACAGCTGGATATCTACCATATGTACTAAATAACATGTGTAAACAGAGATACTTTCATTGGATGTTTTAATATTGCTTGTTGTTTGTTCGGCATTTCTCTGCAGAAACACGGGACTGCAACGAGTTAAAAAAAAAATAAAAATAGTTTTTTGGTGACACATCACTTTAAATTTGAGTGTGTCCACAAATGTGCACTATAGAGAGAACATCTGCCGATGGCAAAATACCAGAAACTGGTACATTAAAAAAAAAACAGAAACAACATATTTTAGTTTACACTCATTTTAATTTCTGTTAGTTTAAGAGTATGTGGCTTTAATTCCTGTTTGGTTTTCATTTTTCACTCAGATTTTAGTATAATTTGTATTTTATTTAACAAAATGCTTTTTTAGTTGTTTCAGTTAAAGTATTCAATGATAATAATCTTGGTAATAAGATAAATTTTTCAAGTGCCAGTATGGAGAAGCAGCAATTAGAGGGATACTTGCCTCATTAGTTTATGGAATACTCAAAATAAGCTACTTTGTGGGTCATAAACTAACTGAATGGTCATGGGGGAATGGGTAATACTTGGCTAGCATATTGCGGAGGGGGCCCTAATGCCTGTTATGTAGAATAGGCTGTGTTGGGGAAACCAAGTTTTAGCCATTCAACTGTGCAATGAGGATCGGGTATGAAGGGTGCTCTGTGGATATGGTGTCAGAACTTTAACATGACATTTCTGACACCGAAAACAGTTCTGAGATTTACCAAACTGTAATCATGTGGAGTATGTTACACGGAGTAAGTGCAGATTATTTTACATAGGACAATTTTGACTCCTACAAACGATTCTCACATTACAAATAAAAACTGAAAAACCTATGGGTCCCAGAATGTATCTTTAACATATCTCTGGAAGACACCAAAATACTATCTAATGTTGGTAGAACAAATGCGCATATTGCCTTAAGTGTATGAAATTATACTGCACATTCTAAGATTGTATGCATATATATACTGTATATATATATATATATAATATATATATATATATTATATATACACATATATACACATACATACACATACTATACATTTTGCCTGCAACTGTAGTAGTGCTCATATTAAAATATATTAATGCATGCATTTACATTTTGACATTCCCTACAAGACTGTCTAAAATTGGACTCTCTTTCCTATTTCAAATTGACATACTATAAATCCCAGAATTCTTTGACAGCACTATATATTTATAATAATACAGTCCTTACACTTAACTTCGATGGCAGAGATTCTGTATTTCTGAACATGACAAAAAGCATCAAATAATTATTCCAGCAAAGTTGGTTTTATCTAATAGTTTAACAATTTAATAATTTACTGTGTCTTCCAGTGAGAACAATAATAGATTTGTTAGGTTAGGTTAACTCAAGTCATTTTTACTTTCTTGAAAGCCAACAGAAAAAATTGTCTTGGTTAACTGAAATGTAATGACGCTGGTTATGAAAGTCGGAAGTGGGTAGACAACAAACAGAAAGTGAACAAACTGCCTGAAGTTAAGAAAATATTTTGCATCATACACTGTAACCACAAAATGGAAAAATTTCAAAGCAGGCCACTTGTTCTTCTGCCGTCAGAAAGTAGTATAGCTGTTTATTGCATCTCCCTAATCTTATAATAAAAATACATTTTATAAACAAAGTAGTGCACCACATATTCTGAGTCAATGGTTCATTTTCATATGTTCTAAAACAGGCTGGCAACTGTTTATGCTATAAATGCCAGTTTTAACAAAGTTTACAATTATTTAGAGCCATTATATTTTTTTTTACACCACTTGCCCATTATTGGTTATTATACCACATGATCTGGTAATCATGGACCAATGAAGCATTACAATACGGTAAGTATTTATTTGTGCAATTGTTGGCGATCAGTGTAATAGGAAGTTGGAAAAAATCTGATCAGGCTGAGGTCCACTATTTCTGAAATGTGCTCAACCAAATGAAAAGGATGATGTGACCCGGAGTTGGCAATTATAGGAATTTATGTGAAGGATAAGAGATCAGAAAAACTACAGCAAAGTTCATAGACAGCAGTTTGTAATGAAAAGGATGAGAAATACTGCTGTTTTGTTTTATCTAGTCAGGTTGTTCACTAATGTAATATCAAGAAAACAGTAATATAATGTATTCCTTTAGCTGACATTTTAACTGTATTCAAATCAGCTAACATTTTACATTCATCATGAATGAGGTTTGCTGTCAGAACAGTATAGGGTGGTCCAGATCTAATTATGCAATTTTCACTACACTATAACTTATTAAGTTTATTACATAGAAAATCACCCGAAAAATCACGGACCATCGAGAAATGTGCGAACTGACAACATGAAGAATCGTCTTCGTGCCGAACTGGAATCGTCCTCGCATAAATCAACGTCATCCAGACGATCTGGATCTGCATAATTAGATCTGGACCACCCTGTACAGTGTGCTCCACTAATTTTTTTATAGGGTTACTAAATTCATCAGGGGAAAAATATGACTCTTTCAAACCATATGGAAAGGCCAGTAGGAGAAAAAGTTATCCTCTTTGCTCAACATTTTCAAACTTGCAATCCTTCAGTGTGTTTTTATAGAATTTGCCAGAGCAAGTGCATTTACTAACCCATTTCTTGCCAAATTTTTAAATCTACTGAGCATGTCGCTTTATAAAAGAAATGGGCCCGAGAGCAATTCCACAATTTATATCAGGAATTACTGCACAGAGCACCAGCATTTTGAGCTTGGTACGACTAAGAGTTGTTCTATGCGCAAGAGTGTCCAGTGATTGATTGGCAGGGCAGACATCAACTCTGACCTAATCAAACATATTAGAAATTAGACAGATGGACAATTGAATGATGTTGAATTTTAAAATGTCCTTTTGGCCCCGACATCCTATTATTAGTACATTACATATGCCGCCGTTTTTGTAAAGCACAGGTACGTTTGCAGCTGTTGGAACTGGTCGTGCTACTATTAGCGCAGACTGATGAGACGGATGTACAGTCTGCAAAACACAGTAGTGAAAACAGAAGCTTCCGGACTGTGCACATCACATCACATTTTATAGTTTTATAGTTTAAACCCTAAATATGCCCCCAAAAACACTTTAATTTAATTTCAACCTCAGCTTAATATATTACCTTTAAAAAAAAAAAAGTTAAGGTAAACCTGTATACTGTACAGTACTGTACTGATATGTCACCCACAGTGCTAGAATGTAAAATACTAATGTTACAATTCAGAAACAAAAAGTGAAATTTTAATGGAACACATTTTTTTCCATGCAAAGACCATTTTACACACTGCTTATGAAATGTAAAAACAATTTAAAAAACTACTGGAACAATATGCACAAGGTGCCTCTGACGCCATGGATGAAATTCAGTAAATCACCGAGCCAACTGCGCGTGAACTGGCCTCACTTAAGCACACAGAGGTAAGCGCTGATGCTTGCAGGCTAGTCAAGTGCAGTGGCTCAATCCCAGGGACAGTGAGGCTACAGTGCTGCAGGGTCTCACGCTTGGGTCACAGAATTGCACAGAAACACAGGAGATTGTAGAGACAGGAACTTTATTCAAACACTTCAAACAAACATGTATCTTTCAGAAGTAAAATGAGCTCAGTATGCAGTTAGTTCTCGATTAAAGAATAGACAAACATCATAGGGAAGCACAACATGAGCAGGACCCCGAACAGGAGCAGAGGATGTCTGGGGGAGGAGAGTGAAACAAAGCAATCAGCCAAAAAGGACAGGTACTGTTCAGGCTGTTAAGTATGCGTAACATCGCACGAAAAGCATATCACGTGACACAGTAGATACAAGTGAGCCCAGCAAGTAAGGGAGCAATGTGAAAGTCGTCTATCAGCGTTTTATAAGAGGGGTTTTTTGAGGAGTGTCTGTGTCTTCTAGGGGTGCGTTCAGCCCCCCTGCTCACAAGGGGCTGGCAGTGGTCATGAGATGGCTGTGCAACAAATTTCCGGCACTGACTGATCAACTCCTGCGTGCTCACATATGGCACTGGGAAACGACTATAGCCGGATGTGGCGGTTTAAGGGTTAAGAGGAACAAAACGGAAAACACAAGAACACTCAGCTGGAGATGAATCACAGTCATTCAGCAGCAAGGAGAAATGAATAACGCTGTAGCGGTCCGGTGCCGCTATCATTCACACCGTTGAAAAGACAGCGATTTATTTATTTTTATGGTGGAGATTCCAGGGACGCACCCAGCCTTGGCCCGATCCACACGCACACAAACAGAGACAAAAACAAAGCAAACAGGTAATCAAACAGCAAATAAAGAGTGTAATGAAAAACAAATGAAAACAACGATACCACCCCTGTTCTCCTTACGGCGATTACACATTAAATACAACAAAGCACAAACAAAACACACACAGTAATTCATGAAAAACGGCAACGGATGAAATGTAATGATGAAAATCGATAGTCCAGAGATTCGCACGTTGAATGTGAATATAAAGATATTCCTACCGCTAGTTCCTGAAATGGTGAAGACGGGTAGACGGGTTCAGGAGCACTCCTTTCTTTGTAGAATGGCCATGAATCCACTTACTGTACAGTCCTCATGTACACAGGCAGATGGCAGACAATCCAGACACCAACCACGAAACAATCCAGGACAAAACGATTAATACAGGTAACCCAACAGAAGGCAGACAAACAGGAACTTGAAACACAAATTACAAAAACTTTTTTTTTGTTTTTGGTCACCGGCCCCCTTTGACCTCAACAGCCCCAGCACCCTCAGCAGAAGACCAATCAGAGCCACTGCAGGGATATGTATGTGTATATATATATATATATATATATATATATATATATATATATATACATATATACACACACACACACACGTATATACACTGTGGGGTACAGCCCGGACACAGACAGGCAGACATGTTGTTTCACCACACACGTGTTTATTTACAAGTGGAAAAGTACAAGTAAAGTGCACAACCCAGTGCCGCAGCACCAATCACCCCTTAAAGTCCTGGCCGCACAACAATGCCTTGCTCAGTCCTTCTGACCGCCTCCACTCCTCTCCTCCGAGCTCCGTCCTCTTCCACCTGACTCTTGCCATCGACTGGAGGGAGGCAGCCTCTTTTATCCGCACCCGGATGAGCTCCAGGTGTTCCCCGGCAATCTTCCTCTGACACGCCCCAGTGTGGCGGAAGTGCCGGCTGTTCTCCCGGAAGCTCTCCGGGTGTCCCTGCTTCTTTTCCTCCCAGCACTTCCTGGTGTGGCGGAAGTACTGGGGTCCAGGGTTCCCAAGGCACTGGGGCACCCCCTGGCGGTGACCACGGGCCCATACAGGGCTGGGCTTCCATGCCCTCAACCCGTGGCCCCCAAAGCAACCAGGGTGGTGGCCCCCACGTGATCCACGGTGGGCGTAGACCCTCCTCCGGTCCCTCAAGGCGTCCCGGCCGGGTCGTTGCCCCTGGCATCCTTGATAATACACACACACACACATACATATATATATAGATATATATACACATATACACAGTACAGGCCAAAAGTTTGGACACACCTCCTCATTCAATGTGTTTTCTTGAACTATGAATGAACACATGTGGAGTTATGTACTTAACAAAAAAAGGTGAAATAACTGAAAACATGTTTTATATTCTAGTTTCTTCAAAATAGCCACCCTTTGTTCTGATTACTGCTTTGCACACTCTTGGCATTCTCTCGATGAGCTTCAACAGGTAGTCCCCTGAAATGGTTTTCACTTCACAGGTGTGCCTTATCAGGGTTATTTAGTGGAATTTCTTGCTTTATCAATGGGGTTGGGACCAGCAGTTGTGTTGTGCAGAAGTCAGGTTAGTTGGACGATCATTTATTTTTCAACAGGACAATGACCCCAAACACACCTCCAGGCTGTGTAAGGGCTATTTGACCAAGAAGGAGAGTGATGGAGTGCTGTAAATGGTCATGAAAATAAAGAAAACAAATTGAATGAGGTGTGTCCAAACTTTTGGCCTGTACTGTACATACATACATACTGTAAATACACACATACTGTATATATATAACTGTATATAACTGTACTCCAGGTGTTTCCGACACTCCCCTGTTGGCCACGCCCCAGCGTGGCGGAAGTGCCGGCTGTTCTCCTGGCAGCTCTCCGGGTGTCCTAAATCTTCTCCTCAGCACTTCCGGGTGTGTGAACACATTTTATAAGTGGTCAGAAACTTGTAAATAACTCATGAAAGAATAAAGTTACGTTAAAACCAAGCACACCATTGTTTTTCTTGTGAAATTCCCAATAAGTTTGATGTGTCACATGACCCTCTTCCTTTTGAAAAAACAAAAGTTGGATCCAAAATGGCCGACTTCAAAATGGCCACCATGGTCACCACCCATCTTGAAAAGTTTCCCCCCTCACATATACTAATGTGCCACAAACAGGAAGTTAATATCACCAACCATTCCCATTTTATTAAGGTGTATCCATATAAATGGCCCACCCTATATCTGTATGTATATATATATATATATATATATATATATATATATATATATATATATATATATATATATATATGCCAGCAACACTCATAAAAATGACAACACAATTACATTGTCAATCATGTTACGTTATTATTAAAATGTTTCCTTTTCTTTTTCATTACTTCTTTAACACACTACTTCTCCGCTGCAAAGCGCAAGTATTTTGCTCGTAATATATATATACACACACACATACATATATATATATATATATATATATATATATATATATAAATATATAAACAGAGAGAGAGAGCAGAACCAGAACTGAGTATGTTGCTCTACATGTCAATAGTATCTGCCATCTTGTAAAATACTGCAATAGTTTTCAAGGATGTCTGTCCAAAGCTAAAGCTGAAAGAACTGTCCCAGACACCACGACAATCATGCCTCTATGCTGCCAAACAAACTGTTTCATCCTTGGATGGATGTACTCATAATGGTTCAAGACACTTTATAACTCCACTCTATCCAGTCATACTGCAAAACAGGCAATCTTTCCATGATCAGACCATTGTATCAGACACAATTCAAAGGTTTGTTTCTCATCTACCCGAGATCCATCATATGTGTGATGTGCTGACATGCGGACATAATTATTAAGGCCACATAGCAGTCCTCTTTATTTCTGTCTGTTTCGGCTGTTAAATTCAAGCCACAGGCAATTCCAAACTGCAGATGTCCTTCAAAGTGAGATTGCTTCACAGTTTAATGCCTTTTTCTTTATTTTATGAAATGTACCTTTTCATTTGACAGGATTCAAACGACCTTATGCAATACATCTGAACATGTGAGAGAGAAGATTTATTTATTTAAAAATATCAGTAAAATCAGAACAAAAAGCTAGAAGTACATTATTCGGGCCATGTGAAGTAAAGCGGCTACCAAGAGTATTTTTTACAAAGTATTTCTTAAAACGTGTTTGTTCCATTAAATAATAATGTCTCCCTTTTGGCAATGAATGAGAATATTATGCTTATGCAAAGAAGAAAAGCCTAGGATTATTTGACATGTTGAAGAATTTTGTGTTTGTGTTACCCAGTTTCGCCCAGGAAATTTTCTATGTCAATGAGCCTTAGTTATAGTGACGTTGGTTAATCAGATGTATCCAAAGTTATGTGTAACTAAGTACTCTTCTGTATATAATATTTGTCATTTTTTTGCCAGGGGTGTTATTTTTATTTCACTTGAGCTGCTTACTGTTAGAAATGCAACATACAATCTTTTGTGGAGCTGGTATGAAAAAGACTATAGCAAAACTCTGTATTAAAGTGGTATTCAATGTTACAAATGTGATTTAAAATGGATTCATTCAAAGCTAAAAACTGCTAAAAAAAAAAAAAAAGCATCAAAGCCTAAAATAAGTACTATGTCAGTATACATTGTATCTGAATAATGGTTTACCAATAAATTGTGTTCTAACTACAATGTCACCAAGTTCAGTAAACTATATCAAGGCATTTCTGAGATTCTGAAGTAACTGTTTTTTTCTATAGTGATTGTTTTTATACTCTTAAATACTGAAATATTAAAATGACCTTTCTTAGTCGATGCCTACTACCTTAGATGTACCATCCTGCTTCAAATGGGAAATAGATCTTGATGATGAATTAGTGAATTAGTAAATCCATGTGGACATGTCAATGCAAACTCCACATTAACATCAAGCATAATTGACAACTAACTTTAATGATTTTCTGACAGGCAGTTCAAATTATTCTATTAATAACTTTATAAAACTGTAGCAACAAGCAACACAACTAGAAATACAAATATGAATGCAAGAACAAAGTATAAATCCACCTACTATGAAAAAAATATGACTCATAGTGTCAAACACTAGAACACTATAACTAGGATCCCCGAGTCAGTAAATATTAATAAACCACTTGCTGACTCTGTGCTAAGACAGTGAAAGTTATTAATGAATTTAACAACTGCGTAATGGAAGGAGAAACTGGCAACACAAAAGATGAAAACTCAATCCTCAAAAGCACTTGGACCACAATAATCAAGAAGGGCAAGTACTGACGTCCATCAGTTTTGAAAAGGCAAACAAAAAAGGATTGTGAAGCTGTACTGTAAAGGAAATGATTTAACCAACAAATTATCATTTTTGTGTAGAGGAATTCATTTATGTACAAAAAAAGGAAACACTTAAATAAGCTTGCAAAAGTAAGTCAGTCCAGTAAACAAGTCAATGATGTAAATATACTCCGGTGATAAAATAACAGTATAAACTAAATTAACCACAAGCTAGATCACCAGAGCAATGTCTAAGAAGTCTTCCATTTTATAAAGAATAAGAAACCACTTTGGTCTTAGGGATACAAGATAATGAAAAAACACCATGCTTCGGTCTAAAGAGATCCTTGGACAACTTCATTAAATGTTTTAAGTGTTCACATAAACTTGTTAATTGTTAAAAGAAATATATCAAACTAGCCACGTGCGCCCAACTACGTTGTGCGTGTTAAACTGTTTAAGCGCGGCTGCCAGTCGTGAACTGGGCCCTTCGTCGCACAGCATTATGATTTTTTATTAGGGAAACAAAATTACAAAAGAAAACCCTTGGATATTGATTCGATAGGAACGGCCTACTCGGAATCACTGTCCGAATAGTAATTATGTGGTGGTGTAGGAGCATTTCTGCTTCTGTCCATTCACAGTCCGTCTCGTTTTCACGATGCTATCGTTTCCTCTCACGATGTCTTCCCAACCTTTCTCCAATCTCGCAGGTTGCTTTGTGGCAATCCAAAGAGTAAGACAATATACACGGAGCAATGCTTATAAAAGGGGGACACATAGGTATCCAGGCTCTTTAAAGCATAAATAGGGATCACTTCACTGACATGTGAGCAAGGCACGGTACAATTGTGAGACGTGCAGCACTCTCCGGCTACAACATAACAATAATAATTTCCGGAACGTGCGGTTACGTTGTCATTCATTTTACCCACTGTCTTTCTTTCATTCATATGTTACGTAGGCACGTACCTTTTATCTTCGGCAATCTCATTCTCTAACCAGGCCTCAGAAGCTAACCAGCGTAACACTGTCCACCACCCCTTTCGTTATTCCGGCACATTGTTGACATCCGTGAATAACAACAACGTACTAAACTGGAAGGTGGTCTACGCATGCGTGGAATTTGCGGACAAACAAAAATCAAGATCTAAATGAAGATCTCTTTAGTTAATTTAAAGCACAACAATTTGTTTAGTTTGAATGTCTCTGTTTTGAGGTGTGACTGGCGTACTACAGTCTTCAGTAGTATAAGCCTGGAGGAGATTCTTAATACAATGCCTATGTTTTAGCTGTCTCTCTACTGCCATCTAGTGCTTCTTCTTCTAATTCATTCGCGGACAAACAAAGATCAAGATTTTTTAAATGTAATAACTTATGATGCAATGTAATCATATATAACCAGTAACGGCACACTGCACGCTATACACTTGACTTGAGCATTCCTAGTTTTCCTACTTTTTCTCTGTACATTTAGCATTCGTTTGCTCAGAGGTTGATGTGCTTGCCACTTCCTGAGCAGCTCTTCTCTTCTCCACCCTAGCCGCCCGCTTCTCTTCTTTCATCGGCATCTTTTCGTGTTAAAACTGATTAAGTCAGTGTTTGCGTTGCAATTACTTAGTACGTTTTCCTAACTTTTTTTACTTAAATTGGCACTTAAGCCTTCAATCTGCCTCATGAATGATTTAATATATGAAGAGGTAGCGGAAGTGACAGCAAAGGTGATAGGGACGAGAACGGCACCCGTACGCATGCGCCTCATGGCCTCCCTGCTGCCCGCTGCTGAGAATTGATTCTACAATAAAATAAAATAAAAAGAGGAATAACCTTGGAAGTCAATCATCACCCCAAAGCGGACAGTAGAGGTCACGTAGTATATGTGTACCAAATTTCAGGTCAATAGTTCAAACAGTTTGCGAGCTACAGGTGATTTAAAATCCTGGACAGACAAATGGACAGCCACGGTAGTATATTATATATAAAGATACAAGTGCTCTAGAAATGGATAAAATTTAAGACTGTTAGAGGATGTCTAAAAGATCCACATATCTTTATCACTTTGCAGACTTCTCTTGCTTAAGCTGAGATAATATCCACATTGATACCTCAATCATAAAAAGCATGTATTTTAAAGTAATTTTGTTGATTTTAGTATTTTTATGGTCAGTGAACAACAAGCCTACAGAATTTTGTCAATAAAAAATGAAAAAGTGACACTTGTGGTCTATAGTTTAATTAACAAAATATCTAAGGTAACACTTTAATACAGAACATAAGGCTTCTGTGTGTCTGGTTACACAGGAGCTTAGTTTTAAAAAGTTTTTTTAAAGAAAAAAAAAATCAAAATCAGACGATTCAGTAGCACGAAATCGGTGATTGGTACTGGCCCTTAAAGACCTGATTGGATTCAGAGGCAGTAATAGATTCTAGATGAACTTCCTATAACCTAAACTCATTCTTCTAAATCACGTATAATATAAAAAATAATAATCATTTCTGAAAACACACCAGGTCTTACTCAAATAAAGTCTCTCTTTGTTGCTGTTGGATGTAAAGCAGGAACCAGGCCCATGGAGAGTACCAGTCTATCAACAGGGTCCACTCTCACACTGACCCAATTTTGTCAATCAATCTAGTGCATGTCTTTAGGAATATCTGGCAGGAAAATTGGAGTGCCCAGAGAAAAGCCTTACTGACATGGACAGAACATAAGGACTTCACATAGAACTCGATTGGGCATAAGATCAAAACCTGGGATGTTGAATTTTTGAGGCAGCAGCACTGGCTACTGCACAAACACGCTGGCCCAAGGTTTCCATTCACCACCAAATCATAAAGTTCCAAGCATTACTGTCCAAGGCATTGAAAAATGCATTGTTCAAAAGAGCATCCTACCATAAGGAAATGAATGACTGAGACTGTTCACATTTGAGAAAGAAAGATAATCACCTTCATAATCATAGTATATATTAATTTGTCACATAAAATTAGGTTCTAAAGTGAAAATTCTTTATACATTTTTAAAAAAAATATCCAGCCTGTTTTTCTGTTTTAAATACAAATGAATGAACCAGGGTCCAAAAGGGATAATAAAAACCTTCAAAACACACTGAATACATCTAATTCGAAGCTGCAGAGGTTTTGATTTAAGAAATTCTGTCTTCCACATTTCTGAGACATGCCTGCAACAACAAAATTAAAAAGAAAATAATACACTTTATCACAGATTCTTGGTATTATTTTTGTTGAGGTAAAGCTACATTTCCTTGCTTGGAGTAGTCATCGGCAGTGAAGTTTTGACATTTTCCACGGGTGCACTTCCAATTCACAAACTTTCCACAGCTTCCGGCTACATATTATACCACTTTTGCCTCTGCACTTCTGTTTCTTCAGGGGTTATATTCTACCATGGTTTTTAACAAATAATGCAGTACACTTGCATATTTATTTCATATTTTTCTTTCTTTTTTTTTTTTTTTTTTTTTTTTAACAGGAAATGTACATATTTGAAAACACACACACACATACACAGTGGTTTAATAACAAGGTGAAAACTTAACTTATAGGATTCTTTTTCCCTGAATGGTCCCTAATTTTTGTCTATTAAATTCTGTGTTTTGTTTTACGTAGCCAACAGAATGAGATTAATGCTAACTTGTGTGTGGTGAATGTTGTTTAAGCATTCACATTAGTTTAAATTGTACTTTTTAAACATAAAAATAAATTTGAACTGAACCAATTACATTATATTTATGAAAGAGCTAAGGCTACCTGCATGTTGACACTAAGTGCACAGTGCCAATCAACACTGAGCATAACACACTGTCATGTGTACACACACAATAAAAAAACACTAAGAACATAAAAAGGAAGATTATGCAATACAGTAAAACTGCAATGACACAAATTGAAGAATCACAAACCAATTATCAATTTATAGCCCATGCTGAGTCACTCTTGCTGAGGACATAGATAGATCGATACTTTATTAATCCCCAAGGGGAAATTCACATAATCCAGCAGCAGCACACTGATACAAAAAACAATATTAAAAAGTAATAAAAATGTAGGTAAAAACAGACAATAACTTTGAAATAATGTTAACGTTTACCCCCCCCCCGGGTGGAATTGAAGTGTCGCATAGTGTGGGCAAAGAATGATCTCCTCAGTCTGTCAGTGGAGCAGGACAGTGACAGCAGTCTGTCGCTGAAGCTTCTCCTCTGCCTGGAGATGACACTGTTCAGTGGATGCAGTGGATTCTCCATGATTGACAGGAGCCTGTTCAGCGCCCGTCACTCTGCCATGGATGTTAAACTGTCCAGCTTCATTCCTACAATAGAGCCTGCCTTCCTCAGAAGTTTGTCCAGGTGTGAGGCGTCCGTCTTCTTTATGCTGCCTCCCCAGCACACCACCGCGTAGAAGAGGGCACTTGCCACAACAGTCTGGTAGAACATCTGCAGCATCTTATTGCAGATGCCGAAGGACGCCAGCCTTCCAAGGAAGTATAGTTGGCTCTGACCTTTCTTACACAAAGCATCAGTATTGGCAGTCCAGTCCAATTTGTCATCCAGCTGCACTCCCAGGTATTTATAGGTCTGTATCCTCTGCACACAGTCTCCTCTGATGATCACGGGGTCTCATGAGGGGCCTGAGCCTCCTAAAATCCACCACCAGTTCCTTGGTCTTGCTGGTGTTCAGGTGTAAGTAGTTTGAGTCGCACCATTTAACAAAGTCCTTGATTAGCTTCCTATACTCCTCCTCCTGCCCACTCCTGATGCAGCCCACGATAGCAGTGTCGTCAGCAAACTTTTGCACGTGGCAGGACTCCGAGTTGTATTGGAAGTCTGATGTATATAGGCTGAACAGGACTGGAGAAAGTACAGTCCCCTGCGGCACTCCTGTGTTGCTGACCACAATGTCAGACCTGCAGTTCCCGAGACGCACATACTGAAGTCTGTCTGTAAGATAGTCCACAATCCATGCCACTAGGTATGAATCTACTCCCATCTCTGTCAGCTTGTTTCTAAGGAGCAGAGGTTGGATTGTGTTGGAGGCGCTAGAGAAGTCCAAAAACATCATTTTTACTGCACCACTGCCTCTGTCCAAGCGGGAGAGGGATCGGTGTAGCATATAGATGATGGCATCCTCCGCTCCCACCTTCTCCTGGTATGCGAACTGCAGAGGGTCGAGGGCGCGGTGGACCTGTGGCCTCAGGTGCTGAAACAGCAGTCGCTCCATGGTCTTCATCACATGTGACGTCAGAGCAACAGGCCGGAAGTCATTCAGCTCACTAGGATATGATACCTTTGGGACTAGGGTGATGCAAGATGTTTTCAAAAGCCTCGGGACTCTCCCCTGTTCCAGGCTCAGATTGAAGATGTGCTGTAGAGGACTCCCCAGCTCCAGCGCACAGGCCTTCAGCAGTCGTGGCGATACTCCATCTGGACCCGCTGCTTTGCTGGGACGAAGTCTCCTCAGCTCTCTGTTCACCAGTGCTGCTGTAACTGTGGATGGGGATGTCTCTCCTATGCTTTTATCAGCAGAAAGATTGTTGGAGGATGCAGTACTCCGAGGTTAGCATGGAGGGTGGTCAAACCTGTTAAAGAAGTTGTTCATCTGGTTTGCTTGCTCCACGTCTCTTTCGATGGTGGCACCCCGCTTCGAGCTGCAGCCAGTGATGATCTTCATCCCATCTCACACGTCCTTCATGCTGTTATTCTGCAACTTCTGCTCCAGCTTTCTTCTGTACTGCTTCTTCGCCGCACTGAGCTGGACACGGAGTTCCTTCTGCACGCGCTTGACCTCATGCTGATCACCGCCTTTAAAAGCCCTTTTCTTCTGGTTCAAAAGGCCCTTGATGTCACTTGTAATCCATGGCTTGTTGTTAGCATAGCAGCGTACTGTTCTTACTGGAACTATAATGTCCATAAAGAAGTTGATGTAATCAGTAGTGCAGTCAACAACCCCCTCAATGTTCTCACTATGTGATCCCTGCAGGATATCCCAGTCTGTAGTTCCAAAGCAGTCTCTCCTCTGCCTCAGGGGACCACTTCCTGAATAAGTGTGTGGTTGTAGGTAGCTCCCTCACTCTTGGTTTGTAGTGAGGCTGAAGCAGAACCAGGTTATGATCTGCTTTCCCAAGCGCATGCAGTGGGGTGGCACTGTATGCTTCTTTGACGTTTGCATACAGTAGGTCAATAGTCCTATTTCCCCGGGTGTTACAATCCACATATTGGGAGAAGGCAGGTAATGTTTTCTCCAGCGTTACATGGTTAAAGTCTCTAGCGATTAGCACAAGCGCCTCAGGGTGCTGCATTTGTAATTTAGCAACTGTGGAATGGATGACATAGCAATAAATAAAGAACTGATGCCAATGATTTTGTGCGAGTAAATGTAATTAAGAAGTGTTCTGTTTTTTCCTGATAGACATTTACTCAAGCTCGTAATAATACAAGATAATTCTGAGTTGTAAATTTTAAATTGCTGTGAATCACACTTAATTATTTTTAATCGCACATAGTGAAAGACTGTCGATGATTGTATAACATTTTTTGCCACAGCCCAGAGGCTGAAAGGTTGCAGTGGAGGTAGATGATCAGCGAGGTGAAGCACACAGTCCATCTCTTTTTAAAATAGTTGAATTACAGAAAAATGTTTTGTTTTCTGCTTTTTAACTTCCTAAAATGACATGTGTAGCATGTATGCAACCTCAAGATGTGGATTAACACTCCAGAACACTCTCAGCTTCAAAAATGAACATATATCAATAGGTTTTAGGACCTTTATTTTCACAGTTGGACCCGGATGCCACGACTTTCCGTTTAAACACAAAAACAGGCTAGGTACTTTTTTTTTTTTTTTTATAATGTATATAAAACCAAATGATTCACTTTAGAACATAATTTCATTTGGCAAATCAACATATGCCATGATTGTGAAGAAATAGCTTCAACCTGATAAATACCAAACTTATATTTAAGTAAAATTCCAAAGTTAATACATTTGAACATCTTTAATTGATCAACAGAATGTTGAGATCTAAAAGAAAGCAAATAATACCTAGCACCTCAGGGCATCTTAAGCAATAAGTAACAGCATTCTTCCAAATCTAGTCCTGTGGATACAGGTGAAAAACAGTATTGCTTAATTCATTATGGTTAATTCAGTGATACTAAATTGATATTGAGTTCAAGAAAAAAATATCTTGTTGTTAACCAAGATTCAGTGATGCCCTCAAAGCAACATTGACAGTGGTCAATACCTTTCTCAACTGGAGGGAACAAGATTTTACCCATTCATACTTGCTACATAATTATTGAACTCTTAAATCTAAATATGCTTTGAGTCTGCTATTACAGTAAAAATTTTAAATTAGTATAAGTACAGTCTTAGGGTAGCAGTGTTGATGCAGCTGTTTCCAGAGCCATTGGTTTGAATCACATGCTTGCTAAATAGCCATGTGGATTTTGAAAGTTCTTCCCTTGTCTGCTTGGGGTTTCCTCCAACATCCCTGAAGACATGCGTGTTAAGTTAACTAGCAACTAACTCTAAACTAGCCCAAATGCAAGTGTATTCATAAATAAACACTGCAATGGAATGAGCCACTGTCTAAAAATGCTTCCTGACATGCCTCCATCACTATAGGTAGCCTTACACCACTTGTGATTCTCAGTTGGATTAATCAGGTTTCAGAATGTTATGTAAGTGCTCTTCTCCTTTCACCAGCCTTACTAGGCATGCAGTATTGTTTGTATAGCATTGCCATCTCATGATGACCAACACTCACATCTGGGATACAACATAAAGAATGTTTTTCAGAAACTCCCAATAATAAATTTTAAGTAATAACTTTGAAAAAACTATATTGCTATCACTTTTTTGACATTGATACTGTATTATACTGTACATAAACTTTAACAGTTTACTTTTTAATCTCAGTTCTCTTATTTTCCAGATGTGCATGTTAACTTAACTAGTGATTTCTGAACTGGCAAAGTAGGAGTAAGTGTTCCCAGCAATTGAACTGGCATCCTCCCCGGCCCTGGTTTCTTCCTCATGAGTGAAGCTGCCAGGATAGGCTTCAAAGCCAGTCACACAATCGTGAATCAGATGGCGGGGATATGATGAAGGTAAAGACTTTCTGAATTTCTTGCTTATTTCTCATAGTGCTTAACACGGTTGTAAACACCAAAACTAATTCAGAGTTACTTTGTTACTGTGTATTTTTCATCTTTATCTTCAAAAATAAGTATGACAGACTAAGAATTACTGCCCACAGAAAATGTATATCTTCACTAAATAAAACACTGCCTTTTGGTTGTTTCTGAATTTAAAATACTAAAGAAGATCTAATTAAAAAAGGATGCAACTAAAGAAGAACTACAAAAAACAACATTCTTAGTATTCCTCTAGCAAAATATGTAACAATTATCTCATTTAACAACTTCTAGCTTCTGGTAGGGCAGAAAATGCACTTCCTAAACAATCAGCATACTCTTGACTAAGGTCATTAATAGTTCCTTTGACTGAGAAAGTTTTCACTGATAAATACTAAAAGAAACATTATAAGCCTAAATCTGTGTTTCCCAAGATAGGTTTGTAAGTCTTTCTGCAATCCATACCATAATTAGCAATTCATATCTTCCGCCACAGAAATACTGTATCACCTATTCAGTTTACAGAAAGGCATACAGAAATGAGTGACTGACATATATTAATACATTCACAAAAAGTGAGTTTTTCAACATTTTTAATAAATAATAACAATATAAAAATAATACATTTTAATTACAGAGTGCCGTTCCCATATTCAAGGCACTTAAGTACAAAAGCATTAAATATTGTGCATTTCTAGACAGTTGAAGCACAGGTTAAATGACTTGCACAGGGTCACAAAGCAAGTTTGGCATGGGGGCTGAACCAAAAGCCTTTTTTTTTTGGAGTCTAATACTCCAAGTGTAGCGATTAGGCTATATTGCCTTTTCTTCTTTCTAAACGCACTCTCCTTTGAGCAAACTATATACTATGTCATAAGCAAGCACTTAGATGGAAACAATGAATACTAGCAGCATCAACTAATGCAGTGCCCCTTCAAACTCAGCACTCATTAAAATGTGTCAATTAACTAAAATTTAAAAAGTAAATAAACAAGTGTAAAAATATTAATGAGCAAGAGCTGAAACAGACATCCTGTGCGCATGGTACATGAATGCACTTTTAAAACCTTTTATTAAATAAAAAAAAAAACCCTGAGCAACTTTGATGGGTACTACTGAACTGACTGTTCAACAGGCAACATGGTGGCACAGCAGTTAGTGCTGCCACATCACATATCTGGCATTCCATGTTTGAATCCGGGTCATTGTCAGTGTGGAGTTTGCAAGTTTTCCCATACTTCTTGTACTCTGAGGATTCAAATTTTCCTTTTCATGGCACCAAAGACATGCAGGTTAGGCTTACTGGTGTTTACAGATTGGCCATAAAATGGGTTGGCGCTTTAATAGGCCCAGTGATGAACTGGCAACCATGTCCAGTGCTGTTTCCTGGAATTCATTAGAAGGAAAAGATGCAGCATCAAAATTCCACCCTGGCTGACACTGAGAACCACTGCTCCATAATACGTTTAGATAAGGCTGTTCCAAGACCATAGATATTGATGCCTGCTATACACAAAGCTAATGTTAACAGCAAGAGCGTTTTGCCTAAAGGATAACACTGAAGAAAATCTTTTTTTTTTCTTTAAATTGTATTCTGTGTAGATTTGGCAAAATGATAACTAGATTTAATCTAATTCGGATTGATTAATTTCGCTTTCCATGGCCATGCTCAGTACAATTCCATTTATTAATGGAAATAACTGGCGAATCAACTTTGAAAGATGACATTAATAAAAAGGGGGAGGTACTTGAAGTATATACTTTCTCCTAGACGAATACACGAATCTGTATGTAATAAAGGAATGCGGGGATTTGTCTTTCCTTACTAAATTACAATAACGAAAAACAAAGCAAAGTATTAACAGTACAAAAAATACAATGACATTTCAAATTATAGTTTCGGATTAAACACATTTAAGAAAATAGCACGAAATAGTGAAAAAACTCTTAAGAATTGCTACGTACACACTTTCAAGTACGTTCAAAGACGGGAATCTACAATCTCTATTTGCAAATATTCCTAAAGTCAAAAATCACATCTTCCCCAGAATTCATCGACCCCAAAATCAGGGTAGAACTCTTTTGTTTTCTCTCTGGAATAGCGTCGACGCCGGCACCGTTGTCGGGGACACCCCACATTAAGTAAAAATAAAATTGCTCAGATTCTTACCTTCGTTCAGATTGCTTTGGAATAAGTAAATGACAAACAAGAAAGACCCAAAACACGTAGCCAAAACCATCTGAAAGATTTTAGCTTTCCTCATGCTGGCCCTCCCTTGCGGAATTCAGGTCCCTGGAGGTAAACCATGCGAAGTTTTGGGGGGAACCTTACAAGGTCCTGAATGGCTGTGTTGTTAACGTCCCTTTAACTGTTCAATTGCAATATACGTGGAAAAACATGAATTTTCCGAGATGTATACTAGAGCGCGTCAGCTGCTTGTAAACTCCATGGTCCGTAGCTCTGCTTAAACCTCCGAGCGGTGCGGCGCCAGTCTGTGTGTGTGTGCGTGAGCGAGCCAAAAGGTGAGCGAGCCGCTCGCCTCAGGAAGTGGCACGCGAGCGCGCTCCGGGTGAGCTGCACGCGCGCATTCCGATTTAGTTCGTGGCGCTGGATTATTTCTTATTCTTATTTATAGGTAGCATATTTTTTCCCTTAAAGTAGAACTATCACACAGTTTCCCTAGTACATCAGGCATTGACGAATTACAAACGCAGAAGCGCCATACTTTCCCTTCCTCCTCCTCCGTTCCGCTTTACACCCGCAGTGCAACGTCGAGACTGACTTGCCAGAGTGGCTTCAGTTTTTTAATAAATCATGTGCTTCGTTAGCCGAGCAGGCTCTCTTCCAGCAGGCCATGTGAAGACCTGTCTGGTTTGGGGTGAGGTCAGACAGTTTCGCTGAGAGCCAAAGTGTCGTGTATCCACATGTTCGATTAACCTGCCCATTAATCGCGTTTATGCGTTTACTAGGCAGACTCTGTGAAAAAGGCGGACGGTCTTTTTGAAAGACAACATGCAAACTGAGGGGCCACCGGGTTAATAGACACGAGGGGTGAATGAAAATAAGCAATTTGTGTATGCAGGGCTTTTAAAAAGTACGCAACCCTTGGGTGTTTTGAATGTTTCCTTTGATCGACATATACAATTGAGTTTAACAATAAAACTGAATACAAAAGTGCGAGCCTCTTCATATTTACTGAACGTGATTTTCATAGCCACAGGGATCAAAATAACTGCAGCCTATCTCACATGCCCGCCAACCGCACAGTCTTTTAAAATTATTCAAGTATACATTGAAAAAACTCTTTTGATTACTTTATGTGATTTTATTATATTTGTGGGCACTGAATTAAAAAAAATGAAAACAATTTTTCTCCATTAATCAACATATTTCACAAAACACATTTTTAGCAATCACTTATACTTTTTATTGGTTTTGCACTAAATACAATATCAACATTTTATTTATTAGTGATATTTGTAAGAATGTATTTTTTTCTGATTTTAAAATCTATGTATAAATCAAAATAGCTATTTTAATAAATAATAAGGTCAGAATATAGCTGGCATTGAACATGGTGATGAGTCATAGCAGTAGTCCGGGCAAATAAAATTCCCATGTTTTTTCTGTGAGTGGAACAGCAGAGCCAAGAATTTATATTGGGCTCAGAAAGGGTGGCCAGCTAGAAAAAAAAAAGCTGCCGCTTGGTGCCAGAAACATCATCAGACTTAGCTTGGTGGATCCAGATAAAGTGATGCCACCACCGCTTTATATTAAGCTTGGTTTAATGAAGCAGTTTGTCAAAGCTCTATCAAAAGATGAAGCCTGTTTTATATATTTGTGCCGATGGTTTCCAGGTTTGAGGAGGGCATTTTTGCAGGACGTGATACAAGAAAACTGATTTCTGATGCAGAATTTGATGGGACGATAAACAACCTAGAACGAGAGGCATGTGTATCATTCAAAGAAGTTTTTAGGTAACAATAAAGATCCAAATTATTAATATACTAGCTGTGTTACCTACCTTCACCCAGCAAAAGATAATGGGTGTCAGTTATAGTGCCATTAGTTAATCAGGTGTATCAGAAGTAGTATGTGACAAAGTGCTTTTCCATATACAATATCTGTTGGGTTTTTTTTTAAATCAAGGACTAATATTATTGGCAGACAGTGTGTTGTAGTTGTTAAAGCTTTGAACCAAGGACTCTAAACCTTGTTGTGGGATCAAATACTTCTGCTGATACTATGTGACCATGAGCCAGTCACTTCACATACCTGTGGTCCAATTGGAAAAGTAAAAGAAATGTAACCAATTATATCTCAAATGTTGTAAGTCGCCTTGTGTAAATTCATCAGACAAATAAAGAGTAATATGTTTTTAGGTCACTTACTTTTGAACATGCTATATGCTGTTGTCCATGAGTAAGGCATTCCTGCATTAGATCAGTTCCTGCTTTTTTCTGCTTTTCCTAGTGACATGGTTTTTGTTGATTGTCATTGCAAAAGACAATTTGGTAGGAAAGTAAATCATTTAAATTGTAACATGTAGTCAGCAATTTTCCCTCTAAGCAGCAGCTTTGCACCTTTTTTCTGGGTGCCTTGTAGCATTTTTGAACTGCCACACAGCTATTATCGTTCTGCTCATTCTCCCTTCTGCACAGCAATTTGCAACAGCCGCAAAGCTGTTATCACACCTTTTACTCATTTTTGTAATAGATATCCAAAATGAGAGCCAGTACACATGTAAGAGTGGCAGTGAACATCTAAAACAGTTTATAGTGGGCATTGAGCTTTGCATCTTCTTTTGAGCTTTTTTGAACTTTCTGCTTTAATTTCATAACATGATCTCTTTTATCCTATCCAGGACACCACCCCGTCTTCAGTCATCCATTTTCCCTATGAGTTAGTGGTTCTCTTTACATGACCCGTCAATCACTTCTCCTTTATTTGTATAAAGCACGCTGTCAGTGCAGCACATGTAAATTATCATAGTAGTAAGTAATGCCAATAAATTAAAAAGCATGTGCTGGCTAATTTTCTTTTTTTCCGTAACATCACCATCCATCAAGGCATATTTGAGATTTATGGGCATTAAGTTTTTTCTATTGGGTTTACCCCTAAATACTAATGTATGAAAATGTCCTTTCTTAGTGCACACTTACTGACCTCGATGTATCATCCCACCCAATTTCAGCATTATAACTAAATGGCAAATAGTGTTTTTTGTTGATGAGTGAGTGAACTTATATATACTGTATATATAACATTTATTAGTTAAGTTTATGAAATTGGGTTGCAACATGAGTTTTAAATTTCACTTTTTGTCTTCGCTGAAAACCTTTGAGCAATGAGTGAACAGCTGGGTGAACGATTGCAGCAAGATATCAAGGACATGGAAATAAGGTACCAGAGATATTGGGATGTCAGCAAAGTTCTTGGATCAAAAAAACTAAGAAGTAACAAAAGCTAGAGAACAGTTATGTATGTTAATGATTTTTTTTTTTTGGATACTGTATATGTTTAAACATATTAGATTGACTAAATATTTTCATGTTAAGTTGATTTAGAACAATATTGTATACATGAATACATTGTGTAATTCATTAAATTTTAATTGCATTTCTTTTCACATTTGTACATTTTAATTATATTTTTATCATATTCATGAATGCAAATAAAATAGCCACTCACAATTAAATCAGTTTTTATGAGTAATTTTTCAGACCTGTGTTATTGTCTTTTTCTTATAATTTGCATATTTCAAGAGTGGGTTTACAGGGAACAGAATCATCTCCTAGTCAAATCACTGAAGGGCATATTTATGCACAATCTTTCACTTTCTTCACTGTTGCTGGATCACTTTATAGTGAGGATGTCAAACTCAATTTTACTAAGGGCTAGAAATAACACTTTATATACCCAACGTGGGCTGGAATATATCAGCAGTCAACTTCTTCTTCCACTTTTGCAAATATGATACTCAGGTACTTTTCTGCTTATAACAATCTTATATTCTGCCTCACATCCCATTTGTAAATTTGTTCTTCCTTGATCAGCTTCTGTTTCCTTGGACATTGCAGCAGGTTAGGAAATCTACCAGCAGCCATAGGCCTGAAATGAGCACAGAGACATTAGCACTAGAAAACAATTAAAGCATTTTTGCTGCCTTAGACAAAGCTATCAATTTTGCACTTCCTCCATTATGTCATAGAATGTAGGATTATTGTTATTTTACCTTTTGATATAGTATTACTGTACCTATATTAAATGCTGCATGTAATCTTGTAGTTTAAAGGGATTATGAATGGGTTTATATATTTATATTCACACAATGTACGCATTTTATGTGAACTCTAGGTATGTATTTGTTTTAATGAATTACACCATTTTTGGTAAATGATGGCAATTTTGACTTAGTATTTTAGAACTGAGTATATATATTTTTTTAAATCTGTAAACAAAAATGCATAAATATAACAAAATAATAATTTATAGGTTAAATGCATGATAGTAGTTGTATTTTCCAAACAGAATGCCAGTTTAAAAATTAATAATAATAATAATCGTTTAATTAAAGTTCTTTACAATTATAAAAACACAAATCACTTAAATTTAAAACTTCTTTTTATTGCCTTTAATTTGACAAACTTAAAACCAGTATCTTTTAAATCCATTATGTTAGTTCAGTCTTCACCTATATACATACATTATAAAGATGTACGATCAGGTTTCTCTAAAATTTTCACAAATTATTCACCTTACTACTAATATAGAATGATTATGATTATTAGAGTAACATAAAACTTACTGTCACACACATGTGCTTGGGATGCAGACTGAGGGCTTAACTGGGGGCAGAATATGAGAGCAGGCTTTGACAAAGTGCAAAAACCTTTCTTCTCCCTCTTCTGGAGATCACCCGAAGAGAAACCAGCCTAAAAAACTTCCTCCCATTCCTGTACTCCTTTCCTAGCCACAACTCCCATTGACGTCACTTCCAGCTCTTTGATCCTAGACCCACCTCTTCCTCCCCTGCCTCTATAAGAACCCAGCACCTTCCCTCCTTAGTTTGTCCCTGTTTGGACGCAGAACCAGAGAGTGCTCTGGAGCCATTATTTTCTGTATTGTGCTGTACAATCTTTTGGATTTTGGATCCCCAAATCTTTTTCTGTTCTCCCTTTGTGTTTTGATACTACATAGTATTAAATTTTGCAACTCAAGAAATGCCAGTGCTATAAACTTTGTGCAGTTCAGCAGTTAGGCAGAAATCCAGCCTTGGAGTATTTTTGTTCCTTATCTGATGTAGTTAAATATTGCCAGGATTTATAATTAGCATATAAATGGTCCTTCATGTAATTCTAGGTATTGTTTATCAGCTATAAACATACTATACACTGTATGAGTAGTCACATTTGAAGCTATATTAATTTTGTATAATGTTTCTGATTTTCCCTAAAATTATGCAGATACCAGCAATCTGAAAAAAAGCAAAGGTGTCTACAAATAATGCTGTGTTAACTCATCATTAATTCAGCTTAAGCAGACTTAGGGATGATGTAGTCCAGGCCTTTTTATTATAAATGGAGAATATTATAAAGGTCTATGAATTCGTGCTTTTTCAAGGCCTACATGGAAAGTACAAGCCAGTTTATTACAAAGTAAAGTCATATATCATGTACACATCCACATTTGCACAGTGCCAAAGCAAAGTAAATCAAATATTTATTTAGGACTATCAACAGCATGCACTTTTCTCAGCTGCTTTTTAGAACAAACAACATTATAATACATAATCAAATATACAAACTCACCACTACAATACAAATTAAACTTATAAATCCAAGTTAAAACAAAAATGCAGCACTGCCCACTGATATCAAGAGCCCTCAGACAAATAGCTGTTTTAGAATAATATGATGGAAAACTTTAAAATATGTTAAAAACTCATTTGTGAGGTGTAAGTACAGTAGAGAAGTACCATGAAGAATTGTAGCAAACAAACATGAAGCAAGTGAAGATGAGCAAATGTAGGAGTGATGTGGTGACAGATTTTTTGTTTTGAGTCAAGCAGGAGAATGCTGTAATATTTTTATATATTTTGTAAAATCTTTCAATAGAAAATTGTGATATACCAACTAAGGTATGTCAAAGTCCTTAATTAACTTACAGTAACACTATTCTTTTAAGTGTGGGAGAAACAAAAATGTATACAATATAAACACTGTAACAAAACATAACATTTTCAAATGAGGAAAGCGGGCAATAAAGCCTGTTGTAGCAGCATCAAAAGCATGACAGGACCCAGCCCTGGTTAGGGTGCCTGTCTATCATTTGCACACAAACCCACCCTCACTCTCAGAAAAAGCTGGTTTATGGTGGCTAATTAATATAATGTTCACCTCTAAATAAAATTAAAATGAATGCGTTTTTAAAATTTGCACAGTTTAGGAAAGATGATTTAAGGGGAGCTGTAGGCATGGCAAGTATCTTTTTTATGTACATCTTTTATTATTACATCCTTACATTTAAATAAATTAGTAAACCTAAAGTGAAATTCTTTTTTTAGCCTATTTCATCATGAGCATTTTCCCAAAGCAGTTTGCTAAACATAATTTATAATGTTATATTTGGAAAAGATTTAAACATACCCTTTTAGAAGTCTGTTTTCTTCTTCTCTTCCTAGCTTCTTTTGATAATGCAGTTTATCTAAATAATGTATGAGTTGTTAGTCACAGCCATAAGAAAATCCATGTAATGTCCCAATTGAGGCACCCAATGTGGAGGCTGCTGCTGAAACAGATTCTAAAAAGAATGCTTGAACAGTATCGTTTAATCTTTTATTTTTCTTTATAGGTAACATTTACATTTTCTATTTTACATTCCATGTAAGCAAAATGATTTGATCTTTATGGTTTTATAATAAACAGGATAGAGCTGCACTTGAATCTGAAGTCTCTGCCTTCAAACTATTGGTTTCTTAAGCACACAATTATTTTGAATGAAAGAAAGTCCAAAGAGACAGAATAGTGATTGTATTATCTTTAGTCACCAATAATAAGTAAGAAGAATTTAAGAAAAGACTAAGCAAAAAGACAAGATCTAAGAATGAAATCAGTGGTTTCACATAGTATTCTTGAGTTGATATTTGTCTCCAGGTGTTTGAATTTAAAAGATCAAATTTCAAAAATTATATATTTGTCACTTTCCTATATCAAAGGTAGTTTAGAACCCAAAAGACATGGGGGATGCAGCTCTTATATAGGAACAGGGCATATTTGTATGCACTGTTGTATATGCCCTGCTGTTCTTTCTGAATTTATGTGAAATGCTTTAGGCATGGGAAACGCATTACAAAAATAAAATGTACATTATTATTATTATTATTTTATTATGCTTGGCAGTCACAGCTTGAGCGAATACCTCAGCAAGGCACAATGCATTAATGTTGTGGAAAAGAGTTTTTGCACTTAAAACACAGAAAGCAGCTGTTCAGTCAGAAAAATAATAATTATACAGCTATGTAGGACAATCTATAATAATCTATTCAGGGCATTGCCCACTCAGATAACCACGAGTTCCAATTGTTTTTTGAGGAAAAAATTATAGATCACTGTAAGTAATGTCCACTTGTAATCACAATAATCTCTCCACTTAATCAGTCATCCTGAATAATGAAAAAGTTTGATTCCCTCCCGTAGTCCCATTAACTTTATACTACTTTTATGAAGTGATTAAAGTAGGAATCATACTGTAACTGTGCTATCCTAAACTGTGACATTACTTATGTATGTATTGCATATTGCATGT
>JANRMT010062840.1:8169777-8187959 GCA_026402145.1 Polypterus bichir lapradei | reverse complement strand
TATTTTGTTATATACATTTCTTAATATCACATTTAATAGAACAGAACTTTTCTTTTGATTTATAACTGAACTATTAGTTAATATAATAAAACAAATTTAAATAGCATGGACAAAAGCATCAGTACACATATTGGAATGTTTCATGGCATAGATTTTGGAGACAACTGCCTTCAAGCACTTTCTGGAGCTCTGAGTGTGATTTTTACACTTCTGAGCTGGTCATTTTGGCCTAATCTACCTTAGGAATCCAGTCAAATCTCAGTGTGTAAAGGGCAAGGCCGAAAACCACTTCTAAAAGTGCATGATCTCTGACTCCTCAGACATCTCTGTCTCAACTGTCATGCATCTGTAATGAATATCATGACACGAGATTGGGAATACTTCAGTAAACCTGTATCTGTCAACACAATTCACAGCTTAAGGCTTTACTATGTAAAATCCACACTGTCCAGAAACCTCTCGGGATCAGTCTCATCAAGTAACACAGTGGGATTGTGTTTTGTGGTCTGACAAATAAACATTTCAAATAATTTTTTTTATAAATGCCAAAGAGGAAAAAGACCATCCAGCTGTTATCAGCTTCAAGTCCAAATGTCTACGTCTGTCATGACATGGGGGTTTGTCAGTACCCATGCACGGGTTACTGAAAATGCAGAAAATTACGTGCAAATTTTAGCACAAGATAAGTACAAATTTTAGAGAAACATATTCTATCATCCAGACACTGTCTTTTACGGGGATATAATACAGGTTGAAGAGAATTTACAAATCGCTCAATTTTATTGGCATCTTCCATGTTGTGTTGACCTTTTTGGAATTGGGTTTGCAGGAAATTCCCAAAGTAACATTTGTCACATTTCTTAAAGCTAATAAGATCAGTCTGAAAATTAACTAAATGTGAAAGGATAGCACAAAAAGGTTTTGACATAATTACCTATAGATAATGTTTAAAGAAGAACCACATTCTGAAATAAGAAAATTATAGAACCAGTGAAAATTCTAAATGAGCTGTCCTTGTAGCATCAGCTTTAAAAGACAGTAGGTCCAAAAGGTATATCTACACTTACTGAGCAAATTATTACCAATGCTATACTAATACTGGGTAGGGCCTCAATTTGCTCTGAAAACAGCCTCAGTTCTTCATGGCATGAATTCCACAAGTTGTTGGAGACATTCCTTTGAGATTCTGGTTATCATGATTGCCTCACACAGTTTTTGAAGATTTGCCAGCTGCACATCACGAAGGCGTTCTGTTGGATTCAGATCTGGTAACTGGGAAGGCAGGTAAAGAAAACTGAACTCATTGTCATGTTCATGAAACCATTCTGAGATGAGTTTTGCTTTGAGGCAGGGTACATTATCATGCTGGAAGTAAGCATTAGAAAATGGGTAAATTGTGGCAATGAGAGGATGCACATGGTGAGCTACAGTGTGTAAACAGGCTGTTGTATTCAATTGATGATTGATTGGTATTAACAGGTCCAAAGGGTGTCAAGAAAAATTCATAACACCACTACCACCAGCCTGGATTGTTGCCACAAGGCAGTTTGGGTGAATGAATTCATGCTGCTGGCACTAAATTCTGCCATTCCAATCTGTGTGCCTCAACAGAAATCAAGATTCATCAGACCAGTCTTCAACTGACCATGTGTTATGAGACTATGTCCACTGCTGCTTTAGCTTTCTGTTATTGGTTGACAGGAGTGGAACCCAACATGGTCTTCCACCTCAGGGTTGGAAGTGCTATGCATTCTGAGATGCTTTTCTGCTAACCACAACTGTATAGAGTGTTCTTCTGAGTTACCTTAGCCTTTCTGTCAGCTCAAACAGGTCATTCTCATGATGCCTCTCAACAACAAACATTTTCTATCCATTCTGTCTGGCACCAACAATAATGCCACAGCTAGAATAGAATCCCTGAGATCACATTTTTTTCCCATTCCTCTGTTTAATTTAAAGATTAGCTGAAGCTCCTGACCTGTATTTGCACGATTTTATGCATTTTGCTGCTGCAACGTGATTAGCTGATTAGATAATTGCATGGATAAGCAGGTGTGGTGTTCCTAATAATTTGTTTAATAAGTGTATAAACCGACTATAAACAAAGTGACTAAACTAAAGTAATATCCTAAATCTAGAAGCAGACAAAACACATATTATCTAATGGTTTTGGAAGAGGACTTCAAGAAATATTTGGTTGCCCATATTCATGAAAAATGTGTCTTTACAGTAAGTTACCTTTTAAGGTTTCTTGTAGTTTTTTAAAATTTTTTACATCCTGGTGGAGGGAATTTTGGCACAACAGAAGTAGCTAACAAGGTGTGTTGAAATTCTAGCCCAGCCTTTGCAGGATTTGAAGTTTTTATTTGTGCTTGTGTGAATTTTATCAAGGTGTTCTAGTTTCAAGTAAAACCTCAAAGACATACATGCTATGTGGACTAGCCTCTTTAAAATCATAAAGTAGAAGTCAGTGTGTATGTGTTCATGCATCCTTGTCTCAGGATGAAGTTTGCCTTTATTCCAGCGCTGTCAGAATTAGGTACAAATCCTACATACTGTATTTTATGGTGGAGATGTATGGATAACTAGAAGACGTTTGCCAGTCATTTCTGTGATAGCAGATTTCTTGGCAGGAATCCTGTAGCATGTACAGATGTTTTAGAGACTACCTTCAAAAATCAGGGATGGCTGGTAAAATTCTGAAGAAGAAAATGTGCATTTCATGAGTTCATAGATTGCTAAGAGGATGCTATGGGACTGCCTCCTATGAAGGGAAAATAACTGAAATCCACCAAAAAAAAATGCTAATTATTAAAAGTTCTTTAGAAATGTATCAGCACATTTATCTCTAGCACCGTCTTGTTTTTGCAAAGACGCATGGTGATAATGTAGCAACAACAGGAAGTTTCTTTATATAGCAAAAGAATCAGATTAAGTTAGCAGAAGTATAAGATTAGAAGTTATGATGTCCTTTCACGCAGAATGTCACGTGAAAGATGAATACAATTTTCATCTCGCATTTTATCATTAATGTAAAGAAATTGCTTACAGATACAAACAGATTTTCAGTGATATTTGGAGTGAAGACATATATGAGTGTATTAATTAACAAACGATGCAGTAATTGTAGCAATCATAAACTATTACTGCCACTCCATAACATGTTGAAAGCAGCACTGCAGATGGCATTCCCAAGAATTTAGAGAAGTCCTACAGCAAGGATGCCCAATACGTCGATCGCGATCGACCGGTCGATCGGAAAGGTAGTGCAGGTTGATCACGTTGCATTAAAAAAAATAAATAAATGTTTGTTTATCATATATCCTCCCTATACCATTTGCCACTTGATTCACATACAGGGCGGCCAGTCTGAGATTTCTTTACTTGTAACACACTGGTCATCCCGCACACACGATCAAACACGCGAGCTACTGCAAAACTCCAGCTATCTAAGTGATCTAGTTAGCCTTTCAATTTATATCGACTTAAGAAGGGATTTAAAAAAAATGTTGGTTATGGGCTGGATGTGGAATTGGAAGAGGATTTTTTTCTCTCACAATGTCACAATCGAAGTGCGTTTGTGTGATCTGTCAATCTATCATTGCTATTTCAAAGAAGGAAAATGTGGAAAGGCACTTTCGAACTGTTCATAAAAAACTACGAAACTGACTTCCTTCCGAAAAGCGATCTGAGAAAGAGAAAGGAGAGGGAACTAAAATCGCAGTTAATCGGACAGCCGTCATTTTTCACTCGTAAAGCAAAGGCAGATACACCGAAGCGTCGTTCCGGGTGAGTCACTCGATCATTAAGCATAAGAAGTCCTTCCAAGATGGAGAGATGATAAAAGATGCCTTCGTTGAGGCAGATGGCTAGGGAGAAACTCCTTCTGAGATTTCAAGAGTTTCTCCTTGTCATTAAACATGCAGAACAAGCAACTTAATAACGATCAATGGCCGCTAGAAAAGGCATTTTTTTCTGATCTGACCAACATGTTGAATAAGCTTAATTTACAGCTGCAAGGAAAAGAGAACTCCATGGTCAATATGATTAGCTCAGTTAATGCTTTCAGGCGTAAAATGCAACATCTGTCCTCAAAGCTGCAGCGCCTTGATTTGGAGAACATCCAAAACCTTGTGTCAGAGCTGGAGATGCAATGGAAGGCGTGTGCACAACTTGACAGCATCCGCTACACAGAGCAGATTGAAAATTGTCTGTCAGACTTTATCTAATGGAAAAAAGTAATGATTCGAGTGTTGCCCAATGTAGCGGAGTAAGAGTAGCGTTTCATCTTCACAAATAAACTCAAGTAAAAGTAAAAAGTATGGTGCAGTAAAACTACACTTAGAAGTACATTTTTTTTTAAAAAGTTGCTCAAGTAAATGTAACTCGTTACTACCCACCTCTGATGCTCAGTATATATATATATATATATACAGGTATATATTTTGTATGGTGTAACATTCTATGATCTGCTTCTCATAACTGAGATGGCACCCGTGGCGGATGTTTGCCGACTTGCAGACCAACCATACAGGTTACCTGGTAGGTAACCACCCATACAATCAGGTTGTGATTCAAACTTCGAACACTGTGTATGTAATTACCCCGATCTCCAGGCTATCAAGTCAATGAACCACACATCGTGGCGCAACGTTAAGCCCCTTTGCCTCTAAAGCTGACGTTTGAGGATCGATTCCCCAGTGAGGGGAGCAATGGAGTGTGTACCCCTGATGAGCCCAAAATAGGGCAAAACACGTGTCGCGAATTACTTGACAGTTAGCTATGTAATATTTATATACCATTTTTAATGCAGGCAGATCATTTTGACCTGATCATTTTAAAAGTAGTTCGCAAGCCGAAAAAGTGTGGGCACCCCTGGTCTACAGCATAGAGGGAATGTGAATACTGTACAAAAATGATTAGATAGGGGAAAAGTATCATAGGAATGCCATAGCCATTTACAGCTGTCAAAGAAACTACCCACTGACATTAAAGAGAGTGGAGTATTTGCTCTATGTCGGAAAACTCTGCCATTATGTTTGTAAAAGCAAGACATGCAAATAAATTGAAAAGTAAAGATAAAGATTTCTGTAGTAAAGAGATACACGGAAGATTCATCCATCCATTATCCAACCTACTATATCCTAACTACAGGGTCACTGGTGTCTGCTGGAGCCAATCCCAGCCAACACAGGGCGCAAGGTAGGAAACAAACCCCGGGCAGGGCACACACACACCAAGCACAATGTAAAATCGCCATGTCTTTGGACTGTGGGAAGAAACCCACTCACACATGGGGAGAACATGCAAACTCCACGCAGGGAGGAAACGAAACTGGGTCTCCTAACTGCAAGGCAACAGCGCTACCCACTGCTCCACTAGGGAAGTTCAATTTTAATTTAATTTTATATACGTACAAACAATCCATAATTTATATAGAAAAGACAATCCCTAGGTACTTTCAAATTTTGTTTTGTTTGTTTTGGATTTACAATTACTCCTAATCATTTAGTGTCATTATTTGCCAGACCAGACCAGTCCAGCATAGATTTACTGTAAAAGACTTGTGTCTTTGACTTTGTCTGTAATAACTGACCATGGACCCCTCGGAGGTCTATTTTCTCCAGGGATGCTGCTGACTGTAGCTTTTATTTTCCTCTCCTCTGCTACAAACTGGCCATAGTTCAATGGCTATGTTTATGAATAGGTATTGTTAGGTTCAATTTATGTTATTTCATTTGGAACTGCAGCTTTGTCTTACTGTGTGTTTTAACAAATCAGTGGCTGTATGCACACGCATTATGTAATCAGTAATTTGTAAAGTTTGTAATTGAATTTTACCTGTGAATTTGTTACAGCGCTGAGTCTGCACTCAGTGAAAAGTGATATACAAAAATAAACTGAAGTGAATTATTTAGAAGGACTCCAGACGAAACAATATTATGCAATGAAAATTCTATTCTATACAATTCTATGAAAATGTATCCAGTACAACTGCATGTGATTTATCTTATTAAACTGTATTAATCCTAATCTAGCCTGCATTCACATGGGAAAGTAATATTTTATATTTTCTGAAATAAAAAAAAACAGGTTTTCACAACCAGAAACTGTCCAAAGATTTTTAGGAATACGGCAGGAATTTATTAATGGTCTTCTAAAATAAACATGCATGACCTCTGCTTAACCCAGCTGACGTCTCAATATAAATGAGGAACTACCTCATATTGGGCACTCTGTTTGCTTAGCTCTCTAGATTGGGTAGAGGAGTGGTACTCAGTTTGACTTAATGTACTTTCATTTTCAAAATAAATTGCTCAGAGTGTAGTGCTAAGTGTACTTTTGACTGAAAGTTTCAGGTGCTGCACATCTCGTATCTTCACAGCATAGACAATTGCCTTCAGATGACCCCAAAGATAAAAGTCTAAGGGGGTCAGATCGGGAGACCTTGGGGGCCATTCAACTGGCCCACAACGACCAATCCACTTTCCAGGAAACTGTTCATCTAGGAATGCTCGGACCTGACACCCATAATGTGGTGGTGCACCATCTTGCTGGAAAAACTCAGGGAACGTGCCAGCTTCAGTGCATAAAGAGGGAAACACATCATCATGTAGCAATTTCGCATATCCAGTGGCCTTGAGGTTTCCATTGATGAAGAATGGCCCCACTATCTTTGTACCCCATATACCACACTATACCATCATTTTTTTTGTTCCAACAGTCTTGGAGGGATCTATCCAATGTGGGTTAGTGTCAGACCAATAGCGGTGGTTTTGTTTGTTAACACAAACACAATGGACAGCACATTGAACACATTTTATAAGTGGTCAGAAACTTGTAAATAACTCATGAAAGAATAAAGTTACGTTAAAACCAAGCACACCATTGTTTTTCTTGTGAAATTCCCAATAAGTTTGATGTGTCACATGACCCTCTTCCTATTGAAAAAACAAAAGTTGGATCCAAAATGGCCGACTTCAAAATGGCCACCATGGTCACCACCCATCTTGAAAAGTTTTCCCCCTCACATATACTAATGTGCCACAAACAGGAAGTTAATATCACCAACCATTCCCATTTTATTAAGGTGTATCCATATAAATGGCCCACCCTGTACATATGTGGTTTATGGGACTGAGCAGACTGACCACAGAATTTCCACTTTAGCAAAATTTGTGTAACTTTGTATTTTTTTGTATTTTTGTTTTTCATCAGGATTTTTTTTTATTCCTGCAGTTTCTAAATGGTTTCATAAATGTGTTTGCTATGCTAAGATGGTTATTGCAAGATTTCAACTCATCTTTAAATACTGAGTGGTTGCCCAGGGGAGCAGAGGGAAGTGCTGTGTAAGAGCTCTAGGGGTTTGAGTCAAAATGATTACATGGGCCTTCTTGCATATGCGTGAGAGATTTTTTACAGATACTCATCTTCCTTCCTAAATTCAAAAGCCACACATGTTAGATTTAGAGGCAACTCTAAACTGCCTGTATAAACGGAACAGTGAATGCACACTTGAAGTGTGCCCTGACACATAAACCCTCTCTAGTCCTGGTAGTCTGTCTTGTAATTCTTGACACCAGAGTGGAGTTTGGATTTTTGCAATCCTACCATGCTGTGAGTTAGTTAAGAACATTAAGGATAGATAGAAACATCTAATAAAGGGGAAATACAAAAAAGGAAAAAGTCTTGCTAGATAGTAGATAAGCATTATAAGGTGATGTCCACACTACTACCTTTTCATTTAAAAATGGTGTTTTAAAATGAAAGTGATCTCATCCACAATAACATTTTCCCATCATTTATGAAACTATACCACACTAAAATGATTAAAATCACACATGACACGCTTCAGTGAAAACAGGAAGAGGAAGTGTCATCCATGCTTATCATTCATTTGCTGTTTGCATTTACATAAAGGGAACAGCGTGGCAATTATGAAAAACAACAGATCGTTTTGTTTGGACTGATGATGAGGTGGAGTTGCTATTGAGAGCAATACATGATTGAGCAAAACGAATGAGAAAATTTAATGAGCAGGATCCAATCAGGAAAGAACCATGTAATAAGCACAAACCAATCAGAGTGTGATTAGAGTCTGTGATTTCACCCTTCCACATTGCACCTCTGAGCTGGCATCTTCAGGAGAGCCCTTTTAAAAGTCTCCATCTATCATTAGACAATGAAATAAGTAGCTAAGGATATTGTGACTGCTAGAGAGCTCTTGTTCAACCAAGACTTAGTAGCATACTGTATGTTAATATTTCAATGCATACATGCTGGTGTAATTATTTTCAACCCTGTTTAACTGATTCTTTTATATCCTAATGCATTTGTGTGACTGGATGGGATGGACCTCTCATGTCTTTTCAAGCCTTTTGGGTATGGATGATCCCCATGAGGATCGAGACACCCTTTGTACATATCTCAGGTGACACAATTCCAGCCTGCTCCTATAAAGAGAACAGGATGGTTTGTTTCAGCGTCTTTGGTTCAAAACAGTGTATCGTTTTCCTTTTTTATATTTCTTCCTGTGCCCCTAATATGTTTCATCAGACAAAGTATAGTGATCTGTGACAACTTCCGTCTCATTCTTTCCTATGTATTTAACTAATCTATAAGTATCTAAATTCATGTGTTACAGTGATTATGAAGTGTGGCCATTGTTTGTTAATTCTCTAAAGGACAAAGAACACCATCATGTGACTGCTTCCGACTGCTAACAGTCTCAATTTGGCCTGGGACTTTCAGGACTCTGAGCACTTGCCACTTGTGAATTTCCCTTGGGATTAATAAAGTATCTATCTATCTATCTATCTCCATACTTCCTTTTATATGAAAGTCATGTGAGAGGGAATTGCTTCCCATGAAAAGATTCTGAAACTCTCAGTTTGTGAACTTAGGGTTGAAAATATCTTGTGTGTCCCATTAGTTAAATGATGAGAACCAAAATCTTGTGGCAAGTGTTACCGGCTTCAGGTCTAGGGTAACCTGCGCCAGGTACAAGCCACTGTTGTTACAGGGTGTAGCCGCCAAAAGCTTAAAAGAAGCAGGCAGCATTTAGAAATCTCCCAACATACCTCACTTTATTCTGATTTGCCCAGAGGTGTATAACTGCTTCAGTCTCTGCCTAGATCAACATGACGATCTGTTAAGCATTGGTACATACCAGTTTCTTTCGCTTAACAATAGTGTACCAGTAGTGGACAGAAGTTTTGGCAGTGACACAAATGTTGTGTTTTGCAAAATTCAGATTGATCAGAGTGATCAGATTCATATTAATTTGTTGCAAAAGAGCTTTATTAGTATAAAAAGTTAACTTTATCACAAAAACCCATTATTTTGGCCCTGGCACAAAATGATCAGCTAAAAGTGTCCAGAAAGCACAAGGACCATCTCCTCTTGAGGAGTCAGCTACAGAAGCGTGTAGCCACCAGCGGAGAGCTGACTCAGTATTGGCAGCCAGAGGCTGTGAGTGCATCTGCACGCAACAGTAAGGCAAAGACGTTTGGACAGATGCCTTGTGTCAAGAAGCGCAGCAAAGAAGCAACTTTGTTCCAAGAAAAACATCAAGGACAGACTGAAATTCTGCAGAAAGTACAAGAATTGGGAGGTAGAAGACTGGTGCATTTATTGTTTTGGATGAATCATCCTTTCAACTGTTTGGGACATCTGGAAAATCAATTGTCTGCAGAAGGAAAAGGTGAACGCTACCATGAGTCCTGTGTCACTGTCCCAACAGTGAAACATCTTGAGACAATACATGCGTGGGGTTGCTTCTCATCCAAGGGAGTAGGCCCACTCACAATTCTGCCCAAGAGCGCTGCCATAAAAAAAGAATGGTATCAAAATGTCCTCCAAAGGCAACTTCTCCCAACATTCCAGGTGTAATATGGTGATGACCTGTGTATTTTCCAGCATGCTGGAGCACCATGTCACAAGGCAAAAGTGATAATGAAGTGGCTCGAAGATCATAATATCAAAAGTCTGAATCTGTGGCCAGAAAACTTCCCAGATCTTAATCCCACTGAGAACATGTGGTCAGTTCTCAAAACGTGGGTGGATAAGCAGAAGCCCACATATTGTGATCATCTCCGAGCCTAAAAAGGCAAGAATGGATCATCAACAGTCAGGATTTGGCCCAAAAGCTGATATTGAGCATGCCGGAGCGAATTGCTGAAGTTATGAAGAAGGGTCAACACTGTAAATATTCACTCTTTATATAAATGTAATGTTTTTGAAAGCCTTTGAATTTTATGAAATGTTTATAATTGTTCTACAGTATACCATAGAAATGTAAAAAAAATAATCTGAAAATGCTGATTCAGCAAAGTATATTCATTGGTTAAACAATAGTACTGTTGCAAACTATCAAGAAGTACATATACCACAGTGTGCTGATTAGAGACCAAAGTCCCCCGAACACGTTAATTTTCAAACCAAATAAATACAAACATTTTCTAAGGAAGAAGGCAGTTCTGTTATCACAGTGCTCTGTGTTGATGAGATACCAGTCAAAGCAGTTTGATCTTCAAAGCAGGTGACTTTTTGGAGATACAGCTAAATACTGTATCTGTGTCCTGTAAGACAGCCATTAACCATAACCTGTAACAGAATTAATCGGGAAATTTGCCTTTTCACTTATCATCCCAGTTTCACACAAAGGGTGCCTACTCCCCTTCATCTACTGGCTTTTACGTTTGCTGTTTACATGTTTTTTTCCCTGGCAGCAACACACAGAAATTTCCTTTTCTTTAAAATACTGATTTCAAGTCCATCACACAAGAGCAGTTGTCAATTCCAAATAACGTCTGCAGTTGTTGCAAACCGTTATGGAATCTAAAATGCAGGGTATGCATATAAATGAATTTATTATTCATACAATTTTTAATAACAGCTGAAAAAATAATCCTATAAAATGTGGTGCCATGCAGCTGACAAAACAAATGTTATTTACGTTATCTGCATTTCTTATTTTTTTCTAAATCTTGTTATATTTACATCAAGACTTATTTAAGTAAACACAGTTACTGTGCCTCTATTAATAACACTTGTAAATAGTTTTAACTGCACATGAGATATATATTTCTTAAGGAATTATTTGTTAAATCATGAAAGAATATTCAAAACTATGAACCCTCAGTTCTCCAGTCACAAAATCCAGGCCTCAAAAAAGACAAATATTTATTCATTTCTTTTGAATCTGATTATTGCTTAAAGCATGTGGGATTACTGCATAAGGCTTCAAACTACTACTGCTTCACATCGAATATTAGCATACTGCATCTGCCTTGAGTGCTTAGTAAGACAAATAAAGGAATATCAGTTTTTACACCATAAACACAATAAACAGTGGCAATCATTCTATTTGTTTATTTAGTTTTTAATATCTAGTGCTTTGGGAAGCCAAAGTAAACGCCAGTGATGCTTCAGTATAATCTACACCACATGTCGCAGCTAGAACCATATTATTCCACTCAGTCTGTCTATTTCAGCTCAGGAATAATAATTTAGTTACATTGTTCTAAAAACCTTTATAAATCCACCATTTCTGTAGACTAGTGACCCTCAGAATTTATTTAGCTAATAATGTTTCATCTGGGCGGCACGGTGGTGCAGTGGGTAGCGCTGCTGCTGCCTCGCAGTTAGCAGACCCGGGTTCGCTTCCCGGGTCCTCCCTGTGTGGAGATTGCATGTTCTCCCCGTGTCTGTGTGGGTTTCCTCCGGGCGCTCCGGTTTCCTCCCAAAGACATGCAGATTAGGTGGATTGGCGATTCTAAATTGGCCCTAGTGTGTATTGGTGTGTGAGTGTGTGTCCTGTGGTTGGTTGGCACTCTGCCCGGGATTGGTTCCTGCCTTGTGCCCTGTGTTGGCTAGGATTGGCTCCAGCAGACCCCACGTGATCCTGTGTTCAGATTCAGCAGGTTGGAAAATGGATGGATGGATGTTTCATGTTAACAGTATCTCTGGCTTGTTGGACTTGCTCCTGGCCACAACAGGACTGGGTCAAGTATTGCTTCTGAATGAGGTTCTGTTTCATTACACCATGCATTTATTTGACAAGTCTTTTGTCTTCAGAAAAAAATATAAAGAGAATCTTTGCAAGCAAAGAGAGATCATCCACTGGAAATTATTTAGCATTACCTATAACAGACCAACATACCCGTAGCAAAAAGTCAAAAATATATATTATAAAATTATTTCCAAACTATTTTTAAAATGTAGGCTATAAATTATCAGTTAAATGTATATATTAATTAACCCGAAACAACTTTTAAGTGGTCTTAAACTTTTCAAAAATCTCTATCATATTAGGGACTAAAACTGCTCAAAAGGGTAAATAGGGGCCAATATGTCTGTCTTGCCTTTTCATATCCTACACCAATATAGCTTCCTTCTTGGGAAAAAGAAACATTTTACATTACCAAAATCATTTTCTATAATGTCCTCATCTCCCATGATTGTAATAGTTTATGTGGCCAATAAGTCTGGAATGCTGCTGTTTGAGGCCATTTTCACCTGCTCAGAAGCTGCTTGATTGTCCCATTCTGGGCTGAGTAACTGGATGCAGGATTTGTTTTATTTATTCTTTTTTAGAACCAGTATATGGAGGAATATCTCTCTATTATATAAAAAAATCCTGCGACGAGACGAGACTTTTTTGTAGAGATTTTTTCAAGTCCCGTGAGACTTTGGCCATGAGATTTTTTTCAAGTCACGCCCTCTTCTCAAACATATTCAACCACACACACGGTCCTCTCACCTCTCATTCGTGTGAATGGTTTTAACAGACACAGTTCCTGCTCTCTCAGCTCTTATAAATTTTAAAATTTTCCTCACTTTAAGTTCCCAATTAAAAAAGATGTATTATGTCCAAATCTTATTGAAGAATTTCATCACGCCAAAAATGTTGATCGGTTACACTGCAAATTGGTTAAATGCGTATCAATAGACTATGCTGAAACTGTTGGTGGTGATCGTGCTGAAGATGAAAACATCAACTTACAATATCCCTGTTAACACGGTCTGGTCATCCACCAAACTAATTACTGTAGAATGAAGGATGTATCCAAGAAAGGTAATGTGGTAAATCTTCCGTGGATAACATTAGAACAAAGGAGATCTTGATATGCCAATCATATTAAAACGTGAACAATTTCCTGTTAGAATAGCTTTTGCAAAGACAATTAACAAATCTCAGAGCCAAACATTTGCAAAACTCGTTTTTTAATAGAGAGAAAGAAATGAAATTCAGTCACGGGCAGTTATACATTGCGTTGTCATGATGAAAATCCAAACACAGAATCAAAATTCAATGCTTAGCTGGCTGCTAAGTCTGTCGACTTTTCCTGTTCTCGCACTACTGCCCCAACATACAGCGTGTTGCAACTATGTGTTGATAGAGAATATTTAGAATGTTCAACTCATTACAAAGGCTATATATACTTGGACCACCTGATAGAGACTGGATTCAGGAAAATGTGTTCTCTCTGATGCCCACCACCTTCTCCTTGGTTTTAGAAACATTAAACTGCAGATGACACCTGCATCCCTCAATGAATTCATCATACAGGCTTTGCAATTCTTTCCTTTTGTCCGTCGCTTAACTTCTAAATAGCTACAGACTCATCTAAAAACTTGTAAAAGTGTCATGTCCATGATTTATATTTGAAATCTGATGCATTTAGGGGTAAATGATAGCTATGTGCTGCTGATCACCCAGATCTGTAACCTCAAATTAGTGAAGACGTCTGCTATCCAAGGCACTCCGCTAGTGTCCACCTTTCCTGACTTTAGCATATTTCCCAGGAGTAAGAGCTGTTTGGTGTTAATGACAATAAATAAGTAAAAAAAACCATGATGGTCAAAATAGCTGTCTGCTATATCTACAAGACAATGCCTTTGTTTAGCAGTTAGATGATGGCGTCACCCACTCTGGTGTATACCTACAGACAAACCGCAGTGGTTCAGGGCTGTTTTCTCCTGGGATCTATGATGGCTGACTACAAGCTTTTACATAATGTGAGATATCCATCCATCCATTTTCCAACCCAATGAATCCGAACACAGGGTCACGGGGTTCTGCTGGAACTAATCCCAGCCAACACAGGGCGCAAGGCTGGAACCAGGGCGCCAACCCTCCACAGCATAATGTGAGATACTTAAAAAGAATTCTGTAGGTAAAATAGTGAATTATATACCTGGGAACACCAGTGAAAACTAAAGAGAAGTGTCCATATTCATATCCAAGAAGCACTTTTTTAAATGAAGATAATGGAAAACTGAAAGTAACCTCTAAGTCTAGGAGTGTATACAGAGATGACAATACAATTATAAAAAGCACCCAAATCCAACATTGAGGTTACTTAACTATTAGATGACCATAGGCTTTATGTTCTCCATGTTATTTGTAAAATTCTAATTTTGTTTTTTCCAAGTAAATTTTAGTATTAAGTGTGAAGGTCTTGAGCTGCAGTCTGGTGGGTAGAGTATTTCCAATGCAAGTTGTGGTTGCCATCTCCATTTAAATAATTATTATAATAATTATATGGGATTAGAAAGCCATACCTTTTACTATATTTCCGAGCATCTTTGTTTTGTTAGAATACATCAATTATTGAAGTCACTTACACCATTTGTGACTGTTCATAAGTGGCATGTTGAACTAAATTGAGAAAAGCTATATCATCTTAACAGCAGCCCATTAGCTTTATGTGTATATCTGCTTGTCAAATTAGTATAAATATCTGATTCTTATTGTTCTTTTTCTCACCTGTTGATTAAAAAAATGTGCCTGTCCATATTAGTATTCATGAAAATCAACATCAACTGGTAATTTAATGCGTTCTTGTAAAGACGCCAACCAAAACAAAAGAAACATATCAAGTAGAGCCTGTTTAGTTCTTTGTACTTTGCCTTTTGTTTTTGTCAGTCAGTCAGTCATCATCCAACCTGCTATATCCTAACACAGGGTCACCGGGGTCTGCTGGAGCCAATCACAGCCAGCACAGAGTACAAGGCAGGAACAAACCCTGGGCAGGGTGCCAGCCCACCGCAGGGCACACACACACACACACCTAGCACACACTAAGGACTTCTGTATTTGTGTTTTGTTTTAATGTTTAAAGTATAGCATGGATATAAAACACAAAAGAGGTGCCTAGATTTGAACAAACAGACAGACGGCATTTCAAAGTGTCTGACATTTCAGGCAGTGTGGCTCTCTTTAATTTGCCAGATGGTCACACCATACAAGGGCAGAACTGAAGCTATAAGGATCTCTCCTTTGTTATTTCTACTGATAGGTTACACAGAATCTGAAAAAAAAAAAAAGTAGACAGAGACAAGATTATTTATTTTAAATACTGTTCTGAAATTAATATTCATAACCAGTAAATGTAACAGCCCTGCTTAAAACTGGAAGAACATACTCATGAATCGAATTTGCTTTAATTTAATTTAATTTTGTTTTTTTTTCTAGCTGTTTCAAAGACATGGAAAATAAGATAAGAGTCAGAAAATTTTCTTTATTGTGATTCAAGTCATGCATTAAAATATCAGACGAACAGGATGAAGTATGGTTAGGATTTCCTAGAGAAAACAAAACCAAGCTTTTGCTTCTCTTTAAATTACCTTTAATACTTCCTAATATTTCAGTCATTGTTTTTTCTCTGTTTTCATAAACAAAGTATACAACAGTACATCGGACACATATCATAAAATGCTGCAGTTTTCTTTATTATTATTGAAAGCGTGTCATTATCTGTACAAATTTTTTATAGGCATATTCTGAATTCCTGTTGTGCTTTGTCAGAATATGCCATTAAGCAGTACTGTCAACGTAGACCTCTGAACTTTATCAGTAACTGCTATATACCTTGTTCACATTTTTAAATATTTGTTAATTTGTTAATATTTTAAATTTGTTTGAAGCTGTAATTAGAAAACTGAATTCTTACTAATGGGGTGACTCAGTGGTGAGCACTGTTGCCTTGCTCGTCAACTATTCTGGGTTCAAATCCCACACTGAATCAGATTCTACAATGAGTCTCCATGTTTTCCTTGTGTCTCTATAGTTTTTTCCAGGTACTCCAGTTTTCTCTTCATATAATAAGACGAATGTATTCTGTTTCCAAGTCTCAGAAAGAGAGGAGGCAGAAGGAAACCAAACAGTGATGGAGGAGGTCACAATACTCTCAATGCTGGATGAGTAAAAATTTCACAGTATACACCTTGATATGCCAAGCTTCTTAAGCTAGCAAAGGAAGAACAATCTCTGCCTGGCTATCTTGATGATGGAGGTGATGTGCTTGTCCCATTTTAATGTGTTAGTGAAAGTAGTCCCCAGGAATTTAAACGACTGAACCAGGGACACAGTCCAGCCATTAATTTGGACAGTTAGTGGTGGAGAACGGACAGGTGGGCAGTGAACAGTTAAGGTGGACAGTTAGTGACTTGTCAGCAGAAATCAGTCCTCATTTCCGTTGTCTTAATAGAATTGAATGCCAAGTTGTTACCATAACACCATTCTACAAAATGGCCTACCTCTCTTTGCTAGGAATACTCATCATTATTGGAAATCAGCTCCCCTGTGGTGTGTCATCTGCAAACTTTAGGATTTTTACAGATTTTTCCATAGTTTAACATTATTCATGATGCTGCATATGCTGTCTATCTCTTTTAACTGTTGATTATTTAATCTTTATACTCCCCTGCAAGTTAACAGCATGGCATTTATGAATATTGTAGTCATGGATTTAAAGCATATTTTATTAATGTTTAAATAAGAAAAATGTAATATGCAACCAAATCAATTTTTACAAGAGAATCCATTAAAAACTATTCGTAGGGTTCCTACAACCACATTAAAGGAAACAATAAAGAGTGGTTGAGAAAATAAAATAAATTCACCATCTATAAATAAAAGACAGTTTCCTGTGTTGGCACCAAAAGTGATAAAAACATGAAGGCAGGTAGCTTAATAGCCTACTCGTATAAAAGTAGCTTAATGACTTACAAAGGCGTATTAATGTTTATTACTAGACATTCCTCCGGAAGAAACTGTGCAAAACATTCTGTTTGGTTACAGTTTTGATTTTTCAGGTTTAGTCACTACTTTGATCTACCTGCACACAACACATGAAAAGCAGCAATCGGTACATCCTGCGATGCTGCACACGTAGCAAAAAGAAGATCCTACGCAGTGCATGAAAACTGCCAAGTCAGCTTAACTTGCATGTGTCATAGAAGTATTTTCCATACAAGTCTGAGTGATGCTATTTTTGTTATTAATATGTTTAATAAAGCACACAATTTATAACCATGCTTACAAACTACAAAAGCAAAATGAATAAAAATCTCTAAATACTGAATCCCATCATAGCATTAATAGAGTTTGAAGGAACCTACATATTTATTAAACTGTCTGTTCTTATAAAACACGGCAGCATGCTGATCTTGGTAGACCTGAGTGAATTTTTTGAAATTTACTCCTTGCTTTAAATTCAAAAACCATTTTTATTAAAAGAAGCCACCTGGCATTTCTGCACAGATGTGTGATGGCTGAATGGATGGAATAGAGATGTGGAAAGCAATGAGCAGAATGGAATTTTTTAAGAACGTCTTGAACTGTGGGCAGGTTCACAGACACTTTGTGTGATTTTCGGTTACGGCGGCAGCACCAGTACTTTTCCATTTCCTGCACTGAGCTAAGCTCTTCAGCAGGCTCAGTGCAATATACCTTGTAATTTCATTTTCTAATATGTGTCACACACATTATTCACAGCATTCATTAAGCGAAACACTTCCACAGGCCCTGCATTTCAGTTTAAGTAGAAAATAATCTAAAAAGAATACAGATCCCAGAATGTGTCACCGATTGTCAGTATTTCACACATCTCAGTGCTGAAGGAAAGATTTCAGCTCATGTATAATTCATGAGAAGGGCATATTATTCTTAGCCTGGGCAGGGTAGAATTACCTCATGTCTCGGTTTTACAGAATTTACCGTAAAAAGTCTCAGTTTTTTTACTCTTCATGCTGCTTAGGTCAATATTATCAATATATTTTTTTAAGTGAGTCTTTGAGATTGGGTTTCAATAATTTTGGAAAATACATTGACCAGTTAAAGGATTTTAGATAGATAGATAGATAGATAGATAGATAGATAGATAGATAGATAG
>JANRMT010062840.1:8126134-8169016 GCA_026402145.1 Polypterus bichir lapradei | reverse complement strand
ATAGATAGATAGATAGATAGATAGATAGATAGATAGATAGATAGATAGATAATCACTTTTGTCCCCAGGGGGCACTTTGGCTTTTTATAGAAGCTCTTTAAATAAATAAACACATAATTAGGTAGATAAGTAAATACATATACAGACATACATTATACAGTAGTCTGAACACACACCACAATAATTATAATACAAAAAAATTAAAAAGAAAGAAAACTTTTGAATTGGCTGTCACAGTCATAGTGAGGAATTATTCATATGTATTGCTGTTATAATAATGGAGCACCTGTAGCATTTTCTGAGACATTTTCCTGAATATTTTTTTGGCTGAAAGTCCTCAGAATTAGTGTGTCATGGAGAGGATGTGCAGCATTGTTCATAATGGCACTCAGTTTTGTTTTAATTCTCTCTGTCGCTATTACCTACAGGGGGTCCAGAGTGCATTCTAAAACTGAGCTTTCCCTTTTAATTAGCTTGTTAATTTGGTGGGCCTCTTCTGGAGTGATGTCACCAGTCCAGCACACCACAGCACAGAAAACAACACTGGCCATCAAAGAGGTATAAAAGATGTGAAGTATGTTGCTTCCCTCATTAAAGGAACACAGTTTTCTAAGGTAAAAGATGTCTTCTCTGCCCTTTCTTATATAGGTCCTCTGTGCTCTAACACTAGTCCAATCTGTCATTAATGAGGGCCCCAAAGTAGGAACGGGCCACCTCTACATCCACTCCCTGACTTGTGACAGACACAGAGGCTCTTTGGTGTAGTGAAAGTCGATAACCAGTTCCTTGGGTTGGCTGATGTTAAAATTTAGACAATTTTCTTTGCACCAAGAAACAACCCCCTCTCCTCTGTCTCATCCCCTTTATCAATACACTCCATAAGTGCAGAATCATCTGAAAACTTCTGCAAGTGCCATGACCTGGTGTTATATTTATGGTCTGAGGTGTTCAGAGTGAAGGACTGTTCCTTGTGGTGCTCAAGTGTTACTCACACAGTCCTTGAGCCTCACAAACTGCAGTTTGCCTCACAGATAGTCCATTATCCAGGAAACCATTGGCTCATCCACCTGCAAATCTCTGCATTTACCCCGTAACAGGGATGGCTGGACTGAAAGCACTGGAGAAATCAAAAAACATAATCATCACAGTGCTACTAGCTTTGTCCAAGTGAGAATAACTTTGCATCAAAAGGCATGTGTGACATACAAAGTTAAAAACGTTTGCTTTCTTGCATTCATATCTGTTTAAAACATTTTTATCTTTGCTTCTTGTGCCATATGCTTAGAACTACCCATCTTGCAAATTATATGTTATGTTCACCTATATCTCCCTTATGCATCCTGGCTCTGGTCATGTGTTCCACATATACTTTGCTGTATTCATATTTACCACATGTTGCTTGCCTGTCTTCACACCTGTCGTGATCAGTTGCATGGCAAAAACTATTTTCTGCCAGTCACCCTAAACTCGGTTGTCTGGCTGCAAGTGTATTTTAATCCTGTCAAGCGTGCACGTCGGAGGATCTCCTTATGGGCTTGTCAAGGTATGTAATATCCCTCTGGGACAAGAGGGGGTGCTATCGCTAACACTGTCTTCTTCTTCTCTCCCTGAAGTACCAAGAAACCGACCAGTGAGGGCAACTGATTCTGCCCATCCAGTTTATATTATAATATTTACTCAGCAGTTCATTTTCAATATTTGGCCTTTCACAGTAAATCATAAAATGTTAGATCCACCCTGGTGCCAGACCATTGAAGATGAAATGATGTAGTAAATTTCAAAACCAATCGGACTGTCTAGTAATATTATTGCTAATGGATTGCTTGTGGCTGCAGCAGGACATGGTGAAGATACTTCTTGTTTTAGATTACATTAGAATCAATCAATCAAGTGATAAATAAAAATAAACTTATCAAGCACATTGGGTGGTAAAATTAAATTGCCTAATAGCACTGGGCAGAAAAGACCCCCAGAGGTGCTGTGGTGCACTGTGGTGGAATAAGCCTGTGGCTAAAAGTGCTCCAAGAGAGCGCCTCCTGGAGGCTAACAGAGGGGATTTTTCATGAGGGCATCCAATTTTGTCACCATCCTCTTTTCCACAGAAGTGTTCGCCCTGATAGGTTTGTTTAGGCATTGTGCTTCTTTTTACCTCAGGTTGCCACCCCAGAAGACCACAGTGTAGAACACCACACTGACTACTATGGACTGGTAGAACATTTCCAGCAGTTTGCTGCACACATCAAAAGACCTGAGTCTCCATAGCAAGTACAGTCTGCTCTGGCCCTTCTTGTCCAATGCCACTGTGGTGACAGACCTGTCCACTTTACTCTTTATGTGAGCCCCCAGCTACTTGTAGCTCTGCACCACTTCCACGTCCTGCCACTGAATGGTGACTGGTCTCAGAGGCTTCCTGGCACGCCAGAACTCCACCACCACCTCATTATATTCAGTTGTCATGTCTGCTTGAGCCAGTAGCACATTACATGACTTCTAGTCAGGGTGGATATTAAATTTAACAATTACAGGTAGTGATCTCATCACCAGCATGTCAGATCACACAATGCAGAGGATGACATAGTATATCATTCTGTGATGACCTTCTAGCACAGTGTCACATTTCCAAAGTACTCCATGTTTGTCCCTTTTCCTGAAGGCATTGGCACACTGCCTGTCAGAGCTGGTGCTGTATGAATGCTTTATGAAGTCAGCCACACTCTCTGCCTTTTTACTTTCTCATATACATAGTATAGAGAAAGTATAGGAATCCTGAAAAAAATTCGACTTTGATGAATCTTGACATTTAGACCTTATTGAGTCCGAAAATAAAATGTTTGAAATTATGTGTGTAAACACGATAACTCGAAAACGCTTTGCCCTCGGTCAATGAGATTTTCAACACCTGCTCTATGTCCAAAATAAGGAATCCTATCAACTTTTGGGCCACGTCCAGCAACTGGAAGTGATACTTTAACTAAACACTTTTGTGAATTTTCAAGTAAACTATGGTTATAATTACAGATAGATGATTCAAATTTTGTATAGATATATATAATGATAAAATGCAAACAGATATGAAATTTGAGAAAAATTACTCAACCAGAAGTAGTTATTTATTGAAACAACCACCTGATTTTTTTGTATCATGGACATATAAATGTGTATACGATTATTAATTTTATTTTAATTTATACATTATCAGTTTAATAATATTGTGTAAACATTGAACCTGTCAGGTAAATATAGAGATGTAATTGGAACAATAAGCTGCTACGTCCCCGTTGTGTTCCTGGTAATACATTTAATTTTAAAACTTTTTTTTTTATTTCTGCCATCTTTATTATAATTACAGTAAATGTAGCTAAAGGCAGTTTTACCTATAGCAATTTATTGCAACAAATATTATATAATGCTAACACTTTTTTTTTTTTTTTTTTTTTTTATTAATTTTATTACAATCCATACAAAGCAATCAAGTTTTTACAAAGAGAAAAATAGTTTTTAGGTGACTATAACTTTTTTATTTTGCACATAATCAAGGTGACGCATATGATGAAAAATTCCACCACTGTTTTCGACCTCCCTAAGTGCGAAAATATCATTTTAATATAAAGTTTGATTATAAATAAAGATAAATGATTGTGTATCAATATTATCAATTAATTATGATGAGAAACAAAGACATAAGAGGTGTGATCAAAAAATACGGTGAACGTTTTAAAAAAGAAACGTCACCCTCAAAATACTCTTCTCCACTTCGAATGCACTTTTCCCAACACTCCTGCCAATTTGCGAAGCAGTTCTGGAAGTGTTCTTTCGAGAGTGTCTTTAGTTGGGCTGTCATGGCTGCCTGGATGTCCTCAATGGATTGAAATCATTTGCCTTTCATGGTCATTTTCAATTTAGGGAACAGCCACAAGTCGCACGGTGCCTGATCCGGCGAATAAGGTGGATGCGGAGACAGCGTAATGTTTTTATTCGACAGTAATTGTCATACTAGAAGGGATGTTTGACAAGGAGCGTTGTCATGATGAAGAATGAAACCGTTTCAACATTTTACTTGATGTTGAAGGATGTCCTGATCTTTTCTCGTCTTCAACCAAGTCAGATCCATTACGAAATCGATCAAATCACTTGTCAACTGTCTTAATTGTCGGTGCAGTGTCACCATAAACCGATTTTAACATCTGATGGGTTTCCTGAGCTTTTTGCAATTTGAAACTAAATTTCATGTTAATGCGTTGCTCGATATCCATTGACAAACTTGAAAAACACACTCAACAGTGGCACGCAAACGACTGACAGCATCAAACCAGTTGAAACTTGTCACAAACTCGGCTCTAGGATGGACATGTCAGAATCCACATTGAATTCTTTTGCGCTGCTCTTGGATGGTGCTCTGCATCAACATCCACTGTACTTTTTGATCACACCTCATATGATATTTGAGAAATATTGGGCCACTGGTAGTGGTTCTTATGACCTTTTCCTCTATCTCAATATACGAGAAAGCTGAGGGGAGCACACTCCCGATTTTTTTTTTCTCTTCATGTAGTCATGGTTTGTAAAACATGAGACAGCAAACAGGCAAGCCTCTCTTCTGTTCCAGAGGTTCAAAACACCCACGTTCCTTAGTTTTTGTAGCTGTAATATTTGAATTGTACTTCCAAGCGAGCGCTTATTGGTTTCCCGTCTCACACACACAAGCGGCCCATACAACTTAAGGCAAAATCAAACCTGTTGCTGGGTATTTCAGACTACGCCACTGGGTGTCATGGGAGCATACCGTGACTGTTAAGATTATGTAAATAATGTCTGCAACTGGAAATCTCTATAAAAGCTGTGTAATATGACAGGATCTTCAATATAAGCATACATTGCGAAATGACCGATAACTTCTGTCATGACGTTTGTTGGTTCCTGACTGTAAGGTGAGCCCAACTGGCATGATCTTCTCTGTTAACTGGTGGTGCCACTGAATGTTTCTATAATCTTGACTGCCTTAATCAGACAATAATAATATTAAACTATTATATTATGATCTGCAGTTCACTGCATAAATATATTTAGTACATTATTAGGTACTATGTAAAAAAAGAAGGCAATATATTTCCTAAAGAAAGAAGTCTGTGTTTGACAAATGCCGCGGTTATGAAAAAGTATAATCCGTTAAAGAGCATAACTCCAATATTTCAGAAAGAGGCCGACTTAATTGAAAGTGAAAAATCAATTAAGGTGCAGTAAAGTATGAAAAACTTTCAGACAACTTTAAATGGTGCAACTTTGAAAGCAGTTAAGTTGCTCCAGTACAATGCATTTAGCAGTCTCCTTTCATCTGGGAATGGGCTCCCACTGGGTGAAAGAGGAATAAATTCGCTTTGTATCAACATCTGGCATGGCTGCGTCATAAAAAACACATTACTGAAACGACATTTCTTTTAAAGAAAGAGACGCTAGAAAGTTGCAGCCAGCTTTTACCAAAGGCCAGATGGTTTAATGACACGTTTATGTATACAAAAGAAATATAAATAATATACAGTATCTGATAAGCACTTATGTAACACAAGTTTCCAAGTGTATCTCTCAGTTCTCCTCAAGGATCAAGGATCTTTTATTGTTATCCATGTGCAGAAATGAAATTCGATACTCAGGTCCAGATCATTAAACAGTGCCCGCGATAACCCTGTAAAAAAAAAACAGTACATAATGAAAAGTAGCCCCTTAACCCCATAGACTTTGTGATAAAGGTTGCACAGATAAGCAATAATAGAACAAAATAACATTAATACATTGTAATCAGAATATAAGTTTAATATATCACTGTGCTCTGTGCAAATATTTGAAATCTGCTTTTCTTTTCTTCTCACATGTACAGCTAACACAAAGCCAGATGTAGTACAGGAGCCCAGCACTTAGAACTACTAGGCAAAGCATTTTAAGATCAGACAAGTTAAGGACAACTGCGAAATGGGCATTGTACTATTTCTGTGTGTCAGAGTCAGCAAGACATTTGATCTTCTTTTCCTTGTTTGGAATGGCATGATTCACCTACATGGGGGCCTGCACATGGAGAAAGAGGATAAAACCTTGGAACATTGCCCACATGGCACACCTTTGAAGCCAACGTAATGATGGGAGATACTGTCATCCGATCCGGACAATCCTTCTAATGCAGCGACGAAAATGGCAGACTCTACACATCAGGCCCCCACTACTCGAAAGGTCTTTTCATGGCTTCCTTGTCTGTTATGCCGTGTAAACCTTCATTAGAAAAAGCTAAGTTATTTCTCCTATATGATTTCTTACCGTCGTATCACTAAGGGAGGGGTATCGCCTCTTTATATTATATCTATATAGTTTTGGGTTATGTAACACACCGCAATTATAAAAGAACTTATTCCAACAAGAGAGCTAGCGCCCCCTGCTGGATACATACATGAATACAGGTAAGATAACTACGGCTAAAATAAATTTCTTTGCAGTATGCCCCGTAATTATCAGCAACTAAAAAGGCAGCAGCAATTGTTTACTACTGAAACAAAATGGAAGTGTAGTATAAATCACACAGTCAGATTTAGTGATATTGGATGCTTTAGTCTAATAGCATTCAAGAAGAAGAAGCTCCTCAATTTGGAACTGCTAGCCCATAATACTCCTAGATTCATATTGATAACAAATTCAAGAAAGAAAGTGAAATTTAATAATTAATAATTAAACATTAGGGTAAGTTCTCCACAAGGCTAGAGTTATTCTTTATCATATTTCTAACAAACACACATAAAAAAAATAGAAAAAATAAACAATATTTAGTGGTTACTCCATTTGGCAGTTTTTAGGTCATCTGAACTGCACAGCATGCAACTGTTCACCACTTGCGGACTGTGACCATTAGGGTGGCGCCACCAAGCCCCAAACCTCAGACACAACACCACAGGGACATGTCCCCAAGTTCAAAACAAGTATTTATTGAATAGTGTAATTTTAACAGGCTTCTGTTCACACAGCACAATCCTTTTCTCTTTTTCTCTCTTCTGCTCCTTCCAGGTGACTTTTGTCCGTCTCCTCGGGGGTGAAGTGGAGGGCTTCCTTTTAAGCCCCAACCCAGAAGTACTTCCGGTCCCAATTTCTTGTCTGTGGAAAGCACTTCCAGGTCAGGTGGAACCTGAGCCTTCACTTTCTCAGCAGCTCACCCTTGTGGCCCCCATGGAACACAACAGGGCAGGCTTATGAGACCACAATTCCCATGTTGCCCTGAGGGCATCTATACCAGGGTTCACCATAAGGGAAACTGCCACCAAAGTATTGGGGAACAACCTGCATGTGAGAGACAATCTCCCTTTGTCCCATTTATGGGGTCTTCTGACCTGGAAAGAGCCCATTACTTATCCCAGTCAGAATGCTCCATCCATTCTGTCATTTGGTATCCCAGCTAGGCATGTGATTCTGTCCAGTGATGCTGAGATGCCAATGCTGTTGCTTTTCCCTTCTGTACAGTTCACTGTGTTGGCCTCTCGACTAGGTAAGGGAAGGTAGTCCATCTTGGCTGGGACGTCAGTCCATCCATTACAGGGTCTACAACATTAGTACAGAGTGACACAGAAAAACAGGAACTTTTGAAATGCGTAGTGGCAGCCATGTACAGTTGGCAGCACTGTGGAACAGGGACCTTGAGCTGTAAACAATCTCGCCATTTAGTAATTTAGTAATCAATTGCAAGGCAATCAATGGCAGCTGTGCGAGAATTGTTCGGTAACCGTGTCATCTCAAGATTCGGTGACATTTCCTGGCCCTCAAGATCACCGGATTTGTCCGTTTGTGATTTTTTCTTGTGGGACTACCTTAAGAGTCAGGTCTACATGACTCGGTCAAGGACACTGAATGAATTGAAACAAAGAATTCAAAACGAAATTCGTGGTATCCCACCTGAGATGTTGCAGCGATCAATGGGGAACCTCAACAGCAGATTGGAAGAATGCATACGTACAGGAGGACGCCATCTACAGGACGTAATTTTCAGACATTGATAATTTGGATTACTGTCTCTTAAAAGGCAAGTTGTAGTGGTTCAATTGCTGTCAATAAAATATTTTGTTGGATTTCTTCTATTTTTATTGGGTTTTTCAAAAGTTCCCGTTTTTCTGTGTCACCCTGTACTTTAAAGAAGCTGGAAATTTCTTTTAATGGTTTGTGACCAGTGGAAAAATAAACTGTTTATGTTCCTCATTCCATGTAAGTATATCATTGTACTTTTATATAAGACTTATTCCTCTTTCAGCTGTGTCATACAATACGGTCATTAATGCTGACCACTCACAAAATTCATTGAAGATTGGATTATCTGTCTACTGTTCTGGGGGTTTCTTGAGAACCAACTGAGAGACTTCTGTGCGTTTTTCCATCAGGGCATCAAAACAGGATGTTATTCTTTCTGTTACCAGATCCTCCAGCTTCAGCTTAAGACATCAAGGGATGTCTGGTAACGGCGGCCGCTGCGGACTTTTCCCCATCTTTATCTTTGTTTCTGCTGAGACTCTGTCATTCAAAGGGGCTAAAAAAGAAGGCCCTGCTTACTAGAATTTTCCTGAGACGTCTACTTAACACTAGAATTTTCTGAAAACTTCCACTTACTATTAGAATGTTCTCTGCTTCATTATTTTATTGTTTAGTATTCACTTAGCAAGTTAAGAACACCGAACAAGAGTATGTACATAGTAATAATACAGAATGCAGCGACTGCCAAAATGTTTCATAAATCAGGCCGAAATTTCACAGGTAAGCAAGCTGTCTCTAATGGGCAAAAATAAGCCTGGTGGGGAAATGATTCTCCAAACATTAATTCTTTGTATTGGTGTGTGGACCGCTCTAGTAAACATTCAGTCATGAAGCATTTTTTTGTGTTTCATGTTTAGTTGACGTAACAACAAAAGGGCAGTTTAAAGATGAACCATCCTCAAAAAGTGAAGAAGATTAAAGTTGAATGAAAGGTTTTTATGATTTTAAAGTGATTTTATACGTCATTTTTTTTAATGTGTTTAGTGCTGATGCAGTGGATGTTTCAAAGTTAATTTACCGTAATGATAGCAAAGTTGTCTTATCAAGCGTCACATGATCAATGGATAGCAATGAGATTTGAACCTAGGACACTGTGTCCATAAGGCAGCAAAGTAAATCAAATCATACAGTACAATATGTAGTGAAATGCTTAGTTAGTTAACTCCAAAAAGAATTAAAAAGGAGAAAAACAGTATACAGTATAAAAAAAATAATTAATAGAATTATAAATGTGTGATAAATAATAAGTAAATAAATGCATAATTAATAACTAGCTTGTGTGACTTTTACTTACCATTCATTTTAAATGATGAAAGTCAATCAGAAATTTTCTATTTCTGTGAACAGAGTCTATCCCAGCTGGCATGGGGCACAAGGGTGCCAGTTCCGTCACAGGACAAACACACACCAAACAAACACCAGGGTCAATTCAGCGTCGCCAATTCACCTAACCTGCATGTATATGGACGGTGGGAGAAAACCGGAGCACATGGTGGAAACTCACAGGGAGAACATGCAAACTCCTCTCGGGGAGGCAAACCCTGGTCTTCTTTCTGCCTGTGAGACAGCAGCGTTACTACTGCGCCAGCGTATGATGAAAGTGTATGTGACAGATAGTGTGTAACCTATACATGTAAAAAGGGAACACCAAATAAAGTACAATGAAAAGAAAAAAACAGTCAAAATGAGAGGAAAACATACCCTGTAAGCAGACACAGTTCCAGAAGGGCTGCTAAACACTGCTATAAACTCATCTATCCATTCTGTACCTGAATCAGCAGATACGATGGGGTCAGAAAAATTCCCATAAGGGAGGGGCATATTTCTAATTAACTTTAATGTAAATAAATGTAAGGCTTTATGGGTAGAAAGAAAAACATTACACAAAGGCTGACCTATCAACTTACTAGGTTATTGCTGCCTGTTTATCTTTAGTTGCTCTTGAGCAGAAAATCCCCCTCTGCTTTTGCTTCTACTTAATTAGTAATTCCCCTGCTCGCTTCGCTCACCAGTCACTTCGCGTCTCTGTCGCTCGCGTATGTGGATTTCCCTTTCACCAAACATCAAATATTTTAATTCTCATGAATACACCTCTTCATTGGGAAGAAACACTACTTTTCCCTGATGGCAACATGAATTAAACGATCTACAAGTCTCCGACTTAAACTTTAAAGCCGAACAATATCTACATACTTTGCTCATATCACCTATGTCCATAGACTTTCGAATTAAAGTAAAGTCATAATCTCTAACCTGCTCTGCATGTGTATCGCACTAATGTTTTTGAACCTTTTTACAATGTTCTACTTTGTCTTCTACTCTTTGTCTTTTATTTCCGACCCCGCTTGGAGCTGAGAGCACAGGAACTGTGTCTGACAATAGCATTCACACGAATGAGAAGTGATTGGACCGTAGGTGTGGTTGTAACTGTTTGAGATGAGGGCGGGACTTGTCAAAATCTCTTGGCAAAAAGTCTCGTCTCACGGGACCAGAAATTTTCTCTTGTGGGAGTTGAAATTACAGTTAGGTCCATATATTTTTGGACAGAGACAACTTTTTTCTAATTTTGATTCTGTAAATTACGACAATGAATTTTAAATGAAACAACTCAGATGCAGTTGAAGTGCAGACTTTCGGCTTTAATTCAGTGGGTTGAACAAAACGATTGCATAAAAATGTGAAGCAACTAAAGCATTTTTTAACACAATCCCTTAATTTCAGGGGCTCAAAAGTAATTGGACAATTGATTGACAATTGAAAGGCTATTTCATGGGCAGGTGTGGGCAAGTCCGTCATTATGTCATTATCAATTAAGCAGATAAAAGGCCTGGAGTTGATCTGAGTTGTGGTGCTTGCATGTGGAAGATTTTGCTGTGAACAGACAACATGCAGTCAAAGGAGCTCTCCATGCAGGTGAAAGAAGACATACTTAAGCTGCAAAAACAGAAAAAACACATCCAAGGAATTGCTACAATATCACGAGTGGCAAAATCTACAGTTTGGTACATCTTGAGAAAGAAAGCAAGTACTGGTGAACTCAGCAACGCAAAATGGCCTGGACGTCCATGGAAGACAACAGTGGTGGATGATCGCAGAATCATTTCCATGGTGAAGAGAAACCCCTTCACAATAGCCAACCAAGTGACCAACACTCTCCAGGGGGTAGGCGTATCGATATCCAAGTCTACCATAAAGAGAAGACTGCATGAAAGTAAATACAGAGGATGCACTGCAAGGTGCAAGCTACTCATAAGCCTCAAGAATAGAAAGGCTAGATTGGACTTTACTAAAGAACATCTAAAAAAGCCAGCACAGTTCTGGAAAAACATTCTTTGGACAGATGAAACCAAGATCAACCTCTACCAGAATGATGGCAAGAAAAAACTATGGAGAAGGCGTGGAACAGCTCATTATCCAAAGCATACCACATCATCTGTAAAACACGCTGGAGGCAGTGTGATGGCTTGGGCGTGCATGGCTGCCAGTGGCACTGGGACACTAGTGTTTATTGATGATGTGACACAGGACAGAAGCAGCCGAATGAATTCTGAGGTGTTCAGAGACATACTGTCTGCTCAAATCCAGCTAAATGCAGTCAAACTGATTGGGTGGCATTTCATGATACAGATGGACAATGACCCAAAACATACAGCCAAAGCAACCCAGGAGTTTATTAAAGCAAAGAAGTGGAAAATTCTTGAATGGCCAAGTCAGTCACCTGATCTTAACCCAATTGAGCATGCATTTCACTTGTTGAAGACTAAACTTCGGTCAGAAAGGCCCACAAACAAACAGCAACTGAAAGCCGCTGCAGTAAAGGTCTGGCAGAGCATTAAAAAGGAGGAAACCCAGCATCTGGTGATGTCCATGAGTTCAAGACTTCAGGCTGTCATTGCCAGCAAAGGGTTTTCAACCAAGTATTAGAAATGAACATTTTATTTCCAGTTATTTAATTTGTCCAATTACTTTTGAGCCCCTGAAATAAAAGGATTGTGTTAAAAAATGCTTTAGTTGCCTCACATTTTTATACAATCTTTTTCTTTACCCCACTGAATTAAAGCTGAAAGTCTGCACTTCAATTGCATCTGAGTTGTTTCATTTAAAATTCATTGTGTTAATGTACAGAACCAAAATTAGAAAAAAGTGGTCTCTGTCCAAATATTTATGGACCTAACTGTATCTCCGAGAAATCTCAGGATTTCCTTTTATAATAGAAAGATTTATTTTGGTAAAATACATTTACAGTATGTTAGTGCATTATAGGTGACCACTTATGACTACTTAGTTTACACCTTTGACCACACCAGTGCTGTTCACTCTGGCATACGTCTGCTGCAGATTAATGGTGGGACACAAATATATTAAAGTATGCTTCAAGCACAGTTAAATGAGGCAACATCTGAGGAGAGCACTGAATGTTTTTTTTTTTATATATTAGCAATAAGAGCTGCAGAGGATGATGCCTGTCTTGACAAAATCAGATTGTGGTACTTGTCTATCACAGGACATTCTCTCCCACTCATTCTTACAGGGAAAGTTTAGCGTTGCTGGTTAATGTAACCTCTATGTCCTTAGGAAGATGGTGGGAAGGAGTGTATGGAGAAAAACACTCCAGTCATAAGGAAAAAGTGGAAACTGTGCAAAGATGGCGACCAGGACTGGGACTTGAGTTCAGTCTCTAGAAGCTGTGAAGCAGCAGTAGCATTCAAAAATAATAAACAGAACTGTTCTGCTAAATAAACAGTGCTAGAATGGTGTGCCGCCTGGGATCAGCTCCTACCAAGTACCCCGAGTTCTTTTTTCCTCCCTGCCACCAACTAGCTTCCTATCCTGGGTTTGTTTCAGTATAGTCTTTAATGCTGTCTAGATAATAATAAAAATAATAATTAATTACATTTATATAGCGCTTTTCTTACTAATCGAAGTGTTACCCCACAGGAAGGACCCTCGACTCAAACCTATGATCTCTGTACTGCGAGGCAGTAGCTCTACCACTGCGCCTCCTACTCTCTGACTTCCAGGAGCCTTGTAACTGAATAAATAGTTCAGAAAATGAGTGGATGGTTGACCTTTTCCATAGCTGACACCTTTCCCAGATGATTTAGGGGTGTAGTATTATTCAGTTATTTCTATACTAGTTCTGCACGTCCAAGATGGGTTGAAATCGAAGGAATCAGCGTGGACCTCAGTGTTAACATTTGCAGCACACCATGCACTCTGTTTTATGCCATTGTGAGTTTCTTAAAAGCAGTGTTAATGTTTGTGATGTACCATCTGTTGGAATGACAAATACAGTACAAACATTTTATTTGTCAGAAGGGGACCTTTTTTCAATTTCCTGGGTAATCCAGTTACTAATTGTGTCAAAGGCTGTCTGCAGGATGGAGGTATTTGCTGTATTGCAAAGGAGTCACCACTTTGAAGTTTTTGGCTGGTTGACATTACAAACAATACCAAGTTGCGATAACAGAACTGCTCCTTCCTTGGAGGATGTCTGTATTTACCTGACTTGGAAATTAACATATTTGACAATATTGGCTTCTAATCAGCCGATCTGTACTCATTCATGGTTAACAATACATTTTGTTAACTTGTGTTTTCATTAATTGTTAAACCCAGGAAATTTAGATGTGCCATTGTTTAGTCCAGAACTGATAATGGCAGGGACTGAAGGAGATTTAAACATCTGGGCAGGAGAAGGCAAAGAGAGGGATCGTCCACTGAGAACGCTGCCAAGACTCACAGAGAGCACAGGGACCCACTGGCAGACTGGGGTACGAGGCTGGTGCGACGTGAGGGACACGGACGGCAACACTTACCCCGAGGGAGGAAGAGACAGTTCCACAAGAAGACGGTTGTGGGTCCAGCAAGTGAGGGAAGCTGCATGAAAGGACCGAGCAAAGCTGGCAGACAAGAAGTGAGGCGTACCTAGGTCACAGCAACACAAGGAGCCCAGAGTGGAGAAAAAGAACGACGAGGAGACGCTGACAGGGATTCAACAATTTGACAAAACTTCTATTGGGAAACGAGTGTCCAGTGAAGAGAGTGCATCCGTGGACAGTTGGACGATTAATTATTGGGGTAACACAGTGCACAAACTGGACTCTGCACCACTAAAGGTTGTATCCTCCAGTTCTGTTTTTGATGGACTTTTAGAGTGTGGGCTGTGTGTTTTCCTTTTTAAAAAAGGAAATTCGTTCTTGATATTGTTAGATTTTGTTTATGTTCATTTATCTTTTTAATGTACTTATTATTGCCTGGTGTAATAGAAGTTACTGTTGCTTTTCCTGAAATTACTGTTGTGTCTTTCATTGTGTGTTTACTCACCGCCCAATTTAAAGAAACCTGTGTGCTACTATTGGTAAATTTCAGGAGTTCCCAGTCTCTTGATAAAACTGGGTGGCGTAATCGGATATTTGAATGGTGTCTACCTGTAAGTGTGACAGCTAAAAATGTTTGTGATCCACCAACTTTTAGAATGACAGAGACTGGCTGGACATGCAGACAGACACGTAGACACCATATTTATAACATTAATAGAAATACACAGGGAGTCAGCTGCAGAGTTTGAATCGACTACTTTCAGGTTTATTCTTTTATGTGAATTTGTAAAAATGTACAATAAAAGCTCAGCAGTGAAATGTCACTGAGTTTATCTTGGTGACCTTATCTTTTATGTTCTCCTTTTGAAGAGACACACTGGTGCAGTTGTTCTCTTTCTATTGTTTGTACTCCTCACTGACAGACCCAGAGCTCTGGACTCTGCACAGTGTCTGTTTGAATGCTTACTTTAGGGGCTTTTTCTCATGCCATTTTCTCCAGCCCGATTTATTTTATGGTTGCATGGAAACTCTTCCCAGTCTTGGCATATAATTAACATTAGAATAAAAGTTCAATTGTTTTCTGAGCTTCAGGGTTACAAAAATGAGACACAAACGGCATTGTGGTTTTAAAAAATAAGAAAATAACATCTAAAGACCCATAAGCTATTAGCTACTTAGAAGCAAAACATTAAAAAAAATGTTTAGCAGAATGTTTGAAGGGAAAAAAAAAAAACTTTTTTTTTTCCATTTTAACAAACATGTGTAAGTAGCTCAGTAAAAATTTAAATTTTCCACTTTGCTTTTATGTGAGCAGTTTTCAGGTTTAAAACTTTTTAGATGTCTGCCTTTCTACTGGAAGTTTTGCTAGACTGCATTGTTTTTTTTTTCTAAAATTCCAAAGTTTTTAAGCAGTTTGATTAATTTCAATGATCGGAAAGACACTTTACAGTTAGACCGGTAGGTATACTGCTTTTAAAAAGTAGCCGCCCCTTCAAAGTTTTCACTGTTGATTGTTTTATATTTAAATCACATTGGATTTACTTTGGCTTTTTTGACGCTGACCAGCAAAAAAAGTCTTTGATTTCAAATTGAAATCAGATCTCTGTAAAGTGGTCTAAATTAATTGCAAATATAAAACATGAAATAACTGAATACAGAAGTCAGTATTTAGTGGATGTACCTTTGGCAGCCATGATGGAACTGACTCCGTGTACACAGGTCCCTATCAGCTTTGCACATTTGCACACTTCCATTTCTTCCCATTCTTCATTGCAAAGCTATTCCAGCTCTGTCAGGTTGCGTGTTGATCGCCGGTGAACAACTCATTTCAAGTCCAGCCACAAATTCTCGATTGGATTCTCACTTGGCCTTTCAAGGTTCTTAACATTGCTGTTTTTAAACCATTCTTGTGCAATGTTGTCTTTATGCTTGGGGTTGTTGTCTTGGAACAGCTGGAACTGGCTGGAACAAGCTGAAACTCAAATCTCCCAACCTGTAAGCTTCTTCCAGGATGCATTTGGTTTACTTCCAAGATTTCCCTGTTTTTTGATGCATTCATCTTACTCTCTACCATCAAAAGCCCTCCTGGGCCTGCTACAGAGAAGCATCCTCACAACATAATTCTGCCACCATCATGCTTCATGGTTTGTTTTGGATAATGTGCAGTGTTAAAACGTGGCATTTAGTCTGATGGCCAAAAAGCTACATTTTGATCTCACCAGATCATAGAAGCTTCATTCAGCTGATCGTAGAACCTTTTACCAGGTGACTTCAGAATCTCCCCTGTGCCCACTGGCACACTCTAGCTGAGATGTGCATTTTTTTAACGGAGGATTTGTCTTTGTCAGTCTCCTCTAAAGCTGCAACTGGTGTAGCTCTCAGGCAACAGTTGTTGTCTTCACCATGTCTTCAATAGTAACCACTGTATTTTCTAACTCCATCAGAATTCTTATAGGTCTCTTGGTGGCCTCCCTCACTAAGTCGTCTTTTTGCATAATCACTCAGTTTTTGCGGATGGCCTCCTCCAGACATTCAGGAATGGTGACCCTAAGGCTTGGGATTTGCGCCATAAATTGAAAGGTTGCTGGTTCGACTCCCATAAATGCCAGAAGTGACTCTACTCCGTTGGACCCTTGAGCAAGGCCCTTAACCTGCCATTGCTTCATCCTGGGTATGACGTTAATCTGCATCCAGCCCTGCAAGTAGGTCCTCCAATTTACAGGGAAAACTTGGGGGTTGGTGGCAGGATTGGCACTCCAGCCACCATAAAAAAAAACCTCACACTGTTCCAGTGTGGTGCTGACATGTCATCCACTGCACTTGGGTCCCAATCCAGGTGGTTCGTCGTGTGATGGGTGTGGCAACGCGCTATCAGTGCATGCTGCCAACATCTCCTCTCTCTACTAGCAATAATATGGGTATGTCACAACCAACAATTTCGCACCAAACTTTGCACACAATGCATGTGGTAATACATTTGTCCACCAGTCAATATGAGGTAATGTGAAAACAAGCTGCATCAGGGACATGCAGTCAGGGGAGGTCATCATGAAAAGTAAAAAAACTAATAATGATAACATAAAATAAATGTGTTCACTGGTCTGTGCTATAAATTTGTTTTCTGTATGATTCCAATAATTTTGATCATTTTTATAGTCAAAATCGCTGAATTTGTGCATTTCCTGTTCAAACACAGGGGAGAAGCACGAGATGCGGCAAAGACGAGCCTCACCTGACCTCATACTGCGCTCTCCTCACACACTGGGCTGATGCATACAATTGACGCGTGCCTGTTGCTGTCTGTCTGTATGTCGCCAATATAATGTTTGCAGGTACGTTTATTATACACTCTGACTAATATCTTTAATGAATGTGTGTGACATATATAGTCTTGCTGATCGGACATAAAACTGCAGTGAAAAGGCACAAGGTGAGGCAAACAGTACCATGCCGCACCGAAGGGGGCGCATGTCAGCCCAATAGGTGCTGGTTGCTGCTGTTCTTCTACGCAGAGGTGCCAATAAGTTAGCGATATCAGAAAGTCATGTGTACTGCAGCAGTTTATTTTTATTTTTTGTTCCAACTGACTGCCAAAATGGAAATTTAAGATTTTAAAACTAAAAGAAAATAAGGAGGAGTTTTACAAGAAAGTGACAGAGATTTTGGTGGTGAAGGATAGGCGCATGGACTTTATTTACAAATTAAGGTAAGAATGTAAACGGTTTTCAATTTTCTAAAAAATTTGATCAGACTAAGAAAAAGAAATCCAATATTTAAAAACTAAATTTTGACCTTTTGTTTTTTCTTGTTATCCTTTTGTTGAACAGTCTGTATAAAACTGATTAAAACATCAGAATTAAAAACGTTTAAAAACAACTAAATATTTCAATTAAGGTAAAAATTGAAATCCGTTTTTTTTTTTGTACGCCACTCAGTACTTTTACTTGAATTGAATGAGTTTGAATTGTGGAATTGCAAAATTAGAACACTTGGAGGGTGCAGAGCAAATGCGCTCTCTCTGCTCTCTGATGCCGTTATAAATGTAACATTCTTTCTGAGCGAAATATGTGCCTTACCTATCTGTGTGTAAAGAATGCTGATGAGATATGAAACATAACCCGTAGTCAATGTGCATGCTGGCTGCCAGTTGGGTTGAGTTCATATATTTGTAAATCTGAGTCAGTGCCTCACCAGCCATGAACCTCACCGCACATCACTGAGCTGCATTCATGCAAATTTGAACACACATAAAGATAATTGCCTCAGGTGTGAATGAGTATGCATATGTAAATCTCAAGATAAGTTTGCTTATTGATTTGACTAATGTCGTTATCCAAAGCGACTTACAATATTTATGATATAATTAGTTACATTTCTTTTGCCAGTTGAAAGTCAAGTGACTTGCTCAGGGTAATACAATGTCCGTGGTGGAACTGAACCCCCCAACCACTGGACTTGAAGGTGTGAATAAATGAGTCTCAACACACTGAAAAGGTTTGAAGCAGCCACCTGTATATCATCCCTTGCTACAAAAGGTTTAAAGAAAACAAAAAGAAGCTCTCAGGTTGAGTTCCCAGATTGACCTGAATTGGTTTGGAAAGATGGAGGCTTTATATGCTGTAAACCGGAAGTGATGTCATTTGACCGGAACAGGATGTGACATCAGTCTGGGTGCCGGAACAGGACGTGACATCATTCTGGGCACCGGAACCGGGAGTGATGTTAAATCAGGCATGTTTTCCCGTATTTGGTCTGCAGAGATAACAGAAATAGGTTAAGAGCACCCCGCCACCCCCTGGCCTGGCGGGTAATAACCTCCACTTGGTCCACTCAGCTCGCTCCTAGTCACACGTGTGTGACAAAGGTCAAAACCTTAACCACTACACCACACTGCCTACCCGCCTTACATCACAGCATCAACACACAGGTGGTCATGAATGCAAATTGTAATGTGGCAGCCATCATACCTCCCTGAAGATAAGCGGGGCAGGATGAGTGATTGACAGTCAAATGTCGCAAAGGTACACTGAGCTCTGCATTCCACGAACCCTTGGAACATTCGTGTTACACCTTACTTGCTCCTGAGTGTTCAAGAAGGCAGGCAGAGACTCTTGAGGCACTTGACAAATAGAGTCTGGCCAGCTGGGGGATCATGGAGAGGGACACAACATGTCATGCGAGTCTGGGAAACAATTAGGAACAATGAAAGAGTGAAAGCAACTTCATTAACAGTGCAGGAAAAGCTGCGGATAGCTTCAGAAACTGTTTCCCGTGTGCCATAACAATGAGAAGATAATTCTTCTGGAAGTACAGCTGTGGATCTTTTATTGTTAAATAAACTTGCATGGTAAAGGGCTTAACCTTCATTCAATGAGTGTGTATTGGTTTTTCCGTCTATCATGATCTTGCAAAGAGGCAACAAATGTGTGTAGCTTAGCATAATCTCCTACCTTATGTTTTCCTTCATCTTCTTCTTCTTTGAATATTAGTATCTTTTTGGTGAAGCCTCAGTGTATCAGAAAACTGCAAAATGTCATCAGGGGTGACACTTTGTGGCAAGGGGTGGCCATAAAATTGTGATGTCATTCATACTCAGACATGACCACTACACCTTGCTGGGACTGGGAGTAGGACTCTTCATAACTACTAGGTCGTACAAATTCTTGTCCTAGTCAGACTTTTAGTGCAATTCCCAGGAGTAACTCTGACCTGGTTGAGAAATATGGGCACGGTATAGTAATTAATTTCAAGTGTGCTGATAAGCTTGAATTGAACATTTGTCCTTTCATTGCTTATCAGGTTGCTTATCAGGATCCATTTTCTTCTTTCATTTTAGGGTTACAGAGGCCTCATGTGCAATGCAAGGCAGTTAAGACTCCTGGAAAGTGTCACTCCACTGTAGGGCCTATTCACGCCATTCCTACTCTCATTCACACAGCGGCCAATTAAGAGCCACCAACCAGCTTAACACACACGGCTTTGAAATGCGAACTGGAGAAGAAGACATAAAAAAAGACCATGCAGACTGTTATCAGATTCTGGATTTGAACCCAGCATCCTGGTGATATAACACAGCCTTAAAAATATTATCAGTCAAGTATTACAAAATCTGCCATTTTATTACGTGAAAACATAGCAGTCATCAATGTTCTGACCTACTTACTCAGATTTAGTGTTATGGGGGAGCCAGGGTTTATTCCATGTGAAAAATGCTGAAAAAGAAAAAGGTCTGCAATACCCAATGTAGGAAACAGAATCACAGAGTCTACCGTAACTGTTTGACATTTTTAAAGTCACACCTCATTTGTAACTAGTATCATTAAACTTAGTCCACTAGCAAATATGAAACAATCTGAAATACAGATATGCTTCTATACCTACTAGAGCAATTAAAAACTTCAGTAAACAAATATGCAGCAATTCAAAAATGGATGTGGCTAAACCAGTGAAAAGTGCTAAAAGTGTTTGGCAGGCACACCCATCAGGCACAATGAGGCTGTCAGGTTCTGTTTCATGGAGTGCTAACTGCTGTGAATTAGAGTGGCTCACAAAGAAACTAGTTTTCTAGGGAGCTAATAATTACCAATAGTAAGGAAAGGTTAATGTTATTTTTTCTGTACTTTAAGAAGCCTAGTGTAAAGTGAATGTGTGAACTGTTGGGTGAACTGGTGACTCGAAAGAGGCCCAGTGTGAGTGAGTGTGCCCCCCAATGAACCAGCACACTATCCAGCTTTGCACTGCTGTGGAAATTCTCTTTAAATAATCTTAAATAGCAGTCAAGATCACCATTGCAATGCGCCAAATACGAATGTTCTTCATTATAGAACTGGATCCAGCGAAGCCTTCATATAAACCTGTGAGTTCTCTGTGCAGACTAAAGAATGTGGGATAACAACCATATTCTTGAATATCTTAAATAAGTCACGATAATTTGTAAAGGACAGTTAACAAATACATTAGTTTGCATCAGCCAACATACAGATAAATGGTATAATCCATAATAAACCCTATATTTTGTACAGTATATTTGAAGGTCCCAAAATATAAAAAATAGATTAAAAGTCTTTGGCAAATATCTTACAATTAAATAGGAGCTTCCTATACATAAACTAGTGAAACTAAAACACATGTGGTCCTAAAAATAAAATGCAAAAAAAAAAAGCCAAGTTAAAGATCAGGAGCTCTTGATACCATACTTCTTGTGTCTTATAAATACTAACTTCTTTCAGTTCCTCTAGAAGTCATAATGTATTTTATTACTTATGGTGGCTCATATAGAGCAAACTGGCCCAGCCATTTCTTGGATGGGAAACCATCTAGGAAAAGTGTGGGTTGCTGCTGGAAGAGGCATTGGTGAGGCTGGCAGGGGGCACTCATGCTGTGGTCTGTGTGTGATTCCCAATGCTCAAGTGCAGTGATGGGAACACTGTGCAGAAAAATGGTGTCATCTTTCAGAAGAGACTTAAAACTGAGGTCCTGACTTTCTGTGGTCATTAAAGATCCCTGGGCATCCTTCATAAAGAGTAGGGTGCATCCCAATGTCCAGGCTAAACTGCTCTCCATGGCCTAGTTATTCTGGCCCCCTAATAATCCCCTGTCTGTAACTGGCTAACTGGTTCTCACCACTGTGGTCAGCATACTGGTGCAAAAATGGCTGCCGTCACATCACCCAGATGGATGCTACACATTTGTAATGGTTGAAGTGGCTCCTCCATCTCTATGAAAAGCGATATATAAATGTAAAGAATTATTATTATTATTATTATTATTATTATTATTATTATTATTGCTGTTGTTGTTGTTAAGCTGAACATGGACTTACAGGGACCATATAGAGCAGGCTGAACTTTTCTATTCCAGCCACACATTCTTTCATTTTCACCATTAAAATATAGGGCTTTGCAAGATCACGTTGGTGATCTAACTTTCGTAAGTAGTAAAGAATTGCCTGTTGAGCTTTGAAACAGATGGTGTTGAGGTACAGATTTCGGGAAGGTTACAAAACAATTTCTGCAGCATAGAAGGTTTGAAGGAGCACAGTGGCCTCCATAACTCTTAAATGGAACAACTATGACTCTTCCTAGATCTCCACCTGGACAAACTGAGCAATCATGGAAGAAGGCCCATAGTAAAAGAAGGTGGCCAAGAACCCGATTGCCACTCTGGCTGAACTATGGAGATGGTAGAAATTTCCAGAAGGAAACCATCACTGCTGCCTTCCACTGATCTGGGCTTTATGACAGAGTGGCCAGACATTTAAGACAGTGGGAGACTACCTGTCATAGACAGATTGCCCCCCGACTCCCATAAACTGGGTGACAGTATCCCTTCTGGTGGACCTGTTGGGTTCAATGGGGGATACCAGGTAGAGTGTTGGGAATGGTGTGCTCTGAGGCTAAGGTGGTTACACCTGACCTGGAAGGGCTTTCTGGAAGTACTCCCAGGTTAGGCTTAAAAGGCAACCCTCCACTTTGCTTCAGCAGTATGAGCCAGGTGGATGATTAGAGGAGAAAGTAAAGGAAATAAAACAAAAGGATTGGATTGTGCACTGCTGAGTAAGAAGCTTGTCCTCAGTAAAAGACACATGGAAGCCCACTCAAAGTTTGCAATAAGGCACCTAAAGGACTCTCAGACAATAGGAAACAAGATTCTCTGGTCTAATAAAGCCAAGTTAAGTGTCATGTCTGGAGGAAACCAGGTGGCGTTCATCACCTCTGCAATACCATTCTAATGGTGGAGTGTGGTGGTGACAGCATCATGCTGTTTTGTGTTGTTTTTCAGGGGCAGAGACTGAGAAACTAGCCAGGGTTGAGAGAAAGCTGAATGGAACAAAGTTCAGAGATATCCTTAATGAAAACCTGCCCCATTGCACTTTGGACCTCAGGCTGGGCTAAAGGATTACCATTTAAAAGGACAATGACTCTTGGAACAAAAAAGAGACAACTCAGGAATGGCTTAGGGACAACTCTGGAGATGTCCTTGAGTGTCATAGAGAGCTCAGACTCAGAATCAGACATCTCTGGAGAAACCTGAAAATAGCTGTCCACTGATGGTCTCCATCCATTCTGACAGAGATTGAAGAGATCTGCAAAGAAGAATAACAGGAAACCCTCAAAGCCAGGTGTGTGAAGCTTATGGTGTCAAACCCAAGAAGACCCCAGGCTGGAATGGTTGCCAGAAGTACTTCAACAAAGTAAATAAGAAAAGGGTCTGAATACTTGAGCTAATGGAATATTTCAGCTTTTAATTTTTAACATTAATTTTGCAAAAATTTCTAAAGTCTTGTTTTCACTTTGCTATTCTAGGGTATGGAGTGTTGCTTGATGTTTATGGAAAATATTTTTAATTGATTTTCACTACGAGGCTACAGCAAAGCAAAATGTGAACAAGTGAAGGAGGCTGAACACTTTCTGAATCCAATGTAATATGTAAATACATACAGTATGATGGTCTCTTGAATTGAAGCCCATAATTGTGTTCATAGATCTGAGTGCTCTTACCAGTGGTATTAATCCACCCCAGGAGAAGCTTTACCTGATCAGGAGCTTCCTCCTTTCATGTAACGACATACTCAGATTAATTCTATACAGTGTAGCCAATAGAGGGCAATACTGAACCCTCAGACATCAGAAACAACTACACAAGGACAGTCCCAGGTTCAGATAAACTTATTTTATTTTCTCAGAAGTACCTTTGATGGGTTTCTTCTCACTCAGCAATGCACAATCCAATCCTTTTGTTTTATTTCCTTTACTTTCTCCTCTAATCATCCACTTGACTCATACTGCTGAAGCAAAGTAGAGGGTTGCCTTTTAAGCCTAACCTGGGAGTACTTCCAGAAAGCCCTTCCAGGTCAGGTGTAACCACCTTAGCCTCAGAGCACACCATTCCCAACACTCTCCCTGGTATCCCCCATTGAACCCAACAGGTCCACCAGAAGGGATACTGTCACCTAGTTTATGGGAGTCAGGGGGCAATCTGTCTATGACAGGTAGTCTCCCACTGTCTCAAATTTCTGACCACCTGACCAAGAAAGGAACTATTAACAATTCTGTACAGGCTGCTTCCTCCTCCAAAACATTCATTTCCACCTGCTGCTCTGGTGCTCCTCCAGGTCCACCTGCTGGCCTGGCGGGGAAACTTCATGTCTCTCTTCCTGACCATCCCTTATAGTGGCATTTTGGCCAGGAGAGAGAACAGGGTCTGTTCCGACTGGAATATTTGTCCATCCATTACAATAGGCACCCTTAACATGTTCATCTGTGACGAAAAGCTGGAACTGTAAGTTGCCACTGACTGACAGATCACTGTACTTTGCCCCATGATGGCCAGTGACATTTTGTTTGTCTCTTATCAGCTGCTTGTGGGCTGCATCTCCAGTGTTGAAATCCAAAGCATGCAGCTTTAGCAAACGTTCATATTGATTGTGGCCATTTGTGCTGCCAAATACATATTCCCTGGGAGTGTGTGGTTAGCTGAGGTAACCAATATCATGTATCCTTTACCACACGATGGAAACACACACAATACACCACTGTGTAATGTTCTGCCAAAACCCACTGCAATTATGAATTCTAAAATGAATGTCGGCAAGTACAAATGACCTATAATTTGTTATGGGTATTTCAGTTCTAGGCACCCTGAGCCCCCCAGCTAGGATCTGCTACTTATGGGAAACACTCTATAAAGAGTACCAAGAAATCAAATGATCAGCTTTCTACTCAAAGATCTCAGAGCCAATAAGTTTGTGGTTGGTTTTACACTAAACTCGTATGCTGATGAATGCTTTCTGGGGTCAGGCACATGAATTAGACTATTAAAGGGCACCATATTGGTTACAGATTTGTTCCCCTGAGCATCACCACATCTCTATGTACATCACTACTATACTTTTTGAAGAGAAAGAACTGAGGCTTTTCAGGGATTAATCTTGCTGAGATAGGCTCCGGCTTTTCCATGACCCTGCTCAAGATAAATGAGTTTGGAAAATGGATGGATGTTGAAATGTACTATAGTCTAAAGAAAATGCAATTGGTTGTCTGTCTATCACTCAAAAACCCATGAATCTTTGCCCTTTAAATCTTAATCTTGGTCTTAATCACGTGTTAATGATGTGATACGCATAATACGACCCAAAAATTGAACATGTGAACTACCCCAGCCTCGTAATTGGGCTTTGGGTTCTTTTTAAGGAAAGTGGCGACATGATCGCAAACCCTAGCTGACAGGATATAAAACAGAGGTGTGGGCATGAGGCATGTCTGGCAGAAAAAGAACTATAATGGCCTCTGCTCTCTGTGAAGCACCTTGCACCGGCCAACTGATCAGTTTCATCACAAACGTGAGCTGCACAATCTGAGCACCACAGAAAAATACACACAACCAAAGAATTGGAGGTGCGGACTTCCTCCGCCATGTTCTTGGGATTTGGTTCCTCACACAGCACCAGAGAGCTTGGCTCAAATCTTAGGCCCAGCTAATGCTTGGGCAAAGTCTGAATGTTCATCATAACCACAGTGGATTCAGAAAATATTCAGACCTCTTCACTTTCTACAGAATATATTGTGTTGTAGATTTAATTTTAATTTTTTTTTTTTAATTTGTCCTGACGTGCAGTGTGAATTGTGGGATCTTCAATACATAGGTGTGTGCCTTTCTAAACAATGTCTAACCATTTCATTTTGCCACAGGTGGATTCCAACCAATTTCTGGACACAGCTCAAGGAGAATTAAAGCCAACAGGATGCACCTAACTACAGGGCTGTCTTAATGTACGGGCACAATGGGCACTGGCCAGGGACCCCTGAAGCATAGGGGTCCACCATGTTTCTGATGCCAATATATGTTTTCTATCAAAACAGGAGCCGCAATGCACTACTTTGCACAGGGGTCTCTGATGCTGTTAAGACGGTACTGCTAACCATGATTTGGAGGGCACAGGAAAGGATCTTAATACTTAAAGAAATGAGTTGTTGATTTTTAATAAATCTGACAACATGTTTTCACTTTATCAATATGGGTTATTGAGTGTAGAGTGATGGGCAAAAATGGTCAAATGTATCCATTTAAAATCACATCTACAAAACAATAAAGTGCAGAAAGTTAAAGGGACTGAATACTTTCTGTATGTGGGGGGTTTTATCTTTTGATACTCCACTTTCCCTCCATCATGCCCCAAAGTTACAGTATATGGGTTACAATGACTAGCTGCTCTGAATTGGCCCAGTGCAAGCACTGTTGTGTTTGTGTAGAAGCGCTCCTCGTGATGGACTGGTGCTATCCAAGCTGATGAGTTCTGCCATAATAGGCACCATGTGTGGTCCACCCAGAACTGGACAAGCGGGTTAGAAAACAGCTAGATGGTGTGGCAGAAGCGCTTGGTTGGTGCCAACCCGACACAGACTGACACCGCAGGCACGTGAAAATGAAAATAAAAGATTTATTCTTCAGCCATGGGGCACATCTTCCCCGTGTCCCACAGGCCCTATACAGTCCCAAAACACACAACCAAAGAAAAACACCCCCAAAAATCACTCTCTTCGTCCTCCACTCCTCCCAGGCAGCTTTGTTGTCCTTGTTGTTGTCGTCATCCTCCCGGCTGGAGTGGTAGGTAAAAGCTTTTCTTATAGCCCACCCAGAAGTGCTTTAGGTGATAACTAACCTAATTCAGGCTGCACTTCTGGGTGTGGCTGCTTTCCAGCTCACATGGGCTCATTAAGCCATGCAGCTCCTCCCAGTGGTGGCCACGGAGCTCAACAGGGCTGAGCCCTGAAGTTCCAGGCCTGTGGCCCCAATGTAACTCAGGAGGGCTGCCACCACGCGTTCCAGGGGACGTAGTGTGCATCCCATGGCTGCTCCCCTGGTCCCAGTGTCAAAGGGGCACTCCAGCCGGGCATGGGTCCTGGCCATCTGCCAGAATGGATGGATAGCAATGCAGTAAAGGACAGAAATACTAATGAGATGGAGAAAAGACATTACTGATGGCCTGGATTAACTGAGGAAAACCATTCAAGTTCAGGTTTATTTGTCATTCCGGCCATATCTAAAATACAGTGAGACAAAATTGCATTACCCGAGACCAGAAAATGTGCAAAAGGGGAAAGGGAAAAAAACACATAAAACTAACCAAGACAGTGATAAATTCACAAAGTTTAACCAATACTTATGTAAAATAGTCAATTAAATACTACAGCTATAAATAAATAATTATGTGTATAAAAACTGGCTTGTTAGGTGAATGTTACAGAGAGTTTAGCAGTCGTATTGCCTGTGGAAAGAAACTACTGTACATTCTGACTGTTCTTGATTTTATGGAGCGAGATTTCCTACCAGGTGGCAAGAGGTTTGAGGAGTCTCTCACAATACAGAGGGCTTTCTTCTTGCATCTGTCCTTAAAAATGTCCTCCATGGAGGAGAGAGAGACCACAACAACCCTCTCAGCCATCCTCCCCCACACACTGTAGAGTTTTCCTGTCAGACTCTCGGCAGTTTCCATACCAAGAGTGTGGGAGGAGAGATGCTCACTCGCTTCAGCCTCCTAAGGAAGTGCAACCTCTGCTGAGCTTTCTTACCGTAAAGTGAAGAACAGAAAAAGAGAAGAACAACAATTACCTTGATGGGCAGAAGGACATAAATTACTAACGGATATAAAATCAAATTGGTTTTATGGCGATAGATGGAAATCTGAATGGAGGCAAAAGAGAGTGATTGGCACCCCAAAGAATAAACTCTACAAGTAAACAGTAAAACAAAACTGATATCAAAAGATATACACATACCTGCAAGTTTGTTTTTTTTTATATATTGGATAGATTCAAGGGGTGCACTTTTCCAGTCAGGTGGTATTCACCAAGTCTTCATGTATTATTCAGTACAAGAAAAGAAACAGAATGCAATGTATATTCAGCAAAGCAGCAGAAATCTTCCCTTCTCCTAAGAACTGCGCCTGTATTTGCGCTTGCGTCCTGCAGGGAACTCGTGACCTGCATTCAAATAATAAAACTTGCTTTACTCGATGCAGACACGGGGAGAACATGCAAACTCCACGCAGGGAGGACCCGGGAAGCGCTGGGTGCTCTGGTTTCCTCCCACAGTCCAAAGACATGCAGGTTATGTGCATTGCTGATCCTAAATTGTCCCTAGTGTGCGCTTGGTGTGTGGGTGTGTGTGTGTGTGTGCGCCCTGTGGTGGGCTGCCACCCTGCCCGAGGATTTGTTCCTGCCTTGCGCCCTGTGCTGGCTGGGATTGGCTCCAGCAGACCCCCGTAACCCTGTGTTAGGATATAGCGCGTTGGACAATGACTGACTGGCTTTACTCGATGATGGTTATCTAGAAGGTCGCCGGCTCGAATTCCCAGTACTGTCAAAAGGGATCATATTCTGCTGGGCTCTTGAGCAAGGCTCTTAACCTGCAATTGCTCGAGGGGCGCTGTACAATGGCTTGTATGCGAAAAACAAACAAATTCCTAATACACGAAATTGCATAAGGCGAAATAAAGAACAAAAGAAAAACTATTGTCATTATTTGAGTCAGATAACCACCCCACAAGCCTAAACGAACGGACATATCACCTTTACAGTCGCTGAAGACTGACAACTATCACTACAAGCATGTGGAATGTGGCGTGACCTCCTGTATATTGTGGGCGGAGTTAACGACTCATGTTAAGCAACGCCTCATTCCACAGGCTGCTGCGGGTGGGTTGGGTGTGTTTGAAGGCTTTGAACTTGCTTTTAGTACTGTTGAAATGCGTGATTCCCACGCGTTTGTGCACCTTTTTGTTGATGTGACTGGCTTGTTTACTTTGTCCTGCTGTTGATTGGCATGTTTGCTTGCAGATTCCTTAGCGGGCTGGGCTCCGTAAAAGTAATCTTGGGGATCTTAAACGGCTGTATAAAGCTGGAGAGTAAGATGAGCTGCATAATCTACAGTGATGTGTACTGCAAACACACTAACCTTGCCCGTCTCCGTCTGTCTTTATTCTCTTATTTCACATAATTAATTCAATTGCAATTCAGAAGCTTCTCCACATAATATTAGAGCCCTTTATTAACATACTATAATGTGCATTTAGCAGATGACGACAGGCGACTGCAGTTTCAGAATGCCCTTTGTTGGCCGACAGTTGATTGGCATTTCATTTTCTGCACATATGGAAGTCATCACTTTGGATTTGCAGACTTCTGTGCGCAGCCTCTAAGTCGAGCAGCGCGTACTCTCAAACTGATCAAACTCAAAGATTTAATTGATCTTTTCATCTTTATATGAACACTTTTCACTTTTTTATTATGAGGAAGGGTTTATTTATTTTTTAATTTTTACATCGAGAAGGACTACGTTACGCCAATCCACACCAGAATGAATTAAGGGAATTCATGCAATGTCGAAAACCTGGTACTGGCAACGAACCTTTGGGATTTTCGAATGGAGGTTCTTCAGAGTGATTGTTCATATAAGAAGAGGTTTTGGTTTCCAAAAGACCCACCCTCATGAAACTCCCAGAAAGGACCCTTATTTATTTATTTAGATCCATGGGAAGCTCCATAGCTAACTATAAACTGATGATAACTGTAATAATTTGTGAACTTCCAATGGGTCACAACAGCATGGACTCGCTGCATGACATAACGCTTTCTAAGTTCAGTTTTTTTTTTATATCTTACTGTCCTGCTAGGTAGCCCACCATACATTAAAGATTTCAATTTTTTTCTACTTATTATAGGACGTTTTTCAAAGCACAAAGAACCATTCTCTGAAATAAATGATCATTATTTAGGCAACATAATCCAGTAAAGAACTATAAAGTGCCATTAAAGAACCAACACTTTTTAAGAGTGTATTCTGCTGCCTTGCCGTTAAATGACAAGAGTTCACATCCCTGCTCGTTCCTGTGTGGAGTTTGCATGTTCTCCCCGTGTCTGTGTGGGTTTCTTCCCCCCGGTTAAGTGGATTGGCGTCGCTAAATTGTCCCTAGTGGGTGTGTGTCGCCCAGCGATGGACTGCTGTCCTGTCCAGGGGTTGTTCCTGCATTGCACCCTTTCCTTGCTCAGGATTAAGTGGACTTGAATCGAGTTGTACATTATTAAATTATTATTATTACTTAGGTCTTTTCAGTAAAGTTGACCGACAAAAACCATATTACAGGAATAAGCACTCCATCCATCAATCCATCCTCAAACCAGCCAAGTCAGAACTTTTTTTTCTTTTCATTTTTTATTGCTTTATAGTAATTCCAGTGCCTGTTCATACCAAAGTGTGTGTGTTTGCGTGCATTTATTTATTTATTTATTTAAAGAGTTTCTGTAAAAAGCCCAAATATTCCCCTGGGGACAAATCAAGTTCTATCTATCTGTCTATCTATGCTGCGCTGGTCGCTCTTACACCTGACTCGCCGATGAGTCCTGGGTTCAAATCCCGTGCTCAGTCACTGTCAGTGTGAAGATTGTAAGTTCCCTCCGAGCAGTGCCGCCTCTAGCATTTTTGATACCCTATGTATTTTGATTGGATCGCGCTGATAAACTTATTTTATAGCAAAAAGACTCGAGATCGTATATTGTGGCAAGGAGCGGGGGTTGGGGTCCCGCTAATACTGCTATTGAGTCCGATCGTTTCTACGTGAGGTCAGTAATGGTAAAAAAAAAGTCCTCCTAGATGACATAATGGTAGACATCCACTAACACGAGCTGCTTAGGTCGACTGGCCATTCCGAACTGGTCGGACCCCTGCGCGCTTTACCGGCGCTTTGTGCTGCTAGGACGAGCCGCGGCTCCCGAGACGCTGAATCGAATCGAACGGGATAGAGAATGACAGTTTAAAGAAAGCCGGGAGCATTTCGGTGATCGGTGCCAGCTGACTGATTTATTGGGTGAGTGAGTGTGTGTGTGTGTGTGAGTGATGATTGACACACAAATGTCCCATTATGTCTTTTTTTTTTTCCTAATGTAGAAAGGCAGGAATGGCCGTGCGGTCGGTTTTCAAATAACTAAATCAGATGTGGGAACTCGCTCTGCCGCGTTGTCCAAAAGAGAAAAGCATTTGACAAAAAGTGTAAATTGTTAGGGGTAAGCGTTCACATTGTGTTAGCACGAATACTGTTTCGATTTTGTGACAAAGCCTGCATTTTTAAATAGATTTGATGAAAAATAATCTTCCTCCTTGACTTATTCTGTCATATTAAACAGAGCGGTAATACAAGAGGTCGGCTAATCCTCATTAAACCGATCTTTTACAAAGACGATATTTTAAGTAGAGACTTAGATGATCGGGTTCATCTTTATGTAATTAAATAAGCTTTAATCTTCACCAAGAAAAAGATTCTCCTTAAGACTTTCTGCTGCTAAAAGCCACGCAGTGTATTTGAGTCCGCCACGGATGGTATTTATTAAGTAATCCGCTTTGGGGGCTGCGTGGCGTCCCACACGCTTGACAGGCTAATTGGTACAAGTGTGCTTTCCATTTTCCAAAACAGAAACAATCGAAAATCTGCTCAGCCTACTTGTTAACCATCTAAGGAAATTGTAAGCAGAATTTTTTTTTTTTTTTACTGAATACAGTTTTGAGTGTTTAGCAGATAAGAAAATGTCCGCGTGGCGAAACGTTCAGGTACGGTCGAGGGTCGCGCAGACGCGACTGCGCTCAGTAGCTACGGTAGATTCTTGAACCTTCTCAATCAATCACTTTTAGGGGATGGGGGCAAAGCCACCAGCATTGGACTGAAAACGGGCTTGGGCGAGCCTGAACTCCATCAGAGGGACAACTCCGACTCTTTCGCCCCTTTATTCATGGTGCCAGTTTCTTTTCGCGAATTAGTCCGTCAGGGCCACATTCCTAGTCAAGAACCTCAGGGGACAGCTGGAGGAATCGGACGAGGTTAAAGGAACTCAAGCGATATGAGAAATCAAATGAGGGGTTAAACACTCTCGTATCAATGTTTTACTGTTCTCTTTAGATTAGAAAATGACCAAATCCCATTACCAGTACCACATGTTTTCCATATGGCATGCATTCCCTTAATTCATTTTGTTGTGGATTGGCGTAACGCAGTCCTTCGAGATGTCAAATAAATAAACTCATCCTCATAATCGGAGCTGAATTAATCATTAAGGAAAATAAGCACATGCTTAGGGCATCAAGGGAAGGGGGGCACCCCAGGAGTTTTCCATTGTGGGATTTACCATGAGCCATATGGTGCCAAACTGGTGCAGCTGAACCAAGTTCTACAAAAAGGGGCTCCAACATTAAATGAAAAAATGACACACTCTGTGTAGGATTGGAGGTCTTTGGTGGTTTGTCTGGTTTTAAAAAGGACTTTTAAACGGTTGTATACCTCACCTTGGTGTAGAGTATCTCCACATTAGCTGTCTAATGTTACTTGGATTGCATCAGACTGTTCTTTTATATTGAGGCTCAGGTATGAAATACTTCACTTGTCTATGAGATTTGTCTCGGGACTCTCTTTAATTTCTGTTGTGAGTGCTGCTCTCCATCGAGTTACACCAAACGGACAAAAGTATTGGGACGCCTTACCATTACACCATCAGAGACTTTAATGGCTTTGCATTCAAGTTCACAGACTTTAATATGGAGCTGGTCCCCCATTTGCATCTATAACAGCTTCCACTCTTCTTGGATGGCATTCCACAGGATTTTGGAGTGTTTTTGTGGGAATTTGTGCCCATTCATTCTGTAGAGCATTTATGAGGTCAGGCACTGATGTTGGACGAAAAGGCCTGGCTTGCAGTCTCCATTCCAGTTCATCAGGGGTTCATAGAGGTCAGGACTCTATGCGGGCCAGTCAAGTTCTTCCACCCCAAACCCATCCAACCATGTCTTTATGGACTTGGCTTTGTGCAATGGGGCACAGTCATGCTGGAATAGAAAACTGTTTCCAGTTGGAATCCTAGCATTGTCCAAAATATCTTGGTATGCTGAAGCATTAATACTGCCCTACACTGGAAGTAAGGGGCTTGGCCCAAACCCTGAAAAACATCTCCACACCATTATTCCTCCTCCACCAAACCTCACAGTTGGCACAGTGCAGTCAGGTAGGTAACATTTCAATGGCATCTGTCGAACCCAGGCTCGCCCATCTGACTGCCAAACATAGAAGCGTGATTCGTCACTCCACAGAACACGTTTCCACCACCCCATCTGACACTTGGCATTGGACTTGGTGATGTGAGGCTTGGCCATGGCAACCCATTCCACGAATGTCAGTGGAAGTCTGGAACTCTTCAGCTGTGGAATCAGCAGAGCATTGGTGACTTTTACACACCATGAACCTCAGCAGTCGTTGACCCCTCTCTGTGGCTTTATGTGGTCCTCTACTTCGTGGCTGTTGTTCCTATAGTACCACTTATGGTTAACCGTGGAATATCCAGCAGCAATGAAATTTCACAAACCATCTAATTGCAAAGTTGGCATCCTATCACACTACCATGCTTGACGTCACTGAGCTCTTTCAGAACGCTTCACGAATGTTTGTAAATGGAGACTGCATGGCTAGCTGCTTGATTCTATATACCTGTGGTAATGGGTCTGATCGAAACACCTGAATTCAGTAATTTAGAGGGGTGTCACAATACTTTTGTCCATACAGTGTACTTACCTGAGACACAATAACACACACACATATATATATATATATATATATATAAATACAATAATAAAAATAATAATAATAATAATAAAATGGTAATGAAAGAGGCTAATGATATTTATTAATCTTGGGAATACGACACAGTTAAAATCTGGTAAGTGCCACACGGTCCACCGAGGCCCACGTCATCGTTCTTGTCTCGGTCATGTCGGCTGTCCCGTTCAGTCGTCCACTGGGAGTGAGAGCAGCTCATATAGACGGGGACACCAGAATCTTTCAAGTGCTTAGGGCTTCTAAATGTCTTAATCCAGCCCTGTTCGTAATTCATAAGAAAACAGCACTCATTTAAAAATTATTGGATGATTAAATCTTAGAGTTTGATCAGTTTGAGAGTACGCGCTGCTCGACTTGGAGGCTGCGCACAGAAGTCTGCAAATCCAAAGTGATGACTTCCATGTGTGCAGAAAATGAAATGCCAATCGACTGTCGGCCAACAAAGGGCACTCTGAAACTGCAGTCGCCTGGCGTCATCTGTTAAACGCACATTACGGTAAGTTAACAAAAGGCCCCGATGTCCTCTGAGGCGAAGCTTCTAAATTGCCATTGAATTAGAATATCAACTGTGTGACAGTCCCACAAGATTGTATATGGGAATTCATAGTTTCATTGTGTGGAACCTGAAAAAGAACCTGGTTAAAAATAAATAATAATCAAAATGGGAAAATGTGCTTAAATAGTAGAGTCTTAGTCCTCAGTACATTATTCTCACTAGCTGGCGCAGTCGGCCCATTTGGCGTTAACGCTCTGGTCCTCACCTGCACGTTTTCTTACGGTACCTCTTCGTGAAACACACACACACACCCTTAAGCTATTTGATCCCACCTCATTGTGTGGTCGCACATCAAGCACGGGCTGTCGTTCAGTAGATTTCCGAGTCGACACGTTTGGAATGTTTTTAGCACCGAAGTCGATCCCGTTATGTAACTGCGCAAGCGCGAGCCTCAAGTCTTTCGGCTTAGGCTACTATGTTTTAAAAAATTGTATTCTTCAGTGTGTCGAACACCTCCTCTGCCATTCTTTTTAAATGATGTGTGTAAAATAACAGAAGATGCAGACAACAACGGGAGTTTTTGTTCGGAAGTACAGCAGTGACGACGCGACAGATGGGCTGCCGTCAGCTCAAGACTAGCAGCTGGAAAGAGCAGCTGTGCTAAGGGGGGACCCTACGGGAATGCATAAAGGGGGCACGGAGGGCAATCGGGGTTAAACTCCTGCCGGACTGGAAGCAAACGTCTAGTCTGATAGATACCTGGTTCTGCCGATTAACGATGATGCCAGCTGCCGTCAATAAAAGCCTGGGCATAAATGGCATAAAAACGGCTTGGAAGAGAGAGAGAGAGAGAACTGCACCTGCACATCGATTGCCGTTAACACACTTTTTAAAAAAATGGAGTCGAGGTTTACAGATCTCCAGGGTGATGCCTCTCCCAAGTTCACTTCTCGGTAAATCTGTTGCTTTCGCTGGGGTGTCTTTAGCTTGTCGGTTTCCTCCACAGTGCATTAAGAACTCAAAATCGGGTCCGCCTGGGTGTGCGCATGAGCATATCCCGGGGTCCTGTCCTAGAGGGTCTTCTGCCCTATTCCTTCGGCTTCTCGTCATCCAAGTTTGGTTCAGAAAAGACGGGTAAACTGTATTATTTAATACTTAACATGAATACACTCAAACTCACTTCATCTTACTGTACTTCACGCCGGGAGTTTTCTGCATCAGACGTACTGGGCGTCAGTTTATGTGCAGGATAAATACATAAATAAAAAAAGACATTAGAGTATTTTAAAGCTTACAGTTCATTTTTGTGTGTAATTACGCGTTAGTTGTACATTTTTTCTGACGAGAGCGAGGCGTCTTTTGGGTGTCAGACAGCGAAGTAAAGTAATGCTTTGTCGCCCTCTTGTGGCTAGCAGTGCTCACTCACTCACTCACTTATGAGCGGATACACGCGTCTTTGGGTGCGCCTTGGTGGATCTTTCACATTGATATGTCTCCTAGTTACTCTGACCGGCACTATCTGTCTTTTTATGTCAAACTACTGTCATTTTGGTAAATTAAACAAGATTTTTTTTGATTCTCCACTATTCTCAAGCCTGCTATAATCCATGTCAGGTTCAGTGGAGCTCATTTCAGCTGTTCATTACAATAGCCAGGCCTGGAAGCGGGCATCAGTTCAAAACAAGTTCATTTTAGAGTTGTTAATCATCCTAACGTGCACAAAAAAAAAGACACAGAAAACATGAAAACTCCACATGGATGACCAGGCGCGGAATTCAAATTCTGGATGCAATCTGTTGCTACACCATGATGCCCATTTTTCTTCTCCTTATTATTTCACTAATAAATGAACTCGCCTAATCCAAATTCAGGTTTTGGGTAGAAGTTTATGGTCGCAGCATTGGGCTCAAGGCAAGAACCAGCTTTGGAGGTACAGACCCTCGATGATTTCTACTTTGTGAATGAGGCTTTTCCATTCATTCCCCGCACCCAATTGATCAGATTCAGGGGGGGCTAGTGCAGAAGAGCTGGGTGTAATGGTTGGGCGATCAGTCCAGCAGATGGCACCCTCACTCATACGTGGTGAATGTGGTCACTGGAGGAAAATAAGCTAATCACACTGCTTGGATTGTCACTACAAGGTTATCAAAACCTGTGACAGTGGCTATGCTGGTATTAAGGTGGGGCACGTGTCACCAAGAAGGGGTAAGATGGAGGTATTTGACCAATTAATAATAATTCATTACATTTATATAGCGCTTTTCTCAGTACTCAAAGCGCTATCCACACAGGGAGGAACCGGGAAGCGAACCCACAATCTTCCACAGTCTCCTTACTGCAAAGCAGCAGCACTACCACTGCGCCACCTCAATTAACACTGAGATTCAAGGGCAGACTGTGTTGGCACTACCACCTCACAGTTCCAGGACACAAGCTTTTGGACCCTGGTGTGGAGTTGGTAAGATTTGTTGATGTCCAACTGCCATGTTAGGTTTGAAAGCAAATACCCAAGCCAGTGGTGGCGAACCTATGGCACGCATGCCAGAGTGGGCACATGTGCCCTCAGTCTCCCCAGCACAGAATTCGTTACTAGAAAGCCAGAGGGATGCGGGGCCGGGCTGCTCCCTTCCCTCTCTCCACACGCGCCTGAGGACATTTCTCACATCACCCGTAACCTCTGCCCAGCAGCCCAATGGGAGCGCTCCCTCCCTCTCCTGTCTGGGGTAAGGCGGGCGGCTCACGTGTGGCACGGAGGGCAGCCTGTTGAGTCTGTGGCGAAGGTGATTCCCTGGTGGAGTTGGAGGGGATGTGGCATAGCGGGTCCACAGCTCAAAATTGAAAAGGCCAGTTTTAATAGATAATCGCGGCTTAGAGGGGGGCATGGTAGTGCGGTAGTGTCCTCTCTTTAGTGCACTGGTGAGGAGTCGTCCGCATCTGTAACTGTTGCCGGGAGCTGCTAATCGCCACACCTGATCCACGTCCCCGTAATATATAATAGAAGCGCGAGAAAGATGGAAAGGGGAAAAAAAGAGCGAAAGAGAGAACGGGAACGAAGGTTAATGGGGAAGACCTGCGTGAAACACTTGAGAAGATAGAAGGGATGGCAAAGGACAGCACGGTTAGTTCTGAAAATGAAATCCTTAAAGTGTGGAATTAAGTCAATGAAAGCACTAGGGATTGCTTTCCTTACTTTGTTTGGATCGTCTTATGCTTGTGAGCAGCTGAATTCTATCAAATCTGTAGGCCCTCCAAACCTGCAGGGAAACACTTGAGGGTTTGGTGGCAGAATTGGCACTCCAGCCACCATAAAAAAAAAAAAACCTCACGCTGTTCCACTCCTTCTGAACTGGTGTGGTGCTGAGGTGTCACCCGTTGCATCCTAATCTGGGATCCTGAGTTGGTCTGCCGTGTGGTGGGTATCAGCGTGTGCTCCTGACACCAGAAACAGACTAAGAGATGACCCGAGTGCTGCACGTGTTGCTCTCAAACTTACAAAGTATGAGCCAAGGTTGGACAAATTATCAGCATGCATACAATAATTGTTCAAAAGCACGCCGAATGCAAACTTTCACCTTTCAATATAAAGTTGTATCATCATTGAAAGCTCTGTTATTGTGTTTTCTTTTAAGACAAAAGATGTTAATGTACTGTGGTGGGCTGGCGCCCTGCCCGGGGTTTGTTTCCTGCCTTGCGCCCTGTGTTGGCTGGGATTGGCTCCAGCAGACCCCCGTGACCCTGTAGTTAGGATATAGCGGGATGGATGGATGTTAATGTACGAGTTGTTTTATCTAAACCAAAACCTCAGTATTCAGGTTAAATTGCCACGTTGGCACTTTGCGATACATTAAGTGGGTTTTGGGTTGTAGTTTGGGCACTCGGTCTCTAAATAGACTAAAAGAGAAAACCTAACATTTTCATAAACCCAAAGTTAAAAATAGCTGATCAAAACAGGAAAATGTAACCTAATAAAATTCCATTTTAACTGTTGTAACAATTGTGAAGTGTTGGGGTACCCATGGGCAAACCCCGTATAACTGAAGCAAAAACACACGCTATAAACGCGCTGAAAAACAAACGGTCGTTGCAGACACGAGCCACCAAGTAGACTGATGGGGCTTCCATTGATAAGAACCTCAGGCAGGAAGAGGCGGGTCCAGACAGGCGGACACCTAAAGTGATGTCAGTCTTCCGGGCTGCAGAGAGGAGGACGAGATAAGGCATCGGTTAAGGGCGCCCTCCTGTGGTGTGGTGGGAAATGACCGTTTTAAGCTGCCCCCATACTGTATTCTTCTCCAGAACTTCAAAAGATGCAGATCCAAAATCTTTTTGGTATTAAAAAAATAAATCTACATGAAATTGATGAAGTCCTACAAGTCACGATATTGGGGCTGTCAATTTTATCAGAGCATAAAAAAAGCCAACACACACACACACACACAAATGAAGACAGTTTTCAGTCTTCACAAATGGATTAAAAATGACATTAAAATGCTGCCAACCTACCAGAAAATCAAATGAAGAAGCAGAAAGAGGACGCCAGGGTATTCTGTCCCCATGCAGTGAGGAGGCTCAGAGGGAGAAGCCCAGAACATGGCATCATGTGCCACACAGAACATTCCATGGCTGGCGGGTATTTGGCAAAGGACCCCTGAGCAAAGCTCTCATTAGCGCGCGCACACACACACATAATAAAACAAAATAAATCAAATACGGGGAACAGAGTTTGTCGGACACGAGTGAGTCTTTCATTAAAAATGGATGCTACAAGCTGTGGCCTCTAGGGGGCATAGCAGCAACCTGACAGAACTGCACAGATAGTTCCAGGGTCACGATTAAGGATTTCATTTAATTTACAGGACGTTCCCAGAGGCTTTGTCTCCTCAGTTGTCCAGCACAAACAAATCCTTTCCTTTTCCTTTGTTTTCCTGTTACCCTTTGCTCCACTGAGACATGTGTTTCTCATCTGTGTTCCTGACTCCAAGTTATCAGGTCAAATGGTGGGCTCTCTTTTTAATTTCCTTTTCCAGGAGTACTTTCGGTGCTCAACCCTTTCTCTCCTGGAAGTACTTACTGGTCAGGCGGAGCCACCCTGGTCACTCCAGTTAATTTCTGACAGCACCCTCTTGTGGCCGCCATAGAACCTGATAGAGCAACCCTATGGGACCACAACTCCCACCGGGGGCTCACCTGAAAGGATTCTGCCACCCAGTGTAATGAAGAATAATCTGTCGATAGCAGGCCGTCTCCTACTGTCCCGTATTTCTGGCCTCCCAAACACACTAGTCGGGTCACTTCCTCACCCGACACATCCTTCCGTGGTTGGCAGGACATCAGCTTCGGTTCACCTGATGCCACGGCACTCCTCCATATCCACCTCCTGGCTCATGAGTGGGGTAAGATTGCAACTTCCTTCCGGACCACCCCTTATTTTGACTTTCAGGCCAGGTAAAGGAGCAGGGCCCATCCTGGATGGGACATCGCAAACCAGTTGAGACCAATATTGAGTCTGACCACCACTTACATTGTTTGGATTCAACCAGATGGATGCACTCTAAAGAAATGAACCTCCTGACCACAATGAATTATGGCAGCGGTGGATCACTGATCTTCTCACATGTTTCCCCCTTAGCGCTGTTCCCATGCAGGGTCTACCATGGACTGAACATGTGGAATTCATCATGCTTTTGATTAACACAAAATACTTATTTTAAAACATTTGAAAAATAAATTAGATCAAAAGTCTGCAGTTTTTCCAGTTTTTGAGAGCCCGGCTGCAGCTCATTTTCCAAGTTTTCCACTACTTTTGTGGTTCATCTTTATCAAGGGTGCCAATAACTTTTGGACAAATAGAGTGAGTAGAAGAAAAGTTGTGCCTTGTATCATTGTGAACCCACGTTACATCACCCATTAGGCTAACAAATTTGTGTGTTCCTTTTTAGAGCACATCAGTAGGCAATGTTTCATTCTAAAATTCCTATTTCGTTATGAATTACCGTTCATGTTTATTTTGTTTCAGGTCGACAATCTGCATAAATAAAATTTCCCAGATCAACACTGCAGGGGAAAAAAAAAATACTTGGGAGTTCAAATCAACATAAAAAGAGACGCACTGTGTGTCTGATCCATGCCCGCTCCACGTCCGATTCTTGCAGTTCTCCATTATGGCTGATCTCAGACTGCTGACTGGTCCCTATGGACTTTTCTGTTAGAACATTAAAACTACGTAAAGTGTCAAACGGAGGGTCTGCATGTCAGATTTGGTGGCTCTTACACTGACCTTTTGAGAGTCACTTGGCCAAACTGTATACATTGAACGTTTATTTGTCCCCAAGAGCAAACTTGGCTTTTTACAGGTTAAGTAAAATAATTAAACACACACATGCGAGAACAACTCAATGGACACTCCTGACTTGGCAGTCCCAGTCTCGGTGAGGTGTATTGCTGTTGGTATAAATGAGTCCCCTTAGTGCAGGGGTGGCGAACGCCAAGCCTCGAGTACCGCAGTGGCTGCAGGTTTTCATTCTTACCATCTTCTTAATTAGTGACCAGTTTTTGCTGCTGATTATTTCTTTTAATTAACTTGACTCCGGCCCCATTGTTGTTTCTTTTTCTTTAATTAGCAGCCAAACAATAATGAGACACAAAACACGCCACCACATGACCAGCTCCCCTGTGCCCATCACACAATATCTGAAATTAAAGAGAGGTGATGGTCTTGGTAAGGCTGATCTCTCAGGCCACCAAAACATTTGGACGGTGATCTTAGAAAGAACAGAAGAACAACAGTTTTCAAAATGTGTGCTCTGGCAGAATGAGAGCAGCAACGAGCCATGGAATTGAATAACGGGTTTAATTAACAGCAAGAATCGGCTTCTCATTAAGAAAGTGACTGGAGTGAAATTGGCTGAAGTTTGACGTTCCAGTTTAGCTGGTCATCTGTTGGCTCGTTTCATATCTCATTTCTGTTCAGCTGTCATTTAATGAAGAAAGAAATCAATTCAGAGGGCTGAACTCTTCTAACAGGGCTATTAAAGTGATGGGGAAAAGTTAATTAGCAGCGAAAACTGGTCACTGATTACGAAAAGGGGTTAGAATGAAAACCTGTAGCCACTGCGGCCCTCCAGGCCTGGAGTTCGCCACCCCTGCCTTAGTGTTTCTTAACACACATCTGCTGAATGTCCTCACCGGGTTGGTGTGTCAGAGAGGGGATGTGCAGCATCCTTACTTAGTATTCACTCATAGGACAGTCTACATGGATGGTCAGAGGGGAGTTCATCACAGATTATTCTGGCTGAAGAGGTACGAGTTGTTGATGTTGTAAAGGGGACTGGTCAATGAAATACCGTGGGAATGAGAGAGAAAATCTATTAAAAAATGGGTTGGGGTATTAGGTTTGTACACTCCACCTTCCAGCACACGAGTTCCGGCTTGCTTGAGTACAGTAATTTTGCTCAATCCATTCCGTGCACCTTATGTTATATATAAAATATATATTATATATATAATATATAATACTATTCATGTGCACCCAACTACGTTGCGTGTGTTAAAGTTGTCTGTGAAGGGCTCCCTGTTTAAACGCGGCTGCCAGCCGTGAACTGGGCCCTTCGTCGCACAGCATTATGATTTTTTATAAGGGAAACAAAATTACAAAAGAAAACCCTTGGACATTGATTCGATAGGAACGGCCTACTCGGAATCACTGTCCAAATAGTAATTATGTGGTGGTGTAGGAGCATTTTTGCTTCTGTCCATTCACAGTCCGTCTCGTTTTCATGCTATCGTTTCCTCTCACGATGTCTTATCAACCTTTCTAACAGGTTGCTTTGTGGCAATCCAAAGAGTAAGGCAATATACACGGAGCAATGGATATAAAAGGGGGACACATAGGTATCCAGGCTCTTTAAAGCATAAATAGGGATTACTTCACTGACATGTGAGCAAGACACGGTACAACTGTGAGACGTGCAGCACTCACCGGCTACAACGTAACAATAATAATTTCCGGAACATGCTGTTACGTTGTCATTCATTTTACCCACTGTCTTTCTTTCATATGTTACGTAGGCACGTACCTTTTATCTTCAGCAATTTCATTCTCTAACCAGGCCTCAGGAGCTAACCAGCGTAACACTGTCCACCACCCCTTTTGTTATTCCGGCACATTGTTGGACATCCGTGAGTAACAACAACGTACTAAACTGGAAGGTGGTCTACGCATGCGTGGAATTCGTGGACAAAGATCAAGATCTAAATGAAGATCTCTTTGGTTAATTTAAAGCACAACAATTTGTTTAGTTTGAATGTCTGTGTTTTGAGGTGTGACTGGAGTACTACAGTATTCAGTAGTATAAGACTGGAGGAGATTCTTAATGCAATGCCTATGTTTTAGCTGTCTCTCTACTGTCATCTAGTGCTTCTTCTTCTAATTCATTTGCGGACAAAGAAAGATCAAGATCCAAATGAAGATATATATACAGGGGGTCCTCGGGTTAAAACATTTCGACATACAACGTTTCGAGTTTACAACACTCACTCCCATAAAAACTTAAATTTGAGACATGAGAAGGAATAAAATGTAAGCATTTTTTTTTTTTTTTTTTTTTACACACTCATTTTTTCTGTCACTACAGTACGGTATATTTATGTCCTTTTCTTTTTTCTCAGGCTTAGATTTTGTGTTTTTATGTTCTAGATTATGATTTTGCAAATGTGTTAAGATAGGTAAGTGACTTAGGCTAGAGTGTGTTTCGACTTACACCATTCGGGTTACATCACTGTTGTAGGAACGGAACTGTGTCGTAACCCGAGGACCCCTATATATATATATATATATATATATATATATATATATATATATATAT
>JANRMT010062840.1:8081487-8123112 GCA_026402145.1 Polypterus bichir lapradei | reverse complement strand
TATATATATATATATATATATATATATATATATATATAATACTTAATATATATAATATATCAGTTACATTTGTTTAATGGCACAAGTATTTTTCATGCTTAGAACATTATTTGAAGAATATTTTGTGCTGGTCTTACAATTACACTAGGTGGAAATAACCAAAAATTAAGTTTTTGTTCTCAATTAGTATTTTTTCCCTCCTCATTTCTTACTCCTTCAAAATAGTCAGAAATATATATTTAGAAAGGTATACATTTACAATTACCCCCCTCCGAAAAGAGAAAGTTGATATTTAAGTTGATTTTACAGAAATATGTAAGGATGGTTTGATCTATTCATTGTCTTGACCAGGTAACAGGTATGTTTGCTGAAGAAAAAAAAAAATGTGGGTCACAATTTTCTTGGGAAAAATGAAGTGGAAAGCTACAAGGAACTAGTGGAGCTTCTCTCTTCCTACCTTGCACTTGGGGGCAACTTGTCTTTACAGACCATTTCCTAAACTCATTTCGATTTTATCTTGAGAATATGGAAGAAGTTTCACCAGGACATCGCTCACATGGAGAGATGTATACTAACATATACATACTTCACTTTCTGTGGTGCCATCTGTTGGTCATTCCACTGTAAAAACACCTTCAGAGGATGATTACAAGGTGGGAAAACTACCACTTGACTATTTTTTGTAAGAAATAATTATATTTCAAACAATGTGTTAATGTTTTCAAGTCTAAATAATGCATTTAAAAATATTACTTTTTCACTAAAATTTTTGTTCTTCATTTTAAACCTTCACCTCTCAAAAACTGGATGTAATAGAGCAATTCTGTTGCCAGATTTAGACTTGAATTGAACATGTAAATAATTTTATGGAAGCAGAAAAAAAAAAAAAAAGTAGATTTTGCAGACCGATGTTATTACTCAAAAATCACTTAACAGTCATGTTTGTGAACCCATTTTTTATTTATTTTTTTTTTAAACCACAATACAAATTTAAGAGAATTTGTTTAATAATTGAATTGTAATTATTCACCAATGTACGTGCTTTGAGAGAAAATTATGCAAAATACATGGCATAGAAATGCAAGTTCAAAAATAATTGAACCCTTAGTTCTATTTTTCACATGAAGGTAAAGCAAGATCAAGTGGTTCAATGATTGAACTTGCCAATGAAACTAAACATTTAAAATGATGAATTAGGAACAGCGAATAAAATAGTAAGAAAGCAGGTTGGCTAATATTCTTACAACTAAGAACAAAGAAAAAAACAAAAAAGCAATTGATCTGATCAAGGTGATGCAGATATTTCAAGAAGGTTTGGACTTCATAAATCCAAGGTCTGGCAAAATCAACATGCCAGTGAAGGACCTTTCAATCAACAGCGGCCATACCATGAACTTCAGCCAGGGTCAGAAAGGGCATAATAAGAGGTAAGAGATAATCCTAATTTTCAATCCTCCCTAGCTACCTTTGAAGTAATGCATGAATCAACAACCACCACCACCTTTGATAGATATGCCACATGTAGGAAAAGAGTCTTTTCTTCTCTTTTCCGCTGCTCCCGTTAGGGGTCGCCACAGTGGATCATCATCTTCCATATCTTTCTGTCCTCTGCATCACCTGTATGTCCTCTCTCACCACATCCATAAACCTTTGCTTAGGCCCTCCTCTTTTCCTCTTCCCTGGCAGCTCTATCCTTAGCATCCTTCTCCCAATATACCCAGCATCTTTCCTCTGCACATATCCAAACCAACGCAATCTCGCCTCTCTGACTTTGTCTCCCAACCTAATCCCACTGACCTCCCTCTCATTTACACACATGTATTCTGTCTTGTTCCTACTGACCTTCATTCCTCTCCTCTCTTGAGCATATCTCCACCTCTCCAGGGTCTCCTCAATCTGCTCCCTACTATCGCTACAGATCACAATGTCATCAGCAAACATCATAGTCCATAGGGACTCCTGTCTAATCTCGTCTGTCAACCTGTCCATCACCACTGCAAGAAAGGGCTCAGAGCCGATCCCTAATGTAATCCCACCTCCAACTTGAATGCATCCGTCACTTCTACTGCAGACCTCACCACTGTCACACTTCCCTCGTACATATATTGCACAACTCTTACATACTTCTCTACCACTCCCGACTTCCTCATACAATACCACAACTCCTCTCGAGGCAGCCTGTCATAAGCTTTCTCCAGGTCCACAAAGACAATTCAGCTCCTTCTGGCCTTCTCTAAACTTCTCCATCAACATCCTCAGAGAAAACATTGCATCTTTGGTGCTCTTTCTTGGCATGAAACCATTCTGCTGCTCAGTAATCATCATCATCATCTCACTTCTTAACCTAGCTTCCAATACTCTTTCCCATAACTTCATGCAGTGGCTCATCAATTTTATTACCCAGTAGTTACTGCAGTCCTGCACATCCCCCTTATTCTTAAATATCGGCACCAGTACATTTTTTCCACTCCTCAGGCATCCTCTCACTTTCCAAGATTCCATTAAACAATCTGGTTAAAAACTCCACTGCCATCTCTCCTAAACACCTCCATGCTTCCACAGGTATGACATCTGGACCAACACCCTTTCCATTTTTCATCCTCTTCATAGCTGTCCTTACTTCCTCCTTGCTAATCCATTGCACTTCCTGATTCACTATCTCCACATCATTCAACCCCTTCTCTCTCTCGTTCTCTTCATTTATCAGCCTCTCAAAGTACTCTTTCCATCTGCTCAACACGCTCTCCTCGCTTGTGACTACATTTTCATCCTTTATCACCCTAACCTGCTGCTCATCTTTCCCAGCTCAGTCCCTCTGTGTAGCCAATCAGTACAGGTCCTTTTCTCACTCCTTAGTGTCCAACCTCTCATACACCTCATCATACGCCTTTTCTTTAGTCTTCATCACCTCTCTTCACCTTGCGCCTTATCTCCTTGTACTCTTGTCTACTTTCTGCATCTCTCCGACTATACCACTTCTTTGCCATCCTCTTCCTATGTATACTCTCCTGCATTTCCTCATTCCACCACCAGGTTTCCTTTTCCTCCATCTTTCTAGATGTCATGCCAAGCACCCTTCTTGCCGTCACCTTTACTACATCTGCTGTAGTTTCCCCCAACTGTCTGGTAACTCTTCACTGCCATCCAGTGCCTGTCTCACCTCCTCCCTAAACTCAACCTTGCAGTCTTCCTTTTTCAACTTCCACCATTTGATCCTTGGCTCTGCCCTCACTCTCTTCCTCTTCTTGATCTCCAACGTCATCCCACAGACCACTATCCTATGCTGCTTAACTACACTTTCCCCTGCCATCACTCTGCAGTCTTCAATCTCCTTCAGATTGACTCTTCTGCATAGGATGTAATGTACCTGTGTGCATCTTCCTCCACTCTTGTACGTAACCCTATGTTCCTCCCTCTTCTTAAAATACATATTCACCACAGCCATGTCCATCCTTTTGGCAAAATCCACTATCCTCTGACCTTCTTCATTCCTCTCCTTGACACCATACCTACCCATCACCTCCTCGTCTCCATTGTTCCCTTCACCAACATGCCCAGTCACCACTTTCTATCCCTTAGGCACACAGTTCATCACTTCACTCCAAAAATCTTCTTTCTCACCCATTGCACACCCAACTGGCAGTGCATATGCACGAACAACATTCATCGTCACACCTCCAATTTCCAGCTTCGTAATCATTACTCTGCCTGACACTCTTTTCACCTACAAAACACTCTTGACATACCGTTCCTTCAGAATAACTCCTACCCAATTTCTCCTCCTATCCACACCATGATAGAACAATTTGAATCCACTTCCAAGCCAAATGCCCTTAATCCCCTTCCATTTAGTCTCTTGCATGCACAATATATCAACCTTCCTTCTCTCCATCATATCTGCTAACTCTCTCCCCTTACCAGTCATACTGCCAACATTCAAAGTTCCTACCCTCAGTTCCACTCTATTTTCCTCCTGCCTCTGGACACGTCTCCCCCCTCCCCCTCTTCGGCCAACAGTACCGGTGGCGGTCGTTGTTAACCCAGGGCTCACCCGATCGGGTACGGAAATTTGTATTGTTGTCTGCATATTGATTTGACAAAATTTTACACCGGATGCCCTTCCTGACGTAATCCTCCCCATTTATCCGGGCTTGGGACCGGCACAAAGAAACCCCTGTGGCTGGTTTTCCCCTGTGGGACAACAATGTTAGGTGTGAAATATTAAAGTCTAACAATCTAGAATTCAAGTTGGATTATATATAATGTGAAAGGCACTATATAGCGCCTGACCCGACACAGATTGGACACGGGAGGCACGTGTAAAAAAGGATTTTTATTATTCTTCAGCTGGGGGGCACATCTTCCCCGTACTCCCCCCAGCCACACCACAGTCCCAAACACCAGTACAGCACAAGCACAAACACTCTTCTCTTCCCTGGCACCACCACTCCTCCCTCGCAACCTTGTCCTCCTACACCTGACTTTTTTTTTTTTTTTATTTTTCGTTGGATATGGAAAATACAAAATGTGCATGTATAAGGAAACAGGAAATGTTAGTTTACCTTTTAAGACACATGCACTGACAGAAAGTATGTGTAATAAGTGAGCCTCCATCTTTAGGAATATCACCCAGAGTGCCATGTGTTTCAACCCAATTGGTGAGTTAATGCAAACAGCAAGTTAGGACTGGAAAAAGTCATGTCTTCTCTTATACAAAAACAAGTGTACTTTTAATCTGTTTGAGGGGGTGAATACCTGATATCAAATCTGTTTGAGTATCAGAGCGTTAATTAGCATTAGTGCAGGTAAGAGATGCACTACTGTGCACAATTAATCAGTAGCACAATTTTAATAGAAAATACACTGCACAAAATAATTAAGGGAATGCTTAACCCACTGAGGGCTGGAAACATCACACCAAAATATCAAAATCAAAAATTGAAATCAAAGTCTGATCCAACTTGCATGAATTTCGTCACAGCAACTCATAATGTGACTCAGTAATGTGGATGTCCTAGACTTGCCTGTAGGCACTCTGGGCAATGTCTGGGCATGCTCCTGAAAAAACAGCAGATGGTGTCCTGTGGAATCCCCTCCCATACCTGGATCAGGGAGTTCCTAGATAGTTTGCGGTGCTATTTGGCGACAATGGAAGGACCAATAAATATCCCAGAGGTTCTAAATTGGCATCAGGTCTGGAGAAACATGAGGGGCAGTTAATGGTATCAATGCCTTCGTCATCCAGGGACTGCCTATATACACTGGCCACATGAAGCCGGACTTGGTCCTGCACCAGAATAAGGTCTGACATTGGCTCTGAGGATTTCATCCCGGTACCTAACAGCAGTTAGGGTAGAGTTGCCTAACACGTGGAGGTCTGTGCGAGTCTCCAAGGATATGCCTCCCCAGACCATCACTGACCCATCGCCAAACTGGTCATGTTGGATGATATTGCAGGCTGCCTAATGTTCACAACGCTGACTCCAGACTCTTTCATATCTGTCACAAGTGCTCAGTGTGAACCTGCTCTCATCTGTAAGGAGAACGGGGCACCAACAGCAGAACTGCCAATTGTGGTATTCTCTGGATGAATGCCAATCAAGCTGCATGGTGATGGGTTGTGAGCACAGGTCCCATTAGAGGATGTTAGGCCCTCATGCCACCCTCATGGAGTAGGCAGTGCTCTTCCTTGAACAAAAGAGCAGATACTGGTCCTGCTGCTGGGTCAATGCCTTTCTATTATCCTGTCTGGCTCTCCTCGTGTAATGGCCCGCCTCCTGGTATCTTCTTCAGACTGTGCCCAGAGACACAGCAAACCTTTTTGCAACAGCACGTATGGAGGAGCTGGACTACCTGTGCAACCTGAAGCGGCTCTAGGTACCGGCCTCATGCTACCAGTAGTGACAAGGACACTAGGAAAACACAAAACTAGAGAAGAATCAGTCAGGAAGGATAAGGAGAGAAGAATTGACCTTGGACACCACCTGCAAAACCATTCCCCTTTTAGGGTTATCTTGCTGTTTCCTCTCTAGTGCACCTGTTACTTTCATTTGCACCAAAGCAGGTGAAGCTGATTTATAATTGCTTATGCTTTCTAATTGGATAGACAGATATCCCTGAAGCTTAATTAACTTGGTGTTAGAATGTGATGGATAAGTGTTCCCTTAATTTTTTGAGCAATGCACATTTCAGTCTGAAAAGTGTATGCAAATACATCACACCGGTATCTACCAAAACTGTCAGAATTTTTAGTTATACATACAGATTTTTCATTTTACCACTAACTCCTAAGATCAAATCTCTTTATATACAAGAAATTTTTATTTAGGATATACATAAAATTCAGTTTCATATGACATGTACAACATCTGAAATAAGGACCACCTTGACAAACCTTCACAAAAAGTTTCGAGTATGGCTATATTCTTCAAATAGCTGTCAGAAACAATGCCACAAAAATATATTTGTGCATATATTGATGTAACACAATTCAATTTTACAGAAATATTTCTCAACAAGGCAGCAAACAATAGTACGTCTATTTTGTAGAAGTACTAAAAACATGTTAGATGTGATGCCTGTAAACCAATGAACTCTTTTAGGGCAGATGTCGACTTTTGTCGACAGGAGGGGTTGAGGGCGCATGTCGACAAAAGTGGACATCCAGTGGTAGAGGGCAACAATCAGCTGTTAATGGCAACATAACTCCGTGTTATGCGACAGACATTTCCTCTCTGCTTGAAGGAATGTTAGACTCATTGACTTGGCATCTAATGCTTACATGTGCGCGAGTTATGAAATGTAAACAAATGTAAACAAAGGCAAGATGGCATCGACATCTCACAAGTGCAGATAAGAAAATACTCGGCAGACGATGTTTTGCACATTATCACTGAGTCGGATTCTGATTTTTTTGAGAGTGATCAGGAGATCGAGCAAGAAAGAGAGGAACTGGATTCAGCTGATCAGACACCAGCCGATGCCACCCCAGCTGAGTGGCTGCCAGCTGAGCGTATTTGCACAGCCGATGCACCCACAGCAAGGTTCGGGTGGTAGGAATACTCAGACATTGATCCGTGGGAGCCAAACGGACTACTGGACTTCAGAAGACAGCATGGCTAGCTGTTGGACAAGACAGATTACCAGCCAAGGGACTACTTCAATCTGTTCTTTCCTGTGGCTGCCATTCAGCTACTGTCAGACAAGACAAACAGGTATGCAGAAAACCTTTATGAATCGCGGGCTGCGCTTGCACCGCATTCTCATTTTTCAAAGTGGAAACCCACAACAAAAGACAAAATGAAGGGCTTTGTGGAATTACAAATAGAGATGGGACTAGACTGGCGATATAAATTGAGGGAGCATTGGTCCAAATGTGCTTTGTCCCCTGGTGGATTTGGACAGGTTATGCTGCGTGATGGGTACGTGCTCCTGCAAAGTTTTATTCACTTCTGTGATAACCAAAAGCAAATCCCAAAGGGTAAGCCAGGCTATAACCCCATGTATAAAGTTCAGCCCCTGCTTGACATTGTGGAACCAACATATAAACAATTTTATCAGTCTGGCCGTGATTTGTCTGTGGATGAATCTATGATAAAATACAAGGGACGCCTTTTTTTCCCGCCAGTATATGCCAGACAAGCCCACAAAGTATGGCATAAAGGATTTTGTACTGGCAGATGCAAATACTGGTTTCTGCCTGAAAGTAAATCACATATACAGGAAAGTATTCCTTTCAAAGAGAGAACTGTCCCTTGACAAGTCAGGTGGTACTGGAGCTGCTTCAGGGCTATGAACATTTGGGTCATGTTGTGTACATGGACAATTTTTATACATCACTAGAATTGTTCATGGAGCTACAGAGCAGGGAAATTGGAGCTTGTGGAACAGTGAGGTTGAACAGGAGACACATGCCTTCACAGTTGAAGCCAGACAGGCTGAAGATGAAAAGAGGTTACAATCCAGTATTCATGCGGGCGGAAAACTTGGTGGCAGTGGCACAGCACGATGTCAAACGGGTGACTCGTCTCTCTATAGTACACACTAACAATATATTTGAGAAAGTTATTCGTCAAAAGGGAAAAACCAGAAGGCAGGAAGCTGGACAAGCCAGTTGCACTTGAGGACTTGTAAAATGGCTGGAGTTGATTGACTGGATCAGATGCTGGGGTCATACACATACACACATAAGTCCACCAAGTGGTATCACACTATGTACCATTGCATGCGTGAGATTGCACTTACAAATGGCTATATATTGTTCAAGCAGGCAAACAGCACTAAGACTGCAGCAGATTTCTGCAAGAAAGAGGTTGACAGCTGCTGGCAGAGTATGTTGCAGTACCTTTGACAAAGAGAGGAAGGCCATCACAAAGAGCAGTGCCAGACAGGCTGACTGAGTGCCACTTTCCTGTAATGTATGAGGACAAAAAATACAAACACGACTGTGTTGTGTGCAGCAACAGACAATTGAAAAAGGAGGCACCAGTGCAATGTAGCAATGCATGCAATTGGCTGCTTTGAGCGATGTCATACTTTGCAGGACTTCACTGTGTAACATGTATGTGAGATATGCATGTGAAATCACAGTATAAGAAATCATAAAGTATGTAGGCTCATACAACATGCAAGACAGTAATATCTGTCAAAAATAAATATTTGTTGTTCATTTGATATGTTAAACCATTGCTTTGTGTTCTTTTTTTAAAAAAGTTAGTTTTTGGAAAAATATTCACCCCTGGAAGAAAAGAAATTAAAAAAAAATTAAAAAATTAAAAAATTAAAAATTTAGCCCTAAAACAGTTAAAATGTCAAAAATTACCTCTGCACAGGTTGGGTGAATGCCAATTGTTGTTTCAAGAAGTTCTTTAGTTAGCCCACATTTTATGGCTACACCATATCCCTGGGTAACTTCACCAGCATTGGGGCCTAGATAATGAAATCCCACCACACGTTCCTAGAAAAAAAAAAAAAAAAAAAAAAAAAAAAAAAGTAAAAAAATGCCAAGCGCAACTCCATTTAAAATTATATAAAACAAAAATAAATTATGGTCTATACCTTACTGTAGAAAAGGTATGCAATATTGGATGCTAAAAAACGGCATGTTAAAGATGATCTACTGCAACAAGCTGTGCATTAACAGAACTTATTAATTGACTACAGCATTAGGGATCAGTAACCATCAAGACATGTCACTGAAATTTGACAATGCAATTATGAAAATCCACATATTTTCAAAGAAACAAAAAAAAAAAAAGAAGAGGTAATAAGAGCAATTTAAAAGGTACATTTTCTCGAGCCTGACAACTATAAAGTTTCGTATTAATATACCAATAGGGTCACTTAAGAAAGAGGGATGAAATATAACCAGACACAGAAACAACTGTATAAATTTCCCATTAAAGAAAAAGGTGCATTAGAATATTACCATTATAAGGACATTACATCACAACCACCTCATAACACTTTCTACTTGTTAAAGATTGACTGAAATTTTGTAATAAGGCAAGGATAACTTCCTGTTTTTCTTAGCCTGATAAATTAGTATTTATTCACCTTATTATTCAAATACTACACAAAATTCCTTGAGACCTTGTCAGATCTCTGTATTTTTACAAGGTATGAATACATTTCATTTAAAATTACAAAGCAATTTGAATCTCAAACTAATATCACAGTAAAGAACCCACATTAGTGAAAAGGCACCGCTGTGTTCTTGATGTATTTCAACAGAATTGTAATAATTATGTGTATAGTAAAAATGTACTGTGTGCTACACGTTACCATTCTCTTTATCTTCATATATCCTTACAGTCATTTAAGTTTAATTGTAATCTTAAGGACCACTTATAGTAAAAACAATACTTCACAACCAGTCCCAAGCAACACAGTAAGGTAAAATCTAAATACATGATCATACAAACAGACACACAGACATACAATTAAAATGGACAGTGATTCTACTGTCACATGGAATATGATGGTTTTAAATGCTAAACTTACAAGAGAAAATGTTATAACACATCATACTACTTCATTTATACACTTGTGTACATAAAGATCTGTATGTGATATTACCAATTTTCATATTTTATCTGTGATAAAAAGAGACTAACTTTTTAGGATGCATCAAAAAATAAGATCACCATTTCAATGCTTCAGGAAAACAATACTTACATTATCCATTTTGTTGCAGATAATTTTGGAGTAACACTTATTATTGTCCCTGCCAGCAACTGTGTATTCAAGAGGCCAAAACAAACTGTGATATACCTATTAAAAAAAGAAGTCAGAAATATCTTTAGCAGTATCATCATTTAACTAGCACCTATTAAGCAAGAACATTCTTTATATAAAATTAATCTGATTTAGGGCCGTGAGGATTAGGGCACCAGTTCATAGCAGGGCCACAAATTAAATAGTAAGGTATGATATTATTAACCTTTCTTTTGAAAGATTAACATACAATTAAGGGCAGTGTATGTGTGTTGAATCTCTACATAATGCAATTGCATCAGTTCGCTCTTAGTAGGAATGCAACAAGATTGCTGGCATACATTTAAACCATTTCTTAATGAGAAGACAATTCTTTCTTTAACTGGAATATGTTAAAATGCTTGTTATTGTTTATGTCAAATACTTAATGAAGTACATGTTACTTTCCAAGGAAATTAAAACCCACTTTATTACTCTACAGCATAAAACAAGCTTAAAATAGTATTTTAAATAGTTGCACTGCTGCCAATTAATGTCTAATACAATTTAGCTCATCTACTGCAGCAAGAGTGTATGACTTTCGGAAGAGTATTTTTAGCCATCTATTCTTCTAGTCACTTTGCAAGTTTAGGCTTTGGAGGTGTGTATTTTTTACCTGCAAAAATTTGGAGCCTAGACAACTGGGAAAAGTCCAGTAATGCTACCGTTTGTACAGGTACTCTTTACATAAAAGTTAATGATTTATCAAATAAAGTTCAATTAATACATACATCCTAAACAATAATTCAGCATTACTGAAGTTCTCACCTCTAGGTTTTCCTCCCCATACAACTCAATGGCTTTCTCCTCCGATAAACCACAACAACCATATTCCAAAGGTGTAAAGACTGTGGTACAAACATTTATGTAGTCACACTTTATACATATTAAAAAAAAAAAGAGACAATATATACACAATTAGAACATTTGTTTTAAACATGTTCATTAGACCAAGTATTGCATTTATCCACATCAAATGAGAAATGTTATTTGAAATGACAAGTATATAACTGGTCTATTGCTTATCAAAAAATACAGCAGTGCAAATAATTCCAGCCTCAAAATTATTTCTGTTTCCCTGCTTAAAACTCAACCTAGGATATTAATGCTTTTGAGCCATTAAATGCAGGACTCTGACCACATCTCTCAAAGATACCAGTTATTCCCCCCCCCCCCCCCATTTTAAGCAACAATAGCAGCTTTGGATCATTCTTCTCCTGATATGCCTTCTTACAGAATTTCAGTGTTCTGACAGGTTCTGATTCAGTAACTGTGTACTATACATGAATATTCTTGCCATTTCCTCCTACTGAATAGATCAATAATATATGCCATCATCACCATATTTTACAATAGAAAAAGTACGGCTTGGCTGGGATGTGTCACAGATACTTCAGAGTACTGAAGCCAAAATATTCCACTTTCCTCTAATCAAACCATAAGGGAGGACATGGGACGCAAACCAATTATCTGCTTACTGCAAGCCAGCAGCACTACCCGTGTACCACAAAGGTGGAGCATCACAAGCAATTTTAGGTCAACACTATATGCTAACAGTTAAGTGCATATTTACCCAAAAACAGTGCTGCAGTTTTGCAATGCTGTAAAATTTACATATTACAGTAATCCCTCGCTATATCGCGCTTCGACTTTCGCGGCTTCACTGTATCGCGGATTTTATATGAAAGCATAACTAAATATATAACGCGGATTTTTCGCTGCTTCGCGGGTTCTGCGGACAATGTGTCTTTTTACTTCCTGTATATGCTTCCTCAGTTGGTTTGCCCAGTTGATTTCATACAAGGGACGCTATTGGCGGATGGCTGAGAAGCTAACCAATCAGAGCACGCAGTTAAGTTCTCCTGACTGAGAAGCTAACCAATCAGAGCATGCAGGAGCTATGCAGTGTTAACCAGGAAGTCTCATCTTGCTCATTCAGCATCAACGTGCTTCGCTGTGTAAAGAGTTGTGCTCTTTAGTGTTTATCTTTGTGCATAGTCAAGCCCTTCATTATGGCTCCAAAACAATCTGCTACTGCTTCAGGTGCCGTGCCCAAGCGCAAGAAGAAGATGTTAACGATTGCCGAAAAGGTAAACCTTTTGGATTTGTTGAAGGCTACGATTCTTTTTATTTAAAAAGTAGGAAAGGAATATAAGATCTACGGCTGCAGCGTCCTTTTAACCAGGGTGCAAAACGAGTTGTAAGTGCATGTAATAAGGCAGTAGTCTGGATGGAATCTGCTTTAGGGATTTGGATTGAAGACTGCCAGAAGAAGAACAACGGCAGTGCTACACAATCGCCTGAAGTGGCTCCTTTACAAGGGCTGTAACGCTCTCCTTTGTTGTGCAGTAAAATTAAACTCATTGTTATCGGACAAGTCATCGTGTCATTGTTGGTGAGTAACCATAAATAATTAATACATTTACTGTATACTATTTTTCTTGCAATGTACGTATTTATTGCTGGTGACCTGTCTATCGTAATGGCTGTAACATATGTGATATCGGAGACACTCAATATCTTTAAAATAATATTTAGGTTTTACTGTATATAAACAGTGTGTGTTTATATACATAATTTCAATGAATCTTACCTAATATCTAAGAGAATACAAAGGGATTATGCTGTATAACGCTGCGGGGAATATTTATAAACAGTGCGGGAGAGTTTATAAGGGCTTAAAATATATAAAAATAACCATACAAACATATGGTTTCTACTTCGCGGATTTTCACCTATCGCGGGGGGGTCTGGAACGCAACCCCCGCGATGGAGGAGGGATTACTGTACTAGATATGAATAATTAATCATTTACTGAAATCAAATCACAAAGGACACCTTGTATTTTATAAATATTCGGTTTATCAGTTCTTTTTTAAAGAAAGTATCAATACAAATAAATAAGCTACAGAACTGTTTTATTAAAAAAAATGAAACAAAAAAAAAAAAAAAAAAAACACACCTTCACAGAGGACCCTCCAAACAGCCTTCGTGCAAGCAGTTTTCCAGCTTGAATTGCAACAGGAGTGAGTTCCAGTTTCCCATCAAGGATATCGCCAATGGCATAAATATATGGCACATTTGTCTGTTCCTCGTCATTTACTGGAATTTTACCATTCCTATAAAGCATATGATAATAACCACCAAAAACATTTCACAAGACACTTTCCAAATACAGCTACCAATACTATTCAGACGAAAATAAAATTGGAAATTAACATTCTGAAGTTCTTGCAAAAACTTTCTGGGACAATAGAGAAAACATAGCTCATGAATGGCAATAAATAAATAAAAATGTATGGTTTAATTATTTTGCTCCAAATTAAACATTTTAACAAAACTATTAGACACATTTAAAGGAGGCCACTTGATTAACTTGTTGATAGTTGTAAAGTCACGTAATGTTCTAACCCGCTAATCCACATTAGGGTTGCGGAGGGTGCAAGCATAATGGGCAATGCAGGAACAAACCCTGGACAGGGCACCAGTCCATCTCAAGACAAACACACACACACACACACACACACACACACGGACCAATTTAAAGTCATCAATTCACCTAATCTGCATGACTTTAGACAGTGAGCGAGAACCAGACCACCCAGACAAAACCCACAAAGACATGGGGAGAGCACGCAAACCCTGGTCTTCTTACTGCGAGGCAGCAACATTACCACTGCGTCACAATGCTTCCCTCATTTTAAAGTGAATGCAGTAAAAACAATATTTTTTTTAAACAAACATTTTTAATGTATGAATAATATAGGAGCGTTCTCTTGGTGCTATGTAATTGATAGCCGTCAATCATATCACCGTGTTAAGATGCAAGAACAGATATTACTACTGCCTATTCCTCTCCTACAATCATCAATAAAAGGGCTGTGGGAAGATTTGCTTTAATAATCCAGTGCACAATTACAGCAATTTCACTAACTAACCCACAACAGTCATCAACAGGTTGACAACAATCTGAATAATTTACACCCATAATGTGATTATGTCAAAACTAACTGTATTCACTGCCAGACATTTTTCATGGTCTCTGCTATGCTCGACAGTGGGTAGATGGAAGTTATCCGAGCAGCTGGTAGCATAGAATATTCTTTGTAATCAAAAACAGTATATTACTTGAGATCATCTCGTTATAAGTAAAGAATCACAGATAGATGTAAAAACTCTCCTTACAACAACATTTATTTATACAAATAATGTAGCTCAAAGTGCTTTACATGATAAAGAAAAGAGAAATAAAAGACAAAGTAAGAATTAGAATAAGACAACACTAATTAACATAGTAAGGTCCGATGGCCTGGGAGATCAGAACAAACCAAAAAAAAAAAAAAAAAAAACACTCCAGGCGGCTGGAGAGAAAAAATAAAATCTGCAGGGGTTTCAGGCCACGAGACCACCAAGCCCCCTCTGGGCATTCTACCTAACATTAATGAAACAGTCCTCTTTGTACTTACATACACATACCTAATGATTAACATCAAAAGATACATTTAGCGAGTCATTAAGTGAATTTCCTTCACTTAACAGGTAAGAAATTACATAGAATCATTAGAAAATTCCAAGTTTTCAAAAAATTTAGGATAAATAAGACACATACTTTTCATTGATTTGGACCCCAACTTTATCAAGACCAATTTTTCTGGTGCAAGCATCACGGCCAACTGCTATCAAAACCTAACAAGGATTATAAAAACAATGTTCATTACAAAAAGACAAAACAATCACAGTATTAAATTACATGAACAAAGAAGTTATGAATACTGCACTTTTTTTTTGCTTTTAAAAGTGTACCTTTACTTACAGTGTTGTATTCGCCTTCTATAACCTCATTACTTTCTGTAGATTTTGCTGTTACTTTTAACCTCCCAGGAGTTCCTTCCTCAAGCTGTTCAACCTGTTAAGATAATAAACAATTATACCAGTAGATCTTGAAGAATAAGTCTTTTTATAATAATATTTTGTTGCAAAAATTCTGTAGTTTCCTCTACATTATTTCAGGAATGTCACTTGCCTTCCCGTGGAAAGGTAACTCTTTGAAAGTAAGGACCATTTTGAAATAGGAATTAAGCACAGAACAATGCATACTGTATATGCATAAAGGGTACAAATATTGTACAACTCTCAAAGGAAATGAAAGAAACCATGCAGCCTCAGAAAGACCAAACCATTCTATTAAATGTTACATAACCATTTTAATAATTTCAATGCATTTTCTTACATACAGAGACACTTTCATCATAACCAAACGTTTAATTATGTATACCAATCAATTGTGACTATATGTAACATTGTGCTCTTTCTCCTAATCAGATTATCAGAAATGCTAACATACCAGTGCATGGTTACAAGCTGCATGCTGCATGCAAGATGAACTCTGTACTTTTGATACTACCACCACCACCAATACAACATATAAGCTATATACCTTTACTCTAATTTGCAGTTTTTACGCTGATCCCAGGTAAATACCAATTAGCAGCAAATTACCTTTATAGGCACAAATTTTCTGATAAACTTGACACCATGTTCTTCCATATAAGTGCCTGCCTTTTCTGCCATTTCTTGGTCAAAGCCTCTCAGAAGAATGGAACGGACCATTACTGTGACATCCAAACCAAGGCCTGCCAGGAAACCAGCACATTCAAGGGCGACATAAGATGCCCCCACAACTAGCGTCTTCCCAGGGCAGTATGGCAGATAAAACAAGTCATCACTACAAAAATAAGATTTTTTTATTGTACATATGTAGTACTACCATTCACAATAGATTTTTCAAATGTGTACAAAGACAAGCTAAAATGTTAATTACAATACATAAGAAGTTGTTACCAGTAATAATACATAGAGAATGGGGTAAGTCAGCAAAGTGAAAATATGAATAGTATTTCAAGAACAATTTTAGTTTCAGACTTTTTAGAATTAATTAATTTGAAAAGAATTCATAGGAGTGTTGAAAGCAGCACCTGGGAGGGGGCACCTTGAGCTACAGTTGTGTATGGCATTTATTTGTTTACTTCAGTGTAATGATCCTGCTTTTCCCTCAGTGGTCTTTATGTCATTTGGCAGCCAAAAATCTCTAACCTTGCAATACACACAAGCATGAATAAGTGAAAACTATGAAAGAATATTTTAATTAGTCAAGTTGTGCACTGCTATTCAATGAGCATAATAGCTCCACTGCTCGAGATTATAGCAACTGCAGCCCTTAAATATATAACATGTATTTGAACCAATACCCTTTGCAGGTTGTTTCAGGAGGTAAATCTGACACTGCCTTTAGCCAATTACATCAACCCCATAAGCCCTAAAATTAATGCATTCCTATAAATCTCACCTCCTTTCAATAATTTAACATATAATGTAAAGCAAACAGTATTCTGATCTCTTACCAATTACAAACATTTAGAAAATGGAATTCAATTGAAAACATGCATGCCTTTTTTGTTATCATGCAGTTTTGAATGTGACTCAATTTAAAATTTGTAGGTATGCTTTTGTGAGTAACTCATTACAATTTATTGCAATATAATTAAAAACTGTATGTACTCATTTCGTGTAATAAAAAAATTATAGTATTTATATTTTTGCCATCACCATTAATTAATTAATGTATCAATGCAACCTCTATAAGTAAATCATTCATCAATTATTAATTGCAGCCACCAGCCCCAACTGGCCAGGATAAGCAACCAATGTTGTTCAATAAAGGATTTCTTAAAGGACAAATAGTACATTTGCAATTAACTGCAATAGCATACTAATATTTCACCAGATCATAACTTTTTTTTTTTTTTTTTATATAAACATTATATAACAATAAAAAAGAACTCTGACCTGGTAATACAGTGCTCTTTATCACCAGGAATACCCAAATATCTTGGACGTTCCCCAGTAGCAAGGACAAATGTTGCTGCTGTGTGGAAAGTTTCCTTACCTCGTGCGTTTGTTGCCTAATAAAAAACATCATATAAAAATTAAGGGCCTTATCAATTACTTTCATTTTTTCTAAAAAAAGAAACTATAAATTTTTCTTTCAAAATGGCTACATTAAAATTCACCTTTAAATTATCTTAGCTTTCATCCTTTCCAGGTGTTTTGAGAATACTTGACAAACGATCATGGTTAATTTTAGGAACAATAAATGACCCAGCAAAACCCCTTTAAAACATATTCCACCACTGAGCAGATGTAGTGTACAGTATTCAGTCCATGCCATGTAAGGTATAATATAAATAAATCAAATAGGTAAACCATCAATAAATGGATTTGTTATTCAGGACTAATATATAGTTCAAATTTTATCATAAATAAAAATCTATTGACAGTGTCTATTTTTTAAAAAAACAAATTGAAAAACCTAGTATATGCAGATTGTACTACATATATTGGTACTTACATTTTTAAATCATATTTATCTGACCAAAAAGTCACTTGACTGTCATATATAAGAATTGACCAAAGGTGGTAAAATAAAACACTTTTATTAATTATTAGCCAGCCAGGAAAGTTTCGCAAAGACATACACTAATCAAGTGAATTATTTCCCAAAGCTACCACCAAATCCATTTACAAATGTTAAATAGACAAGAAGCTTTAAGCAAAAACAAACATCCCAAAAGTTTTACTCATTATTTTATTAATTTCTACTCTACTACTATATTGTATTCATACTCTTGAAGAAAGCAACAGTTTTATAAAATGGAAAATCCAAAACATTATTTACCTTAATTTTATGTGGTTCTACGAATTCGGCATAGGAGTTCAAATATGTAACGTTCTTGTTTCTTAATTCTACACGATATCCCCAATTCAAAGAACCAATATAACTTGAGATGGCATCTTTCATTGTTGCCCAATTGTGCGTGACTAGAAAAAGAAATTTTAACAACTATTAAAAACCAGACACAGTTAATCATATGATTTTAAAAGAATTCCAAATGTAACTTTAAACTCAGATTGCAACTAAAATTAAAATATCACTGTGCTCTCACAACTTCAGGGACTAAGCCTCAAATGACTGGGAAGATGATGATGAACCTCCCAGTATACTTTGAAGTAAAATAAATACTTACACAATTATACAAGTTCTTTTATTCCCTACCTGTCTCTAGACACCAAAGTATATATAAAATGGCAAATCAGATAAACAAACAAAAAAAAAAAACGCACAAGAGCAGAATGTTGAATGATGAAAGACACAACTTCAATTAAGTTTAATTTGTTCCAGCAAGGTTCCACATTTACAGTGTACTAATTCCGACAAAGCACAAAGTGGTTAGTTCCACTTAGCATAAAAATCATTCATTCAGGATTTACAAAAACCAAACAACAACATTAGGCTGGATTTTAAAAATATTTATATATCTATATCACAGACAGAATACCAGATATGAGAGATATCCCTCACACCAAATTAAGTACTATAAAACTGTTCAGATTAAGAAAAATGTTTTCTCCACTGCAAATGAGCACAGGCTGTATGTTCTTTCATTTTCATTAGGAAAAATGCTGGATATACAATACTGTACACATCTGACATTAACAATGCAGTAACCAAACTGCTTTCTGGTAAAGAAAACACAACATTGCAGAGTACTCTGGCCTACACAGAATTTAAGAGTTATTAATTTGGTTAGGCTGTTGAACTGTAGGGAAAGGCCTAAATTATTTACTGTATTTTATCACCACCATTAACTTAGGTTATATAAAGTAACAGCAAAGGTTAATATTTTAAAGGCAAACTGTCAGAAGAAAACACCCCTTTATTGTAAAACCTGCTGTAAAGAAGATTAGATGCTTCCAGCTGCTAACAGTTTTCCGTTTATAGTTGAAAAATATTTTTATGTTCTGATAGAATATGTTTACAAGATACACTACATCCTGCATTTAAACAAACATAATACAGAACAGTCTCATCCCAGGTCTTGGAAGACTAGAATCAAACAAGCAATGGATGAAAAGCATTAAATAGTCCTGGACAAGGAACAGTCTTTCGCAGGGCTCATTCACACTCAAACAAGGACAAGCTGCATTTAAAATAAAAAACCAACAACTAACCTTTGTCTTCATATTCCCAGCCAAAATTTTTTGAATCTTTAAGTGACGTCCCCAAGATGGCGGCTTGGTGCATCAGCTTTTTAGGAATACATCCAACATTTACACATGTGCCTCCAAGTCCTTAAAAAAAAAAAGTCAACAAGAGGTAATACTACAAATATAACTTCTCATTCCTTGAGTAAACTGAGAACTCATTTTAAAATATACAATTTATTCAAAACTGAATCTGCAGTATTTTAACAAACGATTTTCTAGTTATGTAATAATCAATTGAATAGCAGTTGGTCAGAGTCATCATATTTTCACTCCAAATTGTGTAATCCCATATTAATTGCTCAAATTTTGGGAATTTTACGGTTCATAAAGTAAAAGAGTTGCCTCCTCTGTCTGTTTGAGATAGGATTTAATTGTTTCTCCAATTACTTGGAAACAAGCAAGTTGATATGAGACAGATAAATGATGAATGTGAAGGTAAATTAACCCACCTGGATCTCATATATATATAATTTTTGCATAAATGTAATACACAAAAACTTAATTTAATATAAATAAAAATGGACTTGGAGTACCTAAAAGAAGAGATGTAAAGTGAAACGGCTGGAGAAGCCTGTGACGAATTACACAAATTTATTACTAAATGTCACACACGACATTTTTGTTTTATGAATATTCTTCCTTCTATCCTTATCAAAGGACCATCGAAACAACCTACAGAGGAAGGTGAATGTTATATATTTGTATTGCAAAAGAGAAATGCCCACTGCTGGCGCCCTGCCCAGGGTTTGTTTCCTGCCTTACTCCCTGTGTTGGCTGGGATTTGCTCCAGCAGACCCCCGTGACCCTGTAGTTGGGATATAGCGGGTTAGATAATGGATGGATGGAGATGCCCATATCAAACCTTAATGAGGAGGTGCAGTTAAACAGCGATTTCATTGTGAGGGCAGAATCTGATGAAGGAAACTTTTTTTCTTACTGAAGAACATAAATTGCCTTAAAATCATGTCTTACAGTGTAATAATTAGTTTATGTAATCATGATAGGTTATACTCTTCAAAAGCTTAATGTAAAATATTTAAATCATTCTAGTTAAAGCAACATTCAATTAAACCAACAGTTTTAATAGACAACAATTAACTATTTCTTCTTACCCCATTTAGTTCCTTTTGGTGTAGGAACAACATAATCCAGGACCATTACTTTCTTTCCTAATAATGCAGCTTCCTAGTTAAATTAATAAAAATAAACAACATGAAAACATTTAGTTTTTAATATACCACAGTATTCTGTAAATATTAAGTATTTCACATTTTAGCAAAAATAAAAACTGCAAACTTTGAACTCAATTATTAAGAAGTAGTCTGTGAGTTATATAAAAATATTTCTGGGAAGGGGTGGAAATGTCCAACTTGACTTGTACAGAATGCAGCATTATTGTCTCACTGATCTTCTACTTATTGATTATAATGTAATCAATATAAGCAATACAAATATTAAAATACATATATTTTTTTAAATGTGTCCTAATACCAATTTAATCAACACATAAATGCAATAAAAAATATTTATGGAGTATTTGCATGTACTTAATGGCTGTAAAAAAATTAACTGCTTAAATTAAATGTGGTTGAGTTAGTGACAGAAGGAAGGTGTTCTTGTGGAGAGTGAGAAAAGGCAACACCTTCCTCAGAGGTTTAACACAGTCACTCTTAATTGTCTAGGGATTAAGGTTTGTTTTGTGCTCCTGAATTAAACCTAAAACCAGTCACAGCTACTTTCACTCAGTAACTGTGATGGAAATACTGCCCTGGAGCACCAGTCCATCATAGGGACCACTCATACAAACCTACAGGTTAACTGGCAATACCAGATTACCCTTAACATGCAACCTCTTAGGATGTGGGAGGAAACGAAAATGCCTGGACAAAAACAGACAAGAACATTCAAACTACACAAACTGTCTTTAGATGTGCCACTTGAAGTCAGCATGCTGGTTCGTTACACCACAAGCAAGCATGAATATATTACACACAACCAAATACAATATATGGCTATGTAGTTGAGTACAAAAAGGGAGATGTCAGTGTGGAGAAGCAACACCATCAAATTAACAGCTTCTTTATGATGAAACAGCAAAATGTCTAATAATACCAGAACTGAACTTTACACTTACTTTAACTTAAATTTGAGTCACATAATCCCCTCTGGGATTAATACAGCGTACCAAAAAATATAAAGAGTAATGACAAAGTACTGATACACCACTTGTTGACTTTGATACTTAAGTATATAACATGAAAACACAGTAGTTCAAGGTGACACAAAGGCATTATGAAAGAGTCTGGGGTGGCACTACAAGTACACTGTTAATATAGCCTTTGTCCTTGAAGAAACTGTTAGAATCATGGAGCAAAAATAGCTTAGGCCTGCATTACTCTAGACTTCACCTCATTTCGCAGAATTTTTGTGTTACTCCTGTTTTTGATTATGGCCACTTCTCTTTCAAAAAAAAAAAAAAAAAATAAAATTTTTTGAAAAATATTTGAAATATTAACTGAGCGAGGAAAGACAGAAAGGCTCAGCAATGATTTTAAGCATCAAGGCTTTTAACAAGACACTTAAATTCTAAATGTATACGGATATACTTCAAGGTTAGAAAATATCTTTCGCTCTCCTAACGTAACATATAAAATTACCACATTAAGTACAGGCTGTAGCCTAACTTTAAACTGATGTACAATTGCAGCAGACATACTGTAGATCTATGTGAATATGTTTAACTTACAAAGAAAGTGACCTTCGCAGCTTAAGGGTATGATCAGCTCATTCCTCAAAAAATAAACACTAAAACTAACTGCAATGTGAACTGGTTTCCAGTACCAATCCCTATTTAACTATTATTTGTAATTTTTAGTTTTGTGAAATGCAACAAACATGAAGATTAAAATATTTGAGCACTAGGATAATATCAGATTTAAAGCAACAGCATGAGAAATAGCATAAATTGTGACAAATGTTAAGCAAAAGAAAGTCTGCCTAATGCAAAGGATAATGCACAGAAAGCAGAATACATAAAATAATTTGCTGAGGTTTACTTATCTGCTATAGATGTCATAACAGATCATACCTTAGAACATGCAAGACCACCTGAACCACCCCCAATAACAATGAGGTCATAATCATAGGATTCAGTGCAAATCCCTAGGAGTTTCTGAAGCACTCCATCATCATGAGCCTGTAAGTGTAAATACACAAGTTAGAAACTACAAAACAACACAAAGGTACCAGATTTGTAACAGAAGAAGTAAACAGAACAGAAGGGAAAAAACTCAAGACATATTATTGCCCTGCACTCCAAATATCTGAATTCTATAGTGAATAAAGCCAATTCATTTTCACAAATGAATACAGGAATTGGGTCACTTTCTAATTACTGAATATATGTTGTATAAACTACCGTTTAATTTTCATAAATACAAAACTCATATCTGTACTGAATGTAGAGGTTATTTTGCATGGGTCAATTGACATTGTACATCATGAAGAAAATTTCTGAACATTATACCGCACAGCCTCAATAACATTAGTTAACCATCTGTAATTAGGAATACCTATATTCCATTTGGTGCCAAATAACAAAAATGGTGCATTGGCTATTACAAGGGAAAACAGGGAGAGAGAAAATAAAATCTAATCAACAACTTCCACCACTGGACCTATTTTTGATAAATCTCAAATTAATTTCAGAAGGTAATAATGCATGGACCTCTGGTTTTCTATCAAATAAAGGCCTAGAAACTTAAAATTAGGTTTAGCTCTAATCAAAAGAGGGTTAATTTATGAGTGAGCCTTGAAAAGTACTAGTACCTATTTGGTACCCCAATGCTAAGCTCTGCAACAACATTTAAAAAAAGAAAATGTATATACAGATGTACAAGATCCCCAGACTACTACGAAGCTAGCTGCATTTTCATGTAAGCATTTTAGAAACTAAACAGTTAAATAAAAGTAAAATTGACTACAGCAGCTATAAAGTTTACAAGTGATATTCACTTAAAGCACATTAAAAATAGTACCATGGGGAAGTAAAAAACGAACACCATACACACTTTAATAGTTAATATGTCTATTCCTCAGTTGTGCTACTTTCATTAATTCAATACTCGTAAATGCCGAGTGTACCAATATTCAACAAACCTTAACAACTGAATATACACATCCACTATCTAATATACTTTATCTAATATATTTTTCAGAAACACAGGAAAATAGAGCTTTTGCAAGTATCATCGTCAACATACATTCTATAATGCTGCAAATTAGTATCTGCTTATTTATAATCAGAATATGCATTTTGCCTAAGAAGTAATTCATTAAATGATTAATTAAAAAAGTTCTTCAAAAAATACCTGCATAGTTTTATCGCAACCTCCAATGTGTTTTTTATTGACAAATACATTGGGCACCGTTTTCTGGCCAGTCATCTCAAACAATACATCTTGGAAGTTTGGTCCCTCATCTAAAATAAATAGCACACAAATCCAGATGTGTTTATATAATCATTATATAAAAATATGCAGCATTTTTCTTTATTTGACCATTTAAATCCATTGAGTTCCCTCAACCAATGACAAATATATGATGATAGGAAGAAATGTACCAACTCATGTGACAGCCATCAGGGTGTGTAAAAAGGTCAGAAACAGGCTTCAGCAGGGGCACTAGTTCTGAGAAGTATGGTATGGATCCCAAGAATAGCCATCCCAGAGAAACAAGGGTAGAACAAACAGCAATGAGGGCAACTACAAGTCTTCCAACCAGTTAAAATCTAGAACAGAGTCCCCTCTATACGGAGGAAGGATGCCGGTCTGTTATTTGTAATTAGTTTCCATTCTATACTCAGCAAAAAAAAGAAACGTCCCTTTTTCAGGACTGTGTATTTCAACAATAATGTTTTAAAAATCCAAATAACTTTATAGATCTTCATTGTAAATTGTTTAAACAATGTTTTCCATGCATGTTCAATTAACCATAATCAATTAATTAACATGCATCTGTGGAATGGTCGTTAAGACCTTAACAGCTCACAGAAAGTAAGCATTTAAGGTCACAGTTCTAAAAACACAGGACACTAAAGAGACTTGTCTATCGACTGTGAAAAACACCCAAAGAAAGATGCCCAGGGTCCCTGCTCATCTGCGTGAACGTGCATTAGGCATGCTGCAGGGAGGCATGAGGACTGCTGATGTGGCTAGGGCAATAAATTGCCATGTCCACACTGTGAGACGCCTAAGACAGCGCTACAGGGAGACAGGAAGGACAGCTGATCATCCTCGCAGTGGAAGACCACGTGTAACAACACCTGCACAGGATCGGTACATCCTAATATCACACCTGCGTGACAGGTACAGGATGGCCACAACAACTGCCCGAGTCACACCAGGAACACACAATCCCTCCATCAGTGCTCAGACTGTCCGCAATAGGCTGAGAGAGGCTGGACTGAGGGCTTGCAGGCCTGTTGTAAGGCAGGTCCTTACCAGACATCACCAGCAACAACGCCGCCTATGGGCACAAACCCACCTTCGCTGGACCAGACAGGAGTGGCAAAAAGTGTGTGAGTTTCTGCATGACAGCAATGTCAGTGTTCTGCCATGGCCAGCGAAGAGCCCAGATCTCAATCCCATTGAGCACGTCTGGGACCTGTTGGATCGCAGGAAAATGTCCAGGAACTTGCAGGTGCCTTGGTGGAAGAGTGGGGTAACATCTCACAGCAAGAACTGACAAATCTGGTCCAGTCCATGAGGAGGAGATGCACTGCAGTACTTCAAGCAGCTGGTGGCCACACCAGATACTGACTGGTACTTTTGATTTTGAGCCTCCCTTCATTGAGGGACACATTGTGAAACATTTTTAGTTTATGTCTTATGGTGTTGACTCTTTTAGTGTTCATACAAATATTTACACATTAAGTCTACTGAAAGTAAAAACAGTTGAAAGTCAGAGGACGTTTCTTTTTTTGCTGAGTATATTTTCCTAATTTGTGTATCATACTGCCATTGCCTCCTACTGAGAATGAAGCAAGTCACAGCATCCACAACAAGATGTATGAACTGCTGCTTCTTTCCTAAAGTATAAGACCAACTCCTTGTTTTTTCTATTATTAAGGTGAAGATTTTGTCCTGGCACCACTGAATCAAAACGCAAAACTTGTCTCTATAAGCCATCTTACTATTGTTGGTGATCAGGCCTACAAGACTAGTGTTATGAGCAAATTTAATGGCAAGTAGTGAAGTTGTATTTTGCTACACTGTTGTAGGAAAAAAAACAAAAAAAAAAACAAAACATAGTACAGCATAATACCCGTGAGGCACAAGTGATGTGGATGATCTGAAGTAGCTTGATCATGTCAGTTATAAAGTCTAAAATCTGGTTTTTGATCGTTATTGTAAGTCCATAATTTAGAAGCCTTAAGATCACTTAATGTGTACCAGCAAGAGTCTTTCAAATAATTCTCCTAGAATGTGAGAGAATGCCCAACTACCTGGTAATTATTGAAGAAGTCAAATTCTGGGTAATTGGTCACAAAGAAATCATCTTTGTGAAGCAGAGAGTAATAAGGCATTAAAAATATAAAAACCATCAGTTAATTGGTCACTATAGATTTTTATGACACACCCATTGGGAATCACTTGGACAAGCCAATTTACATTATTTTGTTTTAAAATACTACTTATGTCATGAACCAAAACAAAGAAGGCCTGAATTATTGAATGTTGCAGCAATTTTATGGGAAAGACATTCACTGTGACTATCAAAATATGAAAAGAAAGAAATAATTTCATCTACGAGAGAAAAGGGAGCTACAACTAGATGAGACTTCAAGTGAACTAGCAAGGAAATTACACATAATCTGTGTGACAGTTAAGGAAAAAAAATACCCAACATACTGCACCTATGTACAATGTTTTATATTTTGTGACAAAATGAAGCATTGTAAGAAGTTTATTTAACTCGTACTTTCTACAATACAGAATACATTAAAATAATTTTCAGCATATTGGCCAACAAAAAAATCATTTATGTTTGTAAAGTTGATAGTTCATTTTACATTTCATTACAATGTCAACTAATAACATGCATTTCTGGTTGTATTAGAAGAGGAACCATGTGCTTGATATATGTATAAACTGGCAGCACACTCTATCAGACAAAGTTTTGATTTCTAACTTGAAAGTACTACATGTGAGTTTTGCAGTCTTCAGTACAGTGAACTGTGGAAAATCATAGGTGAGAGAACACCATGGTGGTTGGGGAGGAAAGCGGTCTATTCTTCCCCTAGCACTTGTTGATATCTAGGTAGAAAGTGGGTGTAGCAGGAAGCAAAGTAAAAACATTTGCTAGATAAAACACACTGGACAGACAAGCTTATAAAGTGATTGCTAAGGATGCACAGATATTACAAGGTCATGTTAGACAAAATGTAAACAGATACTCGGTATAAACTTAAAAAAAAAAAAGTGACTAGAATCTTCATCTCATGCAAATGAAGGGAAGAGCCTGTAGTAGTGGATTTTCTTTTTTAAAAATGGAGAAACTAGGACATTCGCTGTACAAAACAATCCCTGTTAAATGGTGCTTGGATAACAGGCAGATTCCTTTATGTGTTGCATTTTTGTGTTTGAACGGAATTATTTCAAACAAAAAGTTTTTTTCAGCTAGGGCTGCAAAAATTAATCGATGCAAAGGACAAAACATTTAATTAAAATATTTTCTTAATCAATTAGTTGTCCATGTCCCTCACAGTACCATCATATTTTTTCAGACACTACAAATGTATGTATAATGCATTACTTGTTTGCTGTCATTATTACTAACAAATTCACTGAACTACAACAATTTTTTAGTAAATATATGTTAGCTAAACATGACAGACTAGTCTGTTAAAAGCACTGGTTAAATTTTACTTTGGACAGAGATGCATTTTCACCCTGTACTAGATATTTATGCCAGGGCTGGCAACTTGTTAACTGTCACCTTGTGGACCAAAAAAATAAATAAATAAATAAATAAACTACTTATCAGCAATTAAAATTGAGAGGCAATAACATCATATATAAACATAACCGATCAGGCTGGCTCAGTAAAACCCACGTTTTAACATTAAAAAGTGTATGCCCATCTCAAGCATAATGGTGCTGGGCTCTTCCAACATTCTCTCTTAAATCAGTGCAGACAGCCTGATGACCATCTCACAGCCCTCGTGTCGCAGGAAAGGATGCCCTGAAAGAGCTATGTTGAATAGCACCTATGATGTATCCTTGAGTATAAAAATTTTCTTCCACTTCACTTTGCCTTCTATATCTGAAACAACTGCAAAGGGTAACTGTTTTTAGCAAAAGAACTATTCTGAGTGAAATCATTTTTGTGTTGCACAGAACATTTTGCATAGGATTTTTGAGGGATTATTAAAGCACACTTACTGTATGTGGTAACCCACTAATTAAGATATCCCATAGGTCACTTTTGAAAAAGTGAAAAATTGCCAAAGAACATCAAGAATGTAAAATGAATGATCTGATTTATGTTCATCACTATTTTTATAAATAATAAAATGTTTAGATGTGTTAAGGGCAATAAACAATGGTATGGGTTTCCTTGTTGTGCAGACATTGCAAGCTTCAGAATAAAAAACAAAGCCATTCCAATACTGTATTGGCAGTCCAAAAAATACCTGTTAGTGAAATGTTTAATGCATAATCATTTAATGCTTTGCAGCTGCATTATCCAACTAACCCTAACCATTTTATTCAAGTTATAGATGTTTTATAGTATGTATGCACATTTCTTTCATAACAAGAAGTCCTGTTTAGGTTTATTGTTGGATCTTTTGGATTCAAGTCACATAACAGTGACTTTAACCTGTCATGATTATATCATTTTATGTGTAAAATGAAAACCAAGTGAGCATTCGATGATTAACATAGTGAAAATACTACGAATTTCTAATATGCATTTATATGTAGAAAATTTCTTTACTTTTAAGTGTACAGTATGATTCAGAATGCTGAGACTTTTAATTACCAAATTTTACATAATTCACTAAAGTATAATGATAGTATAGTTCTTGGCAGTTTTTCCCACAACACAAACAAGACTGTGATTATTTAGGAGCTGAAACATTTTGAAGAACTAGCTGACTAATGATGAAATGATTTCTTCAGTTTGTTTACAGTGAATACTTGAGCAATGTAATGAACTATATGCCTTTATTCTCACATTTTATGACAGAGAAGCCTACCCTCCATTTAAGTCTCTGTCCTAATATTTTTCCTATTACAATTTTACACTGGGGGGTAGCACAGTGGTAACATTGCTACCTCGCAGTAAGTAGACCAGGGTTCAAGCCTTGCATCCTCCCTGTGTGGAGTTTGCATATTCTCCCCATGTCTGTACTATATACTAGATTGGCCCTTTTTTTTTTGTGTGTGTGTGTGTGTGTGTATGTATATGAGAGACAACATGTGTGCTCGCCCTGCCCAGGCTTTGTTTCTGTGCCTTATGCTGGCTGGGAAAGGCTCCAGCTACCCCCGTGACCTTGTTCAGGACTAAGCGGGTCAGAAAATGACATTGACGTTCTTACATCTTTATTCACAAAAGCTATTAAGAAATTAGATTTGAAATAAGATGCAAGCCCACACAAGAATTTGGCACAAGTAGCATAGCAAATACACACCAATTTATGACCATATGTTTTTGCTTTTACATTCTAAATATATACAGGTCAAATCCTGTTATAGCAAATACTAAAGTAACAATTTTCCGAATAGCAAATACTTTTTGCGGGCCCAGACAAACATTCATACAACATCACGTTAAATTAATTTAGTTTTAACAAAATGTCAATTTCAGTATAACAAGTGTTTTTTCGACCAGAAATGGCCACTGAAGATACCAATGCGATGCCAAAAAATGCTTAATGCGGTGCCTACTTTTCTGTGACGGGTCTCAGGAACCCTGCAACAGGCTATCTCAAAGAAAGACAGTCTATTGTGAAATTTCTGGTCTCGGGTGTTTTTGGTTTAGGCACATCATCATACAGGTAAAGACAAATTCAGAATCAGTACTCCACCTACTCCATATGGGGAGTTGTGTTGTGTGTGGATACCGAGTTTCACAGCGTTTTTCTTTGAGATAGGGGGGAGGAATAAAAAAAAAAAAAATAAAAGCAAGAAACAGCATCAGTTTACACTGAAAGAAAAATTACATCTAACATCTCGTTTTTCAAGTAAAATATTTTTTGCAGTTTAAGAAGTGCTGCTTTTTTTTTTTAATGCAAGTATTATCAATCTTGGGCCACAGAGTTGCACGAGAGACAAGAAGAAGAGTCTGGGCTTTCAAGGAAAATACAGGTACTTTATTACTGTATCAGAGATAGGTACGGTCAAAAGACTTAATTCCAAATAGGCTATGACACAGGCATTCGTCCTGCTGTAGCTCCCATCTTCAGAATAGAACACCAGCGGCTTCGAATCACTGCTGTGGCAGGATTAGTCTAGAAAAGAAAGATCAGGCAAGCATTTCAAAGCCTGATGTTAAATATTCTAAATATTGCGCGACAAGCATGTTAAGCAGCAAGCCTGATCCTGCACAGGCCAACCAATTGCTTTGCCCTTGGTTTACTGTTTACCAGACGCAGCAGATCAGCTACGGAGCTCTTCTCGCGCCGCTACCATTAGACATTGTGTCCCCGGTCACAATAGTATACGTATTTTCCCCATATTCATTATAACAAAATATTTTTAAGGTCCCATTATTTTCGCTATAATGGAATTCACCTGCAGATGTATCTGAATAAATGCTATGGCTGTTCTGGTAACTGCTGTTAAAAATCAGATACTTCTGGAAGTACCATAGGTGCAACAGAGTACTGCAGTAGGTAAACTTCCATGTTTACACAGAAATCAAATGTGATCTTCCTTTTCAACGAAGGACAAAATTATACTTGTGTACGCAGAATGAATTAAGGAAATGACTAAAGCTACTTTGTCATTTCTTTAGAAATGCCCACAGTTCCCTACAGCTTACAACATATTGTATTCCAAGGCTTTCCTTGATGCCGTACACCATTGCACTCTGAAATTTAAAACCAATATTCATGAGAAACTGAGGAAACATTACTTGACTGTTAAACAAAATACTGACAGATTACAAAGGAATGGTGTCACACCATTTACAAGCTCTATCGAGATGTTCACCAAGATTTTATCTTTCATCCCCAGTATTTTCAAATTCAATCCAATTCAAGACCATTGGAGGACACAGCCTACCCAGGCATCACTGGAATTAACACAGGAACCAATCCCGAACACAACAAGGCAAACGCTCATATGGTGCCAATGAAGAGTTCATCTAACACAAGCATCTTTGAGAAGGAGGAAGAAAACTGGAATGCTCCTTGATTGGGTCTGGGGGATTCACGTAGGCACAGGGAGGACATGAACCCTGGATGATAGCTCTGTGAGACAGCAGCACTATCCACTTCACTACCATGCCACCTATCCTATCCTCCTGTATCCATTTACTATGGCTATTTACATACTATAATATAATATGACTTTAATAATACCACAAACTACCTTGCTACTTATAGTAATTTTAACTGTCCTGTACTCTGCACAATATACAATAATGTAAATCAACTTCCAGAATCTTTTCACTTAATGTTAAATAGGTTGTTTAGAAGTTATAACCTGTCAATAAACCATTCAAAAGGCAGCAAAGAACACCACAGATTTATTGGAATAATTGGAAAAGACATACAATCATAATTCATTTTTCAAAGCAGAAGTACTCTAAAGCAACAGTGTTAAATCATACATTAACAACCTGATAGTCTTCAGATTAAGGCTCAGCATAATCACAATTATTTTCATTTACTCAATGAAGAAATAATTCAGTGTGCAGTGAAATTAAGAGTGCAAAAAAGATACAAAAGTAGTATTTCATAAGGCTACAACACAAAGTTGCTATGTGACCTAAGTAATGTGTAAAATTCTTTAACAGTGAGGTTTTAGGCACATTACAAACAAGGCTTAGAGGTTAAATGGAATGAAGCCCAACTTCCCAAGAATGATTCAGCAATTTGCTAGCTATTCACAGGCCATTCTAGTATTAACATTTTTATACAGCCAGGACACTGCGTCTTAAGCAGAAAGTTAACAGCAACTCAAGCAACAGTCACATATTACAAATATTGGCCAAAACATCCTTCTTTACAATAAATAAGTTTTTAACTGGCTTTTATTTCCATTTACTATAATGTCAGCAGTAACTGAACTACAGCCAGAAATTTTAAAAATAGGCAAAAGTAGGGATTTAGAAAAATGGCAAATCAACAATATCGCACAACTTACCCATTAAATCAAGCTCTATTGAATTAATGTCCACATTTAATTTTTTGAAAAGATCCTTTACCTATACATTAAAAAAAGGAAATTAATTTATAATAATTTGATTAAAACACAGGAAATGTCTGGAAGTTTTGACAGTAAACATGATGCATTATTTATTTCAAGGGTATTAAAACAGAAATAACCCATTATACAATAGGGGTTATATATTTTTAATCTCAAAATAAAAGGCTAATGCTAAACAAAAAAACTATGTAGACAAAGTATAATTACCGTTGAGTGTCCAATACTATTTACTGGTTAAGCAAAATGTTTAATGGGTTCAAAACAAAAGTAGCTTTCTGCAGTAAACAATGGAAAGATTTATCACTTGACTACAACAGTATTCTGTATAACATTTTTATATAGCAATAAATTACACACAAAAAGTAACACAAGAAGCCAATCACTATAATATATAGTCAAGCAACGTGTTTTAAATATATTTGTGCTGCATTTGCAGATGTTACTCATGTTCCCTTCAATGTCTTTACATTCTCCAACAGCTATCAAATTTTTGTATCTTATTATTAATGATGAAATCTACTTTATAAAGGAATTACTAAATGGTACCTATTTATATGATCTATTAAATATAAATTCAAAATCTTAGACCGGGATCTGGAAAATATGGTCAGCAACAACATTACATGGTCAAACGACTGTAATTACATTATTTCCAAACATGAATAACTATTAAACAAAATGTTTCTTATAGTGTATGAAAACATATAAATTTAACCCAAATGTCCGTGATTTTACACATTTAGATACCCTTTCTTATACGAAAACCATTTAATATCGGGACTAGTATTTTCAATGTAATGATACATATGAAAGTATAACAGAACAAAATGTCCCCAATAAAAAAGCTTAAGAAAATGAACACATAAAAACAGTCTTGTCACCTCACAGATAAAATCTGAAATTTTTACTCAGAATAGTAATCTACCCGATCTCGTGGATATTGCATAACCTACACAGAGCTTACTGTACAGACGGACAAAATTACTTTGTCAGCACGGTTAATGCACTTGTGTTTCTGAACTTGATATCACCTCGTCTAAAGTCCGAAAACCATACTTTCCTCAACGCAACATACATTGTATACTTACGTAATATAGCGCCTTTCACATTGATAAGAGACTAAACTTTACAACGGACTCATGTATGCAAGTGATGAAAAGTGTGTAACATGGCAATGATTTAAACTAGAAGGGACAAACACAAAGGGAGACTGAGGAGGACACGCTCAGTAACTAGAAAGAAAAAAGAAACATTTACGTGGACAAGGTATACACGATCAATATTTACATGTGTGTATATGGCTAAAAATTTAGCACGTGAGAAGGACTGTATAGCACTTAAAATCCCCAACCCCTTGCTCAAAGCACTCTGGAAAAAATTACTCTTAAAACTAGTTTCTTCCAGATAAAGATTTCTAAAATGTTTGCGACGACAGGCGGATAAAAAGTGGGGTAAAGTAACATCTTAACTTGGCTGCTTCTTCAAATAACATCTACATTTGAATAAAATACTTGTTTCTAAGGGCACATTTTATCGGATGGTTGTACTGCTCCGAAAAAAAGTTAATACATTTGAGAAAATGAAACTCATTACAAATCCTTTTCACTTGACTGCCCCGATATTACGTTAAACAATAACTTACCTTGACACAATACGGACAGTAGCTTTTACTGAAGATGACGACTCGGTTAGAGTCGATAAGAGACTGGACTCGAGCCCGAAGCTGATCGCCGCTTCCCGTTGGAGGCATAGTGGCAAAAGTGGTAGCGGCAATTTAGCCTCGCTAAACTACAGGAACGGGGAAGAAAACCTATTGGGATAAGACAAGAAGCAGCCCAAAAAGAACAACAGTCACTAACATCAAAAAATTCCACAGCTATAAATAAGCGCCATGTTCAATCCCGCGCAGCAGCTAACCGCGCAATGACAGTCGCAGCGCGCGTAGCACCAGCGGGACTTAAGGTGGGAAGGAGGTTGTCCACAGAGTGCCTGAACAGTAAGCACAAATAAATTGCTTATAGCGCAACTTAGCAGTCGTTAAAACGTCACAGAATATTAAAATTATATCACATTTGATCAATGACAAGGTCCATTTTCATTTTGGCTGCATCAGCCTTAAAGTCCAGCAGGCAAAATATGAACCTCTTTCGCCTTGTTTCGTAGGAGATGGTGTGCCATCTTGTGGAAATCTTATTGTTACCCCAGAAAGGGAAAGATACACAGCACTGACTGAGTCACGGGTTAGTATAAATAGCAGGGGTCATGCTTAGATTACTTTCTAGCAGTTGATGTTTAATGGAAGACACTAATAAGATTATCTTCTTACACATAAAACTAAGTACCAACAGTTATAAACTTAACCTTTATTAGGATTGTTGCTAAAAGAATGGGTGTATATTAATAATTAAATCAAAAGCAGTATGTTAGTTTTCTTCCTAATCATAAACGTCAACCAGTGCGTTTTTTTAAAAAAAACAATGCAGTCTCCAGAAGTAAACGTCTAACTAAATGAAGGTGTTTAACCAATTCTGTGTTAAAGTCAAGTTCAAGTGTTCATGCAGTATAATAGCACTTTGTCTATATTTAAGTAAAAAAAAAAAACAACTTTATAATATTCAACATTTCATTCAGACATCACATATATTCTGAAACAATGATTTGATTTTTCTCTTTCATATTGAAGAAAGTGACCTAAAATCATATTGAAATGTTGAAATTGGATTAATTTAAATACACATTTCTGAAGAAAAATGACTGCTTGGGAAAAGATTGCTATAGAGGACAGCAGGGAGTTCTTTCTCAGTCACTGGTTCCATACAATCTGTTCAGCTTTCAAAATAAACTAGTGGAAAACACACACCTCCTGTCTTCAAATAAAAGGGTTTTGAAAAGTTACGAAGTCTACAAAATAATGATAAAATTTAACATACATTTTAAGAACACACAAGCATGTCCTGGTAGATTATCAGTAGAGGCTCTAAGAAATGGCAAAGATAAGGAGCTGATGACGCTGCATTTGTCCAGCACTGAAACAAAAAAAGGGAATGTAAAACTTAGTCACGGGCAGTGTAATGTGGAAGTCTGAAATGAAAGATATGTGTTATTGGAAAAAAAAAAAGCAGCATGGAAAACACAAAGTCAAGCCAATGGGAGAATGTGATGAAACATTAAACCAAAAGATTAAGTACTGTGTGTTGCAACAACATTGATCTTGTGTAAAAGAAGAACTTTTTAAGTTGTAGCTGTATGACATCTGGCTGTGGTTGCAGTTTGTATTCTTGTGTAACTTGCCATCTGTTTGTGAAGGCTTGATTGCATGCACTCAGGAGGCATCAACAGTATGGGGGACCCAGAAGGAGGTAGGGGGTGAATGGTGTGGAAGAGACTGCACCTTAATTACATATTACAGCTTGTCACAATTTGTGGGAATGTTATACTGTAAAGGATCTTTAAACTGGATTCATTCAAAGCAAAAAAATGGTAAAAAAAAAACCTTGGCATCAAAGCTTAAAATTATTACAGGCTTATTATAGTGTGTTTGAATAAATATCTACCAAAAAAAAGTTACTAATTACTTTTACTAACTGAAAAGCGCCATCTGCTTTTGGTCTCCTTCTAGCATGTTATAAGAAACAGCATCTCAATGAGCTATAGGTGAAATTGGGGTCTGTTCTGTGGCATTGTGGTTTAGGTCCAGCACTCAATTTGCAGTGCTTCTTTCTTTTGTTTTTTAATCATCGGTGTTTTTCTCACTTGAAAAATAAGTAAATAAACATCCTCTTGATTTAAAATACTGAGGAACTGATGCAATGCTCCATCTAAATCAATTTACAAACACCTTAAATGCAGAAAATAAAGACCAATTACTGTTCAGTATGTCACATATATACATTAAAAAATGTTTTGACTACTTCATGTGATTTTTATGTATATTTGGGTGCTGAATTAAAAAATTAAAACCATTTTTCCCCATTACACAACATAGTTTCATAAAACACATTTTTTTGCTGACAATTATAGTTTTTATTTTGTTTTCACATTATAAATAATCAAATAAATATGTTAATAATTTGTTTGAATTTATTATTTTCTAATATTAAACTATATGTTTAAAGCTACAATGAGTATCATTGGTTTATATGTGGGGACCTGAAAATTCAGTGTATGTTACTGAGTCAGTAGTCAGGTCAGACAAAATTCCCAGGTTTCCTCTGTGAGTGGGGCAGCAGAGCCAAGAATTGACCCTGGGTTCAAAAGGAATGGCCAGCTAGAATAAAGCTGCAGCTTGGTACCAAAAACATCATCAGACCTAGTTTGGTGGATCCATATAAAGTGCTGCTACTACTGCGTCATACTAAGCTTGGTTTAATGAAGCTATTTTATGCATTTGTGCTGAAGGCTTCTGGATTTGGCTGAGTCTAAATTGAAGAAGGAATTTTTGCTATTAAAAAACCCAAAAGACCTAAACATGATGTCTGGGTATCATTCAGAGAAGTAATTTATAAGTTTTGGGGTCACAATAAAGATACAAATTATAAAGAAATTGTGAAAAATTTATAAATTAAGTTTCAGAAATGCAGTTGCAACATGGGTCTCAAAGGTCACTTTTTAGTTTTGCATCCCTGAAAGTCTGGAGCAGTGAGTTAAGAGATTGGTAAAAGATTTTATCAGGATATCAACGATATGGAAAGAAAGTACCAGGGACATTGGGATGTCAGTATGATGGTGGACTAGTGCTGGGTGATTCACCAAAAAAAAAGTGTAGACGGGCCAGCAAACAAAGTATGGATCAGAAAAAACTGCGAAATGGCAAAAACTAGAGAAGTTTTAGGTTAGTCAATGAATGTGCATTGTTGTCTTCTTTACATGTATTATGTTTAAAATATAAGTCAGATAAATTTAGGTCAATGTTAGATCAATGTTGTATACATAAATTGTGTAATTTGCTACATTTTTATTAAATTTCTTTTCAATTTTGTACCTAAATGCTGCATAATGGAAACATTCTAAATATATTTTTTAATGTGCTTGTGAATACAAATAAAAATAATTTTATAATTAAAGCAATTTTAATGGGTTTAATTTTACAGACCTGTGTTACCAGTCATTAAATGATTAAACTGGTAAGATATTAGATTTCAGAATCATCTCTTAAATTATGTTTTACAGTGTTGAACCCTTTTTCACCTTGTACACAGTACATCTGTAACTTTAACTGAATAGCTAAAAAGGAATCATATCTGTAATTTTTTAAGTGAAATATTGCACAGGTCCCTTGGGTCGAATCCCAACAAAATTTCCAGAAAGCTAAATCACTGTTCTGAAAGCACCCATTTGTAACATTATCTTTTATTGACTGACACAGTTTCTGTTTCATTAAAAATGTCAATTGTTGGACTATTATTAAAAAAAATCAGAACTAGAACCAAATGTACTTAATAATTATAGACTTAATTCAATGTGTCTTATCTTTTTAAAGTAGTTGAAAAAGAAGCTTTTGTGCAACGTCAGTCTCATGTTACTAATTACCACTTACTTGATACATTTCCGTTTGGCTTTTGTAAGCATTCTGCAAAACAGCATTGACATGTGTTCTTAATAGCATTTTAATATCATATGATGAAGAAAATGCTACACTTATTATGTTGCTAAATTTGACAATTGACCACTCTGTTCTACTACATAGGCTGAAAAATTATCTTGGGCTCTCACTGTCTTTGCATGGCTTAATTCATACTCATCAAATCATTATGTACAGAAATAAGATTACAATACGCCATTACTACATTCTGTAGTTAGATACAGTGTCCCTTAGGGCTCAGTATTCTTATTCACTTTATATTCTGCTCCAGGAGATGGAAACAGAAAACATCACATCTGTTTTCATTCATATCTAAAAGACGCACAGCCATATCGTTCTTTTAGCGCAAATGACCTTTCTCCTATTGTGTCTTTAATTAATTGTGTTGTTACACTACTGTGTTTAGGGGACAGTTACAGGGCTCAAATCATACCAGTAATACCACCCTGAGCCAGGAGGTAGTGCTGTCAGACTCATGGACAGAAGGCCACAAAAAACAAGACCCATAATGTTAGCAGTTAGCCCCTCATCTTCCTCCCAAGAACATTTTAAAACCCGGCAAAACCAAGGACTTGGCAGTCTGAAAGTAGACTTGCATCTGGAAAGACTCCAGCATCAGCTTATGTAAATGTATTGCTTGTGTGTTTTTCTCTTTTTTTGCAAAACCTTGCCATTATATACAAGGATCACTCACGTGCCGCAAGCCTTTATCTTTCTTTTTCTGTTCTGTTGTAGTGACAATAAATGAAAAGACTGAATGAGCAAAGAAAACGTATTCTCTAAGAATGCAGAAAAAAACAGAAATGTTATTAATTGGTAGGAATAATAAAGACAGTAAGAATGTCCTGTCATTTTTTAACTCAGATGTCCTAGGTATACATCCAACTGATTCAGCAAACAATTCAGCTGTTATCTTAGACACCAGTCTATCTATTGCCACATACTGTATATTAAAATACTATCTAAAATTCCTCTTAAAACTTATTTTAATGAGGTTATTTTCTAAATATGAAGGATACTGGGAATCACAGGCAGGTCAAATCACTATATTGATAGCTTTCAATTAATTCTAAATGCTGCTGCACAAAGCACTACTAGAAGTAGAAAGTATGATCACATAACCCCTGTTCTTTACACAGGCCTCCAGATAAGTTTAGAGGTGATCTGGATCTTACTTCTTACATAGGCATCAAATCTTTCCATTTTCCTAACCCTCTTATCCAGGTCACTGGGCAGCTAGAGCCTATCTCAGCAGTCGTTGGGTGTGAGGCAGAAACAACATTTTCAAAGAGTGACCATCCATCACAGGGTAAACACACACTCACTATATTAATATGAATTCACCCAAACATACATAATGGAACATACTTTATGGTATAAAGCTGCTGAACTACAAAAAATTCCAAGGATTATCAAAACAGCAATGAAAGTTTGAGGTTTAGCTTGGAAGATCCCAAAGCTATGAAATGATCTGCCTTCTTGCTTATGAAGTGCCCCATCTCTCTCAGCATTTAAATCCACGCACAAGACCCATTAGTTTAGACTACCAAACCCTGATTAGAGTTACAGATTACTTTTTAACATTGTAACCCTGTTTGTTAGTCAGTTGCACATATATTAAAGTGTGACTATCATTATGAATTGTATTATACTCCCTTTCTCTTCTTGGTGTCTTGCTGTGGAAATTGATGGCACTCCTATACTGCCAAACTGCTACTTCTGTTTATCAGAAATGGTGCAATGAATACTGTGAGCCTTGGAACTCAAGAATGAGAGGATTCCTCTTATTAGATTACCTAGAACTTATTTAAAAGGTTGTACAATACCCAGAAATTTCTAGGCAATCAGTTGACATAGGTTGCCAGAACTTGTCGGTTTCTCTAACTTTGATTGTGTCTCTGTCTGTTGTAGCCAACTGTGGAGAGATTTATTTTCCTCATTAATGTTTTTGACTGGAGTTTCTATCTTTCCTCTTCTTTGTTGTCAATTGGCCATATCACAATTAGCCTCTGGGAAACAAAGGAAGAACACCTGATACCTCAGAGCATCTTTTCTCTTCTTTCTCCCAAGGTGAGGTCAGTGTGAACCTGCCATGCCTAAGAGGGCCACAAGAAACCAGGGGCCCATGGACCTCCCAGTGAGGATAACAGTGCAGAATGTGGGCCAAACCTCCTTCAGATCATGTGATTTTAGGAAGACTAATAAAAAGGGACACCATAAGGACTGGGGGCAGTTCACTTTACAAAACACACAAGGAACTCTACTCTGTGAGGGATGTATGTACTCTGTAAGAAAGAGGTTGTTATGGAAGCATCACAAAAGGAACCTGTGCTTGGGGGACAGTCGTGCACATTGGATAGACATAAAGGAAAAGAAAGGTTTTAACTTTCTAAAAGCTACCCCGACAGACCAATGTTATAAACTGCTAGCTCTCAAAACACACTTCAAAGTGAGACTGCAAGGCTCCAGATGCAGCATAATAACAAAAGCAGTTTAACCCTAAATTCTACATGCAGGCTTATTGGCCTGCACAGGCCCAACAAAAGGTGATAAAAGACATTTAAATTCAAATAATCCAGAAAGAGAGAGAAGAACCATGAAACTTATGGCTCAATTGACAAAAACAAACTTTCTTTATACTTAAAAGATTTATTTACAAAATCTCAGAAACAAAAAGAACAAAAAGGAAACAGAAAATGTATGCTTTGTGAAAGAACAGCCGGCAACAGACAGACACGGACTCCAGATGTCCCAAAAACATGCACTATTTATTTTGATTTATCAAGTACACACCATACCGTGCACAAACCACAAGGGTCAGTCCTTTGGGTATCTCTTCAGCTACCTCCACTCATCTCTCGTAAGCTCTGTCTTCCCCCTCCCGACTCCGGCTCCTCGAATGGAGTGAGGCGGCCCCTTTTATCCCACCCCGGATGTGCTCCAGGTGCTCTGTGATGGTCTTCCGGCAGCACTTCCTAGTGTAGCGGGAGTGCTGCCCTTGCACCCGGAAGCACTCCGGGCATTCATGGTTCCTGATTTGGCAGCACTTCCTGGTATGGCGGAAGTGCTGTTGTCTTTGGCTCAGGAACTATCCAGGCACCCCCTGGTGGCGACCATGAACCCCCACAGGGCTGAGCTTCCCAACTCTGTGGTCCTGATGGAATCCAGGGTGGCTGCCCTCTTATGCCCAGGGGGAGGAACTGCCCCCTCCCGGTCATTCCGGGTTTCAGGTGTCCCAGTGAGGCAAGATGCATGGCCGTCTGCCACAGCTTAAATGGCAAAACTTAAATAAACAAAGCCAATCTGAAATACAGTAATCCTTAAACAAAACCAAACTCCGGTAGCATACATCAATCAGAAGAAGAACTTACAGAAGTGTACATCAAAAATTCAGGAAAAGCCAAGCAGACATAAACAATTGTCAGCGTCTAAGCAGCTCTTTTGTGGTGTGCTGGCTCTTAAATAGAACTGTAGAGGTCCCCCAATTTCCACATCAGTAGCCCCCTGGAGCCAATCCCAGCCAACACAGGGCGCAAGGCAGGAAACAAACCCCGGGCAGGGTGCCAGCCCACCGCCGACAACATACAATATCACAATGAATCATTCCATCCTTTGAGTCCAAGGCTGCCAGTTTCTCAGATGTATTTCAATGGGCAGGAAAATAGCCTGGAAGTAGAACTGTGGCACCAAGGTCCACAGCAGGACCCAGAGAAGAGGAACAGGTTATATTAGAGTTAGTCTATCCATCCATCCATTATCCAACCCACTATATCCTAACTACAGGGTCACGGGGGTCTGCTGGAGCCAATTCCAGCCAACACAGGGTGCAAGGCAGGAAACAAACCCCGGGCAGGGCGCCAGCCCACCGAAGATTACAGTTAGTAACAGATCATAATTAAAGAATTACTTATTTTTTATACAAATATTTAACACACAGAGATGCTATAATAACTGCTAATCAGCACCTTTAAGTCAGGGTATGCTAGGACTAGAGTAATAAGTCTTCATCTTGGATTTAAATGGCAAGACTGAAGGGGCATATCTTATATAAGTAAGCAGATTATTTAATATCTTTGGGGCTTGTAGTTAAAAGCTTGAACTCCCACTCTTATTTTGTTCATTCTTTGAAGCCTTACAGTAGTAGACTGGCATCTTGAGATCTTAATTCATCCTCAAGTTTGTAAGTAATGATAAGTTCAGATATGTAAGTAGGGCCTTGGCCGTTTAAGGATTTATATTAAAGAA
>JANRMT010062840.1:8051782-8081477 GCA_026402145.1 Polypterus bichir lapradei | reverse complement strand
CAGGAATTGTTTGACCATACCTCTTAGCTGCAGTTAGACTAGACAGTGAATAATGCATTGCAGCAGTCAGTGCTACTAGTAGTAAATGCATGAATTCATTTCTCAGAATCCTTTATATTTAGACATTGTTGTATTTTCCCAATATTTTTACGCTAGAAAAAAATTGTTTTGGATAATTTTGTAAAGTGTGTTTTAAAATGTATACATGTGTCAAACATAACACTTTAGCTGCATGTTAATTCATTAAGACTAATGTTTATAACAAGTGAGTTGAACAGTGCCAGAATATTGTTGAAGTCATCATTCCCCCAATAAAAAAGATTCTGTTTTTTTCTGTATTCAGAGACAAGCAGTTATCTTTTATCCTCTGTTTCAATTCACTGACACTATTCATTAAAAACACAAGGAGGAAAACATAATTTAGCATTAAAACGTATAAACGGTGTTTCAACTGCATATGAGTAAAAATGAATGATATGTATTAGAGTTGCCAATAGAGGTGAAGTGAAAACAGTAAATGTAGAGAGCAGTATGGGTCGCCATATTTACCCTATAAATATAATGACAGAGTACTCTCATCAAATTTCTTTACATACTGAAATCAATTTGATAAATATGAACTAAACCACAGAAGAACAGTGCCTAATTGGCCAGCCTATTCAAAATAATAAAGTGATTAATCATATCAAAGGCTGCTCTTAAATCTAACAACATAACTACTATGAAATTTTCTTCCTTAGACGATATTACAATGTTGTTTGCAATACAGGTTAGCGCCATTTCTGCACTGTCATTTTCTAACCTGCGTAGTCCTGAACAGGGTCATGGGGGTGGGGTGCCAGAGCCTAGCCCAACTAGCAAAGGGCACAGGGCAGAAACAAAACCTGGACATGGTGCCAGTCTATCGCATGGCAAGCGCACACACACATTCACCTCAACCACACACTAGGGCCAATTTAGTATCACCAGTCCACCTAACCTGAATGTCTTTGGACTGTGGGAGGAAACTGGAGTACCAGAAGGAAATCCCTGTAGTCATGGGGAATACATACAAAGTCCATGCAGGGAGGACTGGAATGTGAACCCCAGTGTGCTTATTGCAAGGCAGCAGTACTACCACTGCACCATCGTGCCACCCCAGTATCCAGAATTTCTCAAAAAAATGCTGTGATGTGCAAGGTGTGAATTAACCTGGTGACTACTTTTTCAAGTATTTTAGAAGGAAAAGGTAAATCTGAAGTAGGTCTATAAGTGATAAAAGTGTATGTGGGTCTAGCTCTGATTTTTCTTCATAATAGTCTGATAAGTGACTCTTTTTTTGTGCATTAGGAACTATTAATAATGCTAGGAATGGCTGCAACCAGAACAGCAGTTTAGCTTTTTACTAGTTGTGTTGGGACAAAAGTCTAATTCACAGGCAGTAGGATTCATTTTAGAAGATTAAGTTATGATTTAATTTTCTGTTGTGAAACTGAAATGACTAAATGGTGTGTGCAATAGCTTTTTTGTGTGCTCTTTTTAAATTATAGATATTGACTAAAAATTGCTCATTGTTTTAAACTAAATATTGCAACATGCCCATGACATGGTTGAAAAATGAGAGAAAATGCAGTCACTTTGCAAAACAGGAACTCTGCCTTCCACAGAGGGGTGTGGTAGTGTAAGACAAAGTTGCCTAGTCATGTTGTTAAAGCAGATTGTGAGCTGCGTTTAAGCAATCAGACAAGAAACTGTGCAACTTACTGTAGCTACTAGCTAACCAAACACCTAGATCAACTGAGCCGAGTCCTTTTGATTGTAGCTTTTTGCTTATTTTTCTCCAGTTACTAGGGTACACATCCTAACAGTATGAATCACTACAGCACTATGCGTACAAGGATATGAAGAGCTGCCTTACTACATGTACTTAAAGCCAGTGTTTTGTAAAGAAGATTATGATTTTCCAGTCAAACCCATGCAGCCGATCATTCTTCTAATCAGTTTTGTAATATATTTAGAATCTGATAAAATTGCTTAATTTGAGGGATGGATCCTACCCTTAAGTGAGCTCTTTATTAATGTAGTATATATGTCATTTCTCTTTGTTGAATAAGAATAAATGTACCCTCTGTCTAACCCTAACTCTAAAGCCTAACCCCAATCCTTGTAGCAGCTGATATATAAACTAGCCTTAATCAGGGTGCCAGACAACGGCAGGACACGCTGATTTAGGCCATAAAGTGTACCCACTAGGACCAGATACAGGGTGTAAGGGCTGAGCACCAATGTACTTCACCTGCCTTGTACTTTTCTCTGAGATTTACAGTGGTGACTGTTTCTGTTTTCATTTTATATTCATGCACAACACAATTATTTACCTTCAAAAAGTTTTTAAAATATAGTTTTTTTAACATTTAATTAATGTTAAAAGCAACTGAGCCAAAAGGGATAGGTGCAAAAATACAATATCCTTATCTTCTGCCAGTCTAAATGCAATACATAAATGCAGCATAATCAAAAAGCAAATGACTTGCGCAGATGTGGCTGCTTTAGGTCTTGTCAATAGTTTGTAATGCTTAACTTTTACAATATTCAATCAAAATCAGGCGAGATCATGACAACAAGATGTTTAATAAAATATACAGCAATGCATTTCAAAATTCTTGCCATATTCATTTCTCATCTGTAAACTGTGGCATACTATATGTTTTACTATCTTTTTTTATAATTCTTTAATAATTGTTGTTTCCTTCTTAATTGCCATAGTGAGTTTTCTTTGCAAGAGAGGAACTTCTGTACATTAATATGCACTGAGATTTTTCAGATAAGGATGCAAGTGATCATGGTGCCTGATAGTGATGAAGTGCTGCAGGTTGACTACCATATGCAAGTAAGAATTTCTCTATATTCTGTACACATGACAATAATGATCCTATGTAATAAGTGTGTAAGTTTAATATGTCACTGTGCTCTGTGCAAATATATTTTATAAATCTGTCTTTTTCTACTCACATGCACAGTTGATACAGAGCCAGATTTAGCACACTAGAGCTGCTAGGCAAGCATTTTAAGATAAGACAAGCTAGGGACAACTGCAAAATGGGCAGTCAGACTGATGACCATTGTATACTATTACTGTGTGTCAAACTCAGCATGAAATTGTATCCTTTGTGACAGATGGCCGGGGCCCATGCCTGGCCAGGACGCCCCTTCACCACATCTGCCAGGGAGACAAGGTTGGGAAGCCCAGTATCTCCCTCTGGATGCTAGGAGGCAGCAACCCTGGGTTGCAGCGGTGCCTCGGACGTCCCCCAGGGCTTCATGGGGATTGGAATTCTGTGCAGCTCTGTGGAGTTCCACAGGCGCCACCAGGGGGTGCTGCAACAGGAACGACTGGCCCCTTTTGGGCACTGGTTTCGCCGCACCTGGAAGTACAGCTGGAGGCCAGCAGTCAACTACCTGGAGCACTTCCGGGTGCCTGATAAAAGGGAGCCAGAAACCACCACTCGATGGCCAGAGTCGGGAGGAGGAGGACTAAGCTTGAGGAGGAGTGGTGGTAGAAGAAGAGAAGAGAAGAGTGTTTTGTGGTGTGGTTTCAGTGCTTGGGACTGTGTTGTGGCCTCCAGCTGAAGAAAAATAAAAGGTTTTTCATTTTATACATGCCTCTGTGTCCATCAGTGTTTGGTCAGGCGCTTATATAGTGCCTTTTATTACACATTTTTGCCATGTTTGGAATGGCATGATTCACCTAAGTGGGGGCCTGCACATGAAGAAAGAGTATAAAGCCTTGGAACATTGCCCGGCACACCTTTGAAGCCGACGGACAGATGGAAGATAACATCATCCGATCCTGAAAATCCTTCCAACGCAGCGACGAAAATGGCAGACTCTACATATCAGGTCCCACTCCCAAACTGGGTTCTTGCCATTGGCTTCCTTCATCTGTTATGCAGCTTAAGCCGTCATTAAAGAAAGCTAAGTTATTTCTCCTACGTGATTTCTTACCGCCGTATTACTAAGGGTGGGGTAATGCCTTTTAATATATTATGCCCCCTGCTGGATACACCCTATTACCTATCAAAAAGTTTTTTGTTTTCTCATTTTGAAAATTAGTTATTTTAATATTATAGCATGAGAACAAGCACCAAAAGTGAAGGGAACTCAGAAAGCAAAATGGTGTACTTATTTGTAACTGACCTTGCACAATGGAGGAGTAAATACAGAAGAACACAAAGTAGAAAAGGAAATGACAGAAAATTATAAAAACAATAAAAAACCACCAGCTCTTTCACTGTGTCTCATTTATTTGCCTACATGTCAATGTGCTTCCAAAGTAATTTTCATCTCAACTCTTCCTTCTCCCATATCCTCTGTTCTTACTACAAATGAGCTTTCACTCAAAATTCCCACTGATTCTACAATGAAAAAATCTTTGGCTCAAGATTTGAACCCAGAGCATTGGATATGTAAGGAACAGAACTAACCACTGTACCTTTACACTTCTGGGCAACCCCTGGAATCAGTTCATGTTTGGTTACAGGAATAGCAGGATAATGTCCTCAATAGCTTTAAAGATTCTATTTCTAATCTCTTGCAGAAGCTGGATGGTCCCTTCTGCCCCAGAAGTAAACCACATGTGGCCCTCTAGTAGACGGGAAATCTTCTGGCCTATTTCCATCACTAAAACAGTGCTTATCTCACCATCAAGAAGTCAATTTGTTTCCCGCTTTTAGGATCCAGAATCGCTACCTGCCAGCCCTTGTCTTGGGATCCATGGGATCCGTCTTTCTGATGCTTCTTAGGATGTTACTCTTACAATTTGTTCACATGTTGTGTGAATTTTTGAAGGTCCCAGTTTTGAGTGTCACCTGGTCACCTTTTTTGCATCCACATGAATTTGTTGTTAATGTTTTTGAAGGGTTGCTGGTCATTTGTTCCTCAGTTTACACAACAAGCATGTAAAGGTTACCTCTAATTTTTTCATGAAAATAAACAGCAAGTAAAACTTTTTAAGTGGCACTGTGGTGGGCTGGTGCCCTGCCCGGGGTTTGTTTCCTGCCTTGCGCTCTGTGTTGGCTGGGATTGGCTCCAGCAGACCCCCGTGACCCTGTAGTTAGGATATAGCAGGTTGGATAATGGATGGATGGAACGTTCTAAGCGTGTATCAAATCACTCCAAATACTATTTGATCACAAAAAGCTACTTCTTGATGACTGTGTCATTTTTTTTATTTCATATATTAAGAGTTCAACATTACATCAAAATTCAGGTAATTCAGGTAGAGTTATTTTCTCTGAATTTTCCTTCTCATAGCTCCCACTTTGAAGTGTGTTGAGTGAAATTTCCCACAGAGAAGCATATATTTTGGTTCTATCTTAAAAAGGAAATGATAGATTTTTCTTTTACAATTAAATAAACAGGGAGACAGACAAAACAAATTGTGGTTGATGTACTGGCAGGGGTCATTAACAGGATTAAAAAATAGAACAAAACTCAATACAAAAAGATTAAAGTTGAAACTGAGGGGGCACACAAGAAATTCAAACTCTATTAAATTGTTCCACACACTGCTAAAATTCAAAATGGTTTTTTTTTTATTCAGTTTTGGACCATAAGTAAGTGCACAATGCTGACCTTTATATCAACGCTACATGAATGTCACCCATTGCCACTACTGTTTACCACATGGTAGCAATGGGGGAAAGGAACAAACATAAATTCATTCAACAATGACGGCACCTCGGTGAAGTAAAATAGAGGCATGTCAAGATGTAAAATAACTTTAAGTCCTTAAAAATGATTTTAAATCCTCAGACTAATTACAGATGTGAATTCTTCGTACTTCAAAACTTCTGAGGTGAAGAACAAGTAAGAAAGTACACAAAATTAAAAACTGCACTGAATCATAACAGTTTTATGAAGACTGTATCATGCTCTATAAGGGAGATCAGAAAAGATGATGATTTATTAGAACCTCATACAGAAAAAAATCTGAGTGCTTGTGATGCCAAACCTGCTACTTGCAAGCGCATATGTGCCCTGCATTAGCACAACGATTGACATGATACTGTTGAAGATGAACAATTTCTAGTAAAGATAAAAAGAAAAAAAAAACTTTCAGTTCACACAAAAAGCATGAAAAACATATTTAACTATGTATATAACTTGCCAGATTGTATATATTAATCTGCCTATTGTAAAACAAAATGAATACAGCCAGCTAAAAGAGCTGGGGTACCAGCAGGGTTGTCCCATTTAATAGGCAGTAAAGATGAAAAAAAAAAAAAACACCAGAGGGTTTTCCTATGGCTTTGGTCTTCACTTCCATGGTGCAATCAGGGTGCTCATACTGTAGTGCATTTTGGTGTCGTTCAATTATATCTACTAAGCCCTCATTATTAAGCCATGTATGTATTCATAAGGATGGCGTGATGTTCTTAAGCAGGTCATGTACCAGATAATCAGAGAAGCCTAACTCCGCAATTTTGCCTTAACCAACAAGACAACTTCCCCTATAAGTGAAACACCTTGGGTGGAGCTGGCTTATCAGAGTTGAATCTCCAGTCACAGCATTTTTGAGCTTGACAATCTGATATAAGATGATATTTGGAGAGCATTTTCTTTTTCAAGATTGAAAAAATATCCACATGAAGTTTAAAACATCCATCCAGCCATCCATTATCCAACCCTCTATATCCTCCTAACTACACAGTCACGGGGGTCTGCTGGAGCCAATCCCAGCCAACACAGGGCGCAAGGCAGGAAACAAACCCCGGGCAGGGCGCCAGCCCACCGCAGGGTGCACACACACACACGTCAGCTTGAAATGAACTGGCCCTGTGCAGGAGCATCCTGTTGTCCGAAGTTTTAAACAGGTTTATGTAGGGAGCCTTGGGGAATGCCAATTCCTACGCTGGTCGATAATCACGAAGAGTTTGCGTAAGAAATTTTGCGTGTCTTACACAAAAAAAGTTAGTGGGCATGCGCCAGTCTGAGGCTGACTCTATTGGCATGGTGTCTGCGTCCGAAGAGTGAAGTGAACAGGGAATAGCTCGTCATTGCGTAGCTTGCTGCACGCGCAAGGACCGAAGTGATGGCTTGCAGTCCCTGCCCAAGAATCACTTGTGCAAAGGGGATGCTGAAATAAACACATTTACCGGGCATTTTTGTTGCTTTTGGGTTTTGTTTTTCCTCTTTATTCATTTACGATCTATGCATAAAAAGCACAATGGCACACCAGGATGTTTTGGCCACCTGTCAGCTGAGGCTGACAGTGCGAATCGTTCAAGTATTTCAAACGGTGTTACACTCTAGTGGGAATGATCCTCTTCATTTCAAGTGTAAGCTTATTGATCTGAAGAACTGCCTGCTAAGTGTATAGCACTGCACCTTCGAGCTGAAAATCAAAGCAGTGGTTCAAAGGGAGGCTGCACGCTCCCAAGTGTCAGGACTACTCTGTATTCCAATAATATGACACATTGGAGACAGAAAGGATACAATGAATGGGTAGGTGACGCGAGCCAAGCAGCAAACAATAAGAAGAGGAAGGCAAAAGTGGTTGCTTTCATGTGAGATCGAAGATGAGAAAGATGGAAGAGACACTTTTCCCACAGTGGTCTCAGAATGAAGTAAAGAGTGCGAAAGGAAGAGTACAAAGCTAGTTGGAAAGCATAAGTGTAGGGAAAAAGCAAGAAAGTGACAGCCTGAAATGAAACGTTAACGTGCAAAGAGTGAAAGGAGGAATTGGAAGGGAGCGTGTAAAGTGAAGAAAAAATGAAGGCATGAAATGAACAGTCCCTGTGACCCTGTAGTCAGGATATAGCGGGTTGGATAATGGATGGATGTATGGAAATGAACAGTACAAGCAGAGAGCGTAGAATGAAGAAACTGGCACGAGGCGAAAGTAACAGCAAAAGTGCGGAATGTGAGATAAAGAATCGGCTTTAAAAATGTCAAGGTGGAAATGAAGCCTGGGTAGAGAAGGCAGGGGACGCGAAGCCAGCTGGCTAGAACTGCAAGTGGCAGTAGTTGCTTGCCAGCAGGACATCTTCGAAACCGTGAACTTGACATTGGAGCGTGCATTTGAAATGGTGATTAAAAGATGACTGCTGCATTTAATCAAGACTGAAAAAAATATCACATGAAGTGAAGTTTAAACATGACAGACCCATTTTTCAGCAGCCATTACTGCCTGCTTTCTTATTGGTAAACTGTCTTATAGCTCATCCTTAAGAAATCATGTTTAAATAGTAATTGGTAATTAAAGAATCTTTTGTAATTGAGCAAGCATATCTGAATCCTGTTATTCTGTTCAAGTGAGCTGTCTTCTCTTGGTTTGGCATTCCTAAAGTTCAGTGATGGGTTCAACAGTAGACAAGGCAAAACAGCTTTCTGAAGAAACACGCTTGTTGTTTTGTGAAATGAAGCCTATTCCATGTATCAGATTGCCAGCCCACTGATGATTTCATACAATGGTGTTACCATAGACCAGGGGTGCCCAATGCGTCGATCGCAATCGACCGGTAGATCGGAAAGGGAGTGCAGGTAGATCGTGTTGCATTCCAAATTTTTTTTTTTTTTTTTAATTTTAGTCTATCGTACATCCTCCCTATGGTATTTGCCACTTGATTGACATACAGGACGGCCAGTCTGAGATCTCGTTTCTTCTAACACACTGGTCATCCCGCACACACGATCAAACGCACGCACGAGATACTTCAAAACTCCGGCTATCTAAGTGATCTAGTTAGCCTTCCAATTTATATCGACTAAAGAAGGGATTTAAAAAAAAATGTTGTTTATGGGCTGGATGTGGAATTGGAAGAAACCTTTCTATGACTCTGTGTGAGTTTTGTGACAGTGGCGTAGGAAGGTTTGGGGCAACCACCCGTATAATTTGGTTTCCTAGCTGCAACAGTCGTTTTTAAATGAATACTGCACTGATGCACAAACAACTAAGTCCAAGACAGAACTGAGGGACTAGGGAAAAGGTGTAGGTTTTTAAAGGGGAAGACAGGAAGTGAGATCATAGGGATTGGGCTCATAGTCTTCAGCCATTGGTTCGAGTCCGGACGTGACATCACAGGGGCTGGGGCCGGCAAGGTCTTCTTCCATTGGCTCGGTCCCGGAAGTGATGTCAAGAGAGCCAGGTGGGATATCCAGTGAATGGTCTACAGGAAAGGGAGAAAAAGAGTCAGTGCACTCTGCCACATCCCGGCATGCTTTGGAAACCGCCCTTACTCCTTTAGCTGCCTCCTATGCGCACGTGTGTGACAATATACATATATATATATATATATATATGTGTGTATAGTATTTTTAATGTAGGTAGATCATTTTGACCTGGTCATTTTAAAAGTAGCTTGTAAGCCGAAAAAGCAGACATTAAAAGCAGGCAGAGAGCACAGTGCTTATAATAGGTTATAAAGGAATTAGCTGTCATCTTGCCATTTGTTCTACACTTACATCCATCCTTTTGTTTCATAGTAGGTGCAAAGTCTTGCCCATCAAGGCTGCAATTGGTTGAGTGATGGGCTTTATTTACTGATCAAGTGTGGTAAATGGTGCAACAGACACATTGATGAATGTCTTTTGCCGGTTATTGGTTGGTCTTATTAGATGAGAAGCCAGAAAAGTGAATTCCAAAGAGAGGCCAAGTGTGGCATTTGTGAAACTTGAGTTTTATCTGAATTGACATTTAATGTTAAGTGTCAGGAGGAGCCTGCAGATGCCAAGTCTTGTGCCAATATAGAGTCAAGAGGGTAAGGCCACTGTCCTCGCTATTTGTATTTCAATTTCCTTCCACATTCCAAAGTCAAGATTGTTAGTTTACCATGTAATTTAAATGGTCAGAGTTTGCTTCCTGTGATAGGCTGGCAGGCCTGAGTCCTGCCTTGTGACTGATGCAGCTTAGAGAGGCTGCCCAGGGCCCTTATTTGCTTAATCGAGTTGAAACATTTGATGCTACTAGGGGGCTTTGCCACCTGCTCACTTCACTCACCAACCCCCCTGGCCTGTGCTACGTGCCAGCCACTTTGCGTCTCTGCCACTCGCAAATGTGGATTTCACTTTCATCAAATAACAAATCTTTTAATTCTCGTGGATATGCCTCTTCATTGGGAAGAAACACTACTTTTCCGTGATGGCAACACGAATTAGACGATCTACAAGTCTCTGACTTAAAGTTTAAATCCAAACAATATATTCAATCTCTTTTCGCTGTTCTGTTATTTCACAGAATAATAATTTCCGTTTGTTTGCACTAATGCGATCTTTACTGTCATGAGACTTTTGAATTTTAGTAGTGTACTTTTAATATCTCTAATCTGCTCTGCATGTGTATCACTCCAACATTTTTGAATTCTTTATGACGTTTTACTTTGTCATCTACTCTTTGTCTTTTATTTCCGGCCCCAGGTATGGTTAAATCTCTTGGCACAAAGTCTCATCTAGCAGGATGTGAAAGTATCTCTCTGATAAATTCACGTCTCGTCCCAGACTAAAAAGTCTCGTCTCGTCCCAGGATTTTTTTATTATAATAGAGAGATATGTACTGTGCCCTCCATAATGTTTGGGACAAAGACTCATTTTCATTGATTTACCACTCTGCTCCACAGTTCTAAATTGCAAATCAAACAATTTTTAAGTACATGTTGCAGACTTTAATTTTAAGCTGTTTGCATACATTTCAGTCACGCCATGTAGAAGTGATAGCACTCTCTGGAGACTCACATGTGACCACTCTCACCATCTTAGCACTCTCTTAGATCTCTCCATTTCGTGTTCTTTCTGGAATCAGTTCCTTCTGTATATACTTGCTTACCTCCTTCTCTCTTAACTCAGAAGCTTATGTTTCCAAGACTAGTGCACTGTTTCTCCAAAAATGGAATAACATTGACTAAAACCTACACTTCTAATGTAACAAAAGTGTTTTGCATCCAGATGATTCTAAAACCAGTCAGAAGCAGATAGCTAGGCATGTCGGTGTTACTTCACAAATGGGGAGGAAGAGGTTAGAGTGGACAAACAGAGAAAGGGGAATTGAAGTGAACTGCTTTAAAAACACGGCAGTTCTTATCATCAGTCCAAATCGTACTTCAATGAAATTTTACAGACAATTATCACAAAATGCCTGATGTTACAAATAGACAAAAGAATACCAGCAAAGCCAGTTTTAGAAAACAAATGCTTTAACTCATTTCATTTCTCTTCATTCCTGAACATCATTGTTGGCTTCCTTACAAACAGCTTACAGAGAAGAGGTCTACCTGCTGACTCAGAGGTACCAGGAAAACCAAGGAACTGGTCATTGACCTGAGGAAGCAAAAGGCAGACCTCACTACCATCTACATGCTGCTGAGACTGTGAACAACTTTAAATTTGTTAGAGGGACTATTACTGATGAACTAAAGTGGGTACAACACATTTCAGCTCTTTTCATGAAGGTCCGCCAACATCTCTCATTAATCAGGTGTCTGAGGATGTCTTGCATTTACCCATAATTTCTCTTTAACACTACGGTCCGTCATCACTGGATGCATCACAGTGCTTTTCAGCTTGAGATCGAAAAGTCTTTCAAATGGTGATGAAGGTGACGCAGAATATTACTGGCATACAGCTGCCTTCTCTTTGCGACATGCACAACATTTACTGTCTTGGAAAGGCAAAAAAGTTTATTAAAGGCCGAGTCGCTTTTCTTTGATACAGAACCATTGACACTCACACCAGTAGATTCAGGAATCGATTTTATCTACATATCATAAAATTACTAAACAGCCAATCATCTGTCCATCCATTTTCAAAACCTGCTTAACTTGAGGAGGGTAAAGGGAAAGCTGGAGCCTATCCCAACACTCAACAGGCCCAAGACATATGCAGTACCTGGACAAGGTGCCAGCCCATCGCAGGCTGAACATTAGGGGCCAATTTATAACATCAGCAATCCATCCAACCTGCATATCACTGGACTGTGGGGGGAAACCAGAGCACCGGGAAGAAACCTACTATATTTTATAAATTATATATACGTTACATGCTATACACTGTATAACTTGTGTGTGTGTGTGTTTGCTTGCATTGCATTATTGTCATGCAAGTAGCAACTTCATTGTACTGAGTACACATGAAAATAATCTTGAACGCAAGGAATTTGACAAATGAGTTCTATTCTTTCCAGGAAGGTTTCTGCTTCAAATTGACAACTCAGTAATTCATTCCAGATTTCCACAAACCCCTTTGAGAAAAAGAGTTTCCTGTCTTCATTCTTCAATACACCACCCTACTTATCAGCATGATGATTGTGTCAAAAACTACCACATTTTTAAATATTTAATGTTGATCTGCACTTTCATTTATTTAAAATGGGCCTGAAGTAGATAGTTCGTTTATGTGGTAAATAACCACCACTTACAAAGTAAATTGGCTGCAGATTTTTTTTTGCTGTTTGTGTAATTCTACCTTTACATTAACTGTAGATCCACTAAGCTTTAATAAACCAAACTATGTCACTTTTTATAAATTTAAAAGCATTATTTATTTTTGTAGATTTCATCCTCCACATGCATTGCCGCACATCATCAGCTAATCCCGTACTTCTGAGATATAAAAACCTACATTCTATTAGGGATTTAATACATTGTAATACACAATTAACAACACAAGCCCAAAATTAAAATTTTTTAAAAGAAGTGACAAAAAGGGTGGAAATAAATAAATTATCACCATGTTTCTTACTCCCATGTACAGTAAATAAAAGCAAGTATGTTTTTCTTTCCTTCATCTATGCCCATTATTGTTTATTTAATAACAAAATTTAATTTACAAAATGCAATGTTACACAAAGCTACAAAACTCTCATGCAGTTCATTCAGAAGTGGACACAAACTCTACAGCTGGTCCAGGATTTGTTGCCCATTGGTTGTCACTGCATTGTTACCCTTTAGTGTATAATTGATTTGTAGTTTTCTCTTATTGGGTGGTGCTGTGTCCAGCAGGAGGCACTTGCTCCCTGAGATTGTGTTCTTTATGGAAACGCAGGACACACTTGAACCTGTATACTGTATATACTCCATTGGTAACCATGGCACAAATAATCAGACCTGAGAAATATGGTACAAAATTATATATTGTGGACACTAGGTGGCACTGTTGCCCCTTAAACCCAACAGACAGACACGCAGGACACATGGTAAAAGCAACAATAAGATATTTCAATTTTTTTTTCCTGTAACAGTGCCCTGAAGCACCACAGCCACAGTTAACAGGCAAATAATTAAGCACAATTCTCTCCAATAACTCCAGTTCTCTCCTCCACACCTCCCAACCAGCTCTGTCCTACACCTCCCGACTCCGGCTCACTTGCTGGTTTCACAGCAGTCCTTTATATAGTCCTTGACACGGATGTGCTTCTGTTCTTCCTCCCACATGATTTACCAGCACGTCCGGGTCAGATGGAGGACTTGAGTTTTCTACAGCCCGGAAGTACTTTGGAGCTTCTGTCCTTGTGACTTGGAAGTACTTCCCGGCTATGGATGAAATGTAACTCCTCCGGTCCTCTTGCAGCGTCCCTTGGCACCACCCACGGTACCCAGCAGGGCATTACACTACATTGTCCCATAGTTCCCTGCAGGAATACAGGGCACCCCTGCAGTCCAGGGGAGCTGCTATCTAGCATTTTGGGGGAGGCAGTGTCCTTGAAAAGCTGCCTTCCCTCATCCTTCCATTGCAGTGGTGTCCCAGCCGGGATGAGCTGCCGGCTGTCTCTTACAATATATATTTTCCATATATATATATACAGTAATTGGAACTTGCTTTAAAATGCAGCTTTCATTTCCAATATGCAAAGACGTATAATCACTTATACATACATACATATTCAAGCCGAAGAGAAGCCATTGGAGAAGTACAATCATCGTCCAGTTCTTCAGTAGGGTATGCTGATAATTGTACATCTGGTTCAGCTAAGTGCAGGAGGCATTCTTCTTGCAGGATTCTAGAAGGTCTCTCAGCATTATAAATACCCACACATTTTGCATGTTCAGTGAGATTTTTATTAAACTTACCAGGTATGGCTAACTACTATCTGAGTCTTTTTCTTATCTATGTGGAGTGCACCTGCTCTGCTCACTCATGGCCTCTGCCTGAAACTGATGGATCAGGCCTGCTTTAATCATCCAAGATCCCTGCCTGAAAAAACTGCCCTTACATCAACTGCATGTATGCTAACACAATTAGGCTCACAAATTACAATTATCAAGTAGTTATTTTTCAGGTCTGGTTACAGGTGGTGCCGGGTTGCTACTCATCTCTTGTTAGTCACTTTACTTTGGGCTTTGCATTGAAACATGTCTAGAATTTATATTCTGCCAGGGCTGTTTCTGAGGTGGGGTAGGTTGGGGTGTTCAGGGTAAGGCTGGCACCACTTAATGAAACAGCAAGTACCTATGTGTCAGTGCATCTGTGTATCTGTCCAGTTGCTATGTCTTTGTAGTTCAAACAGAATTCACAAACATTTGTAGTCATAAGCTACATTGCATTGGTCATTCTAACAGATCAATCACAAACATTTGTAATAATAAAATGCTTTGCATTTGTCATAATAACAGATGGCACATCACAAACAGAAACACTGCTTTAACGAATCCCATACCAAATCACATATAACAGAAACATATGCAGTGCATGTCATTCCAAAAGATGATGCATCTTAAACATTTATAGTAATGCATTTTATTACTACAGATATTTGTGATGCACCATCTGTCAGAATGTTAAATGTAATGTATTTTATTAAGATATGTATTACAAAGTACATTCCAATAGAAGATTCACCGTAAATGTTAACACTGACATTACAACTGCATTTAATTTCAACCCTTCTTACATGGGTAGCACAACTAGATAATTATAAATTAGTGTTTACTTGATTAACTGATTTCTATAATAAACATTTGATCTCAAGAAAGATTTTTTGTTCATTGACTTTGTTCCCCATCTCTTACAAATCTAGTGCCAACTCTAGAATATTGATGTAGGCATGAGAACTATTATTGTCACACGCAGAGAGTGCAGTGAAATGATCCGAGAAGAAAAAGTATAAAGAGGGTGAAATACCACACTGCCATACAAAAATGTAGTGTTTTAGCTTGATACCAAAGGTGTGACAATTTCATCAAGGATATGGTAAGTCAACTTTAAACACATCACTGCTTCTGCCACTCCTCTCACTTTTTAAAGCTGCACAGGTGTTATGGCTGGCCCAAAGTCCTCACAGGGCTTACCCAACTGTGGCCACTGATCTACAAGATCTTCTTCTTCTTCTTTTGGCTGCTCCTCATAGTGCTCACCACAGCGGATCATCTTCTTCAATACCTTTCTGTCCTCTGCATCTTGTTCTGTTACACCCACCACCTGCATGTCCTCTCTCACCACATCCATAAACTTTCTCTTAGGGCTTTCTCTTTTTCTCTTGCCTGGCAACTCTATCCTTAGCATCCTTCTCCCAATATACTCAGCATCTCTCCTCTCCACATGTCCAAACCAACACAATCTCGCCTTTCTGATTTTGTCTCCCAACCGTCCAACTGTAGACCTTCCCTTTCACTCTTGCTGATACCGGTCTGTCACAAATCACTCCTGACACTCTTCTCCACCCATTCCACTCTGCCTGCACTCTCTTTCTCACCTCTCTTCCACAATCTCCATTACTCTGTACTGTTGATCCCAATTATTTAAACTCATCCACCTTCGCCAACTCTGCTCCTTGCATCCTCACCATTCCACTGACCTCCCTCTCATTTACACACATGTATTCTGTCTTGTTCCTACTGACCTTCATTCCTCTCCTCTCTAGAGCATATCTCCACCTCTCCAGGGTCTCCTCAACCTGCTTCCTGCTATCGCTACAGATCACAATGTCATCAGCAAACATCATAGTCCACGGGGGCTCCTGTCTAATCTCATCCATCAATCTGTCCATCACCATTGCAAATAAAAAAGGGCTCAGAGCCTATCCCTGATGTAATCCCACCTCCACCTTGAATGTATCCATCACTCCTACTGCAGACCTCACCACGGTCACACTTTCCTCGTACATATCCTGTACAACTCTTATGTACTTCTCTGCCACTCCCGACTTCCTCATACAATACCACAACTCCTCTCGAGGCACCCTGTCATATGCTTTCTCCAGGTCCACAAAGACACAATGCAATCCTTCAGGCCTCCTCTATATTTCTCCACCAACATCCTCAGAGCAAACATCGCTTCTGTGGTGCTCTTTCTTGGCATGAAACCATACTGCTGCTCACTAATCATCACCTCACTTCTTAACCTAGCTTCCACTACTCTTTCCCATAACTTCAATCAATTTATCAATTTTTTTATCAATTTTATCTCCCTGTATTACTACAGTTCCGCACATCCCCTTTATTTTTAAATATTGGCACTAGTACACTCCTTCTCCACTCCTCAGGAATCCTCTCACTTTCCAAGATTCCATTAAACAATCTGGTTAAAAACTCTACTGCCATCTCTCCTAAACACCTCCATGCTTCCACAGGTATGTCATCTGGACCAACGGCCTTTCCATTCTTCATCCTCTTCATAGCTGTCCTTACTTCCTCCTTGCTAATCCATTGCACTTCCTGATTCACTATCTCCACATCATCCAACCTCTTCACTCTCTCGTTCGCTTCATTCATCAGCCTCTCAAAGTACTCTTTCCATCTGCTCAACACACTCTCCACGCTTGTGGGTATGTTTTCATCTTTATCCTTTATCACCCTAACCTGCTGCACATCTTCCCCAGCTCGGTCCCTCTGTCTAGCCAATCGGTACAGGTTCTTTTCTCCCTCTTTAGTGTCCAACCTCTTATACAACTCATCATACGCTTTTTCTTTAGCCTTCACCACCTCTCTCTTCATCTTGTGCCTTATCTCCTTGTATTCTTGTCTGCTTTCTGCATTTTTCTGACTATCCCACTGTTTGCCATCCTCTTCCTCTGTATACTGTCCTGTGCTTCTCCACCAGGTTTCCTTTTCCACCTTCCCCTGTCCAGATGTCACACCAAGCACCCTTCTTGCCGTCACCTTTACTACATCTGCTGTAGTTTTCCAACTGTCTGGTAATGCTTCACTGCCACCCAGTGCCTGTCTCACCTCCTCCCTAAACTCAACCTTGCAGTCTTCCTTTTTCAACTTCCACTATTTGATCCTTCTCTCTGCCCTCACTCTCTTCCTCTTCTCGATCTACAACATCATCATACAGACCACCATCCTATGCTGCCTAACTACACTTTCCTCTGCCACCACTTTGCAGTCTTTAATCTCCTTCAGATTGACTTTTCTGCATAGGATGTAATCTACCTGTGTGCATCTTCCTCCACTCTTCTATGTAACCCTATGTTCCTCCCTCTTCTTAAAATACGTTTTCACCACAGCCATGTCCATCACATTGGCAAAATCCACTATCCTCTGACCTTCTTCATTCCTCTCCTTGACACCATACCTACCCATCACCTCCTCGTCATCTCTGTTACCTTCACCAACATGTCCATTGAAATCCGCTTCAATCAGCACTTTCTGTCCCTTGGGTACACTGTTCATCATTTCATCCAACTCACTCCAAAAATCTTTTTCTCATCCATTGCACACCCAACTTGTGGGGTATATGCACTAACAACATTCATCATCACACCTCCAATTTCAAGCTTCATAATCATTATTCTGCCTGAAACTCTTTTCACCTCCAAAACACTCTTGACATACTGTTCTTTCAGAATAACCCCTACTCCATTTCTCCTCCTATCCACACCATGATAGAACAATTTGAATCCACTTCCAATCCACCTGGCCTTACTCCCCTTCCATTTAGTCTCTTGCATGCACAGTATATCAACCTTCCTTCTCTCCATCATATCTGATGACTCTCTCCCCTTACCAGTCATACTGCCAACATTCAAAGCTCCTACCCTCAGTTCCACTCTCTTTACCTTCCTCCTCTCCTCCTGCTTCCGGACACGTCTCCCCCCTCATCTTCTACTTCGGCCAACAGTAGCCCAATTTCCGCCAGCACCCTGTTGGCTAACAGTACTGGTGGTGGTCGTTGTTAACCCGAGGCTCGACTGATCCGGTATGGAAATTTGTATTGTTGTCCGCATATTGATTTGGCATTTATCCGGGCTTGGGACTGGCACAAAGAAACACACTGGTTTGTGCATCCCCTGTGGCTGGGTTGGCCACTGACCTACAAGGTATGTTGCATGTGGAGAGAAAATGCATTTGTATTTCCTCTCCTGTTAAACGTGGCTATTGCTGATGGAAATGCTCCACTGCTGAATTCAGAGGGTAACAAAATAGCTTTTGTAATTAAGTTATGAGAAGTCTACAGTGATTAATTCTGTATTTTAAAAATTACTTTTTATTTTCAGAAATATTATTTTAAAACTAATATTTAAGCCAAGTGAGCCGCTCTTGTCATCAAAAATATCTGCAATGACAAATTCTACCTTTTTTGTAATTACTGGTTATTATTTATCCCTAAATAATGCCATTTTTTTATGATTAGGAAATTAGATATACTAGTAAAGAATAACTTTTATTTAATAAACACGCATACAGTCAGTTTTTGAATTGGCTTCTTCACTTTGTATCATGTTGTAAAAAACTCTGTGACACTAGCAGTAAAAATGATGTTGTGAATAGACGTAAGTTCAAAAACAAGCACCACTGTCAAGACTGCAGCAAAAGTACAAGAAGGGAAATATCATGGCTTGTGTACAGAGGGCCCTCACATATTCTCAAAGTTCAATGGGGGATCTTGGAATAATAACAGTTGAGGACCACTGATCTAGGAGTAATGAACTTATTCCCAAAATGTCTGTGCTTTTAATACGCACAGTATGGTCAGACAAAGTGGTTACTGTTTGATGTTTTAATGGTCTGCTCTTGTCTGACCCATCATACATGCAAAATAGAATTTCACTGTACACATGACAGTAATGACCCTATAAATCTATACCAGTTTATAGGGGACATTCAAATAAGAATCTTATTGCTGTGTGTACACATGAACCATCTAAATTTGAACTTAAAAAAGAAAAAGCTATTTGTGGAGATTTGCCCCACTATGACTGATGACCCACTTTATGCTTTATTTTAAACAATTGCCTAAGGTGAAAGATCAGCACTACGACACAACTCGTACAATTTAGGTAGCTTTGTTTTTTCCAAATTGTCCAAGATGGAATTCCAAGTTTGTCAAACATTGACAACTCGAATTTATGGTCTATCCAAAAGCACATGAATGCAGAAGAAGCTGGCCCAAAAGGAATATATTCCGCAAACACGGTCACCAGCAAGCACCACATACTGTATTTACTGCAAAAAAAAACCTAGGCGAATTTCACCGATCAACACTAGTTTAAAATTTTTATTTTACTGAACCATTAAACTAAAGACTCCAAAAATGGTGAGCAGATGGGTGGCTTATATGGGGTGACTTGGAGGCCATCGTTTTCAAGACAACAAGTGGAAAAAAAAAAGATTTTTAATTGATATACAGTGATTCACATACTAATGACATACTTAAATTGACTTTATAGGTAATAATTCACAATAGTAACTTTTTATCTCATTTTTCCTCATTTTTTATTGAGAGAAAAAGGTTGAAATGTAATTATATATACATATTAATTACAAAATGATATTATTACTTCACAAAATAACTCATGCATATACTAACTGTAATAATTAGACCTGAGTGGAAATGTAGTAAAAAAAAACCCTGACTTACTTTATTAACTGTATTCATGCATTCTTCTGTCAGATTTATATACAGTAGTATATGAAAGTGGGTAATTTGTATTACAATTTTTATAAAAATGTCAACATTTCCACAGATCCTGTTAAAATGTGTGGTCTCAAGAGTAAGTGCGCCAACATACTGCTCCATAACAGAAAATCATACACTTATAAAAAGAAAAAAAATAGAAAAATAAATGTAAAAAAAATTTAAAAATGACAGGCATACAGTTTTTTTTTTTTTTAAAGACATGACATTTTGACTTGCACAGTTCACAAACTGTGTGGCTTCATCTGCTAAATCCTTTACAATATGGTACAGCAGCATGTATCTGGGTAGTCAGCTGCATTGACTTTCTTCTCTTGTCCAAAGACCGTAAAACTGTAATCATTCCCACGCCAGGTGTAGTTTGCTTTTGTGATGGGGATCAGTTCGATGGAGTGTTTCTATAAAGACCAAGTTAAAAGAAATATTATAAATGAAAAAATTAGGAGAGTAAATTGCACACATTTCTCAGAGAGACAGAATTTTCATTTCAGATGACTGAATTCTAAACGTTGGCTGGATTTATTTCCGATGTTCTATTAGGCAATAGGCTACTTATTCATTACAAGAAGTGCACTCAGTGGTGCGTCATTATTTTATGAAATTAGACATCTGTATTTAACAAACTTTAGGCAGGTAAATTACAAAAATATGTGAAAAGTAAGTGAAAAATAATTTATAAAGCACCTTCTACTGGCCAAAACCACAAAGTACTGTACACTTTTATACACAATTAAAAACATACACAAAGATAAACAGTGATTCAATCCAAAAAAAAGGCGAACAGTAAAAATATACCAGACTGACAAAACAAAACAATATGACTTAACAGGAACGCTACTCAAAGGGCTGTCTAAATAAGTTATTCTTAAGCTGACTTCTGAACGTCTTAATAGAATGAGCCTGATGCAGAGCCACTGGAAAATTATTCATTCCCTAGCCTCGACGCAACGGACTGAAAAGCAAGACCACCACTTAGCTTCATTCTGGTGCGTGGTACAAAAAGGAGACCCTGTTTTCCAGACCTAACAAATTGACCAGCATTGTGAGGACACACAAGGTTACTAATAAGAACATAAGACAAACGACAGGAGACCATTCAGTCCGTTGTCATACCCGTTCGTTTAGCTGATAGCTAAGATTTCCCAATATCTCATCCAGATTTTTCTTAAAGTTGTCAAAGTTTCTGCTTCAACTACATATCTCGGTAGTTTGTTCCATAGTCCCACAACTCTTTGTGTAAAGAAGTGATTCCTGGCTTCTGTTTTAAATGCACTTCTCCTAATGTACTGGGACACCTGGCAATGGAGGGCTGTATAAGTGAGAGTCAAGATTTTAAATTGAGTTATAAATTCTACTGGCAGCCAATAAAGTGATGATAAAAATCTGCGCAATATGAGACCTCCTGTTGGATCTCTCTAAAGGCCTGGCAGCTGATGGAGCTACGCACATTTACTTAAAACATGTAAACAAGGAATTACAATAGTCTAGGTGAGATAAAAACATGGATTGGCATTTCCATCTCCATCTTAGTAACCATAGTTTCAAGACCAAAAAGATTTCTCAGATGGATGAAACAACAACTGTGAGACCTAAAATGTGCATCAATGGTGAAGGATTGATCAAAAATGACATCCAGGTCATGAAGACATGTTTTAGTAGAAGTGGAATCTTCACAATCCTTTGACTAATGACAGGGTGCAAGTCAGGGAAGGCAAAGCTCAAGACATCAGTTTTCTGTTGTTTTAGTTGTAAATAATTGGCAGACAATCAGTCAGTTTTGCTAGCTGGTAGAACCGTAGAGGCTTACAAGAGCATTAAAACAGAATATCAACAACATAAAAGTGATAGGAAATCTCATTAAATGAACTAATAAAATGTGTAACAAAAATAAAAGGGGCCCAAGGATAGATCCTTGAGGCACACCACCTGAAAACGAGATACTGGTAGAAGTGCGCTCACCGACACTGATGGAAAAACTCCCATCAGCTTGGTATGACAAGGACCAGGCCAAGGCTGAACCTGAAATAACCACAAGTTTTTGTAATCTCTTCAGGAGGACCTCATGGTGAACAGTGTGAAAGGCTGCACTGAGATCTAACAAAATGAATACTGAACACTCTCCAGTATCAGCAGCCATAAGCAGATTATGAGACACTTTAAAGAGCATCATCTCAGTGGTGTAGCATTTTTAGAAACCTGACTGATAAGGGCCTGGCACCGATTTTCTAGAAACACACTACAGTAATGACAGTTAAGATTTTGAATTATAAGCCTTGTGAGCATTATTTGAGTGATTAAGAGTGTCTTCTCTTTAGTGCTGGTTGAAGTCCATATGAAGCCCTGGAGCCCTGGCCTTTTCCCTCTGGGTTTTTGGAACATATGTCCATTGAGTTACCGAAACAGCACCTCTCAGTGTCCATAGTGCACTGCTGATGGGATTCCAGAGCACGCTCTGCCTGAGTTACATAATCACCACCCCTCAATGTACACAGTTTGTGCCCCTTAACTTTCATAAACCGTGTCCCAGGTAGCAACCTATGGACTGATTGGCTGTCCTCATAAGATATTTGAAGACTATAGAAAATGGATGCCTATGGCATCAAGGTCTTAATTTACTATTGGGCATGTCTTGGTCAAACAGATCAGCTTATCTGCTATCATACAGTACACCTTTTATAATTCAGATAATTAATTTACTTCATATTAATACTTAAATATATTCAAAGTTAAAAGGCAGGCTGTATATGTAACAAAAGAATAAGTAGGCAAGAACTGATTAAACAGAGAACAGCATAAAACCAAAAACAAAGACAGACAAGGATATCAATTTTAATAGTTTAATGTAGATAAGGACATTCTTTAATTTGAACTGAAGAGTCACGCAGACTAATTAGACTAATGTTCCAGAGGGATGCACTAAGTTCATGCAGATAATGTTTAAAGCCATCCACTCACTTTTAAACCTTATTCAGGGCTGCAAAAAGCCAAAGTTCATTAATGCTGCAACGATGGAGTAATAATCCATCTCAGGGCACAAACAGACACTTTCAGAGAGGAGTAATTTAGAGTAACCAGTTACCCTGATGATACAATATGGGGGAAATGCTTTAAGTAGAAAAAACTGATTCATCATATTTTGCTCAGAATTGTAAAAAAAAACAAAAAAAAAACAAAAATCGATTTTTCATATCAGTAATAAAATAATTTAAAAAAAAGTTTCAGTAGTTTATTCTTTGATGTAAAATAAAACCATTTACATCTTGAGACAGCCATGCATTTATTTCTACTATGCCATGCATTTATTTCTACTATGATTAGCTACTGCAATGCATTGTTCACTGGCTGCTCAAACCATTCTATATGCAGCTTTCACGTAATTCAAAATGCTGCAGCAAGAATCATTCAAACCACTAGAATGTATGACAATAACTCTCCAGGTTCTTAAGTCTTTAAAGCTTCCAGTTCAAAATTCACCTTTTCCCATATGAAGCCTTAAATGGCCAAGGCCCTACATAGTTATCATTACAACCAGAGATTGCATTAAGCTCTCAAGATTTCAAGGATTACAAAAAGAACAGTGGGAGGTCAAGCTTTTAGTTACAGGGCCCCGAAGCTGGAGAACAATTTTCCTGCTGATATAAGTTGTGCACCTTCAGTCTCAGCTTTGAAATCCAGGTTGAAGACTCATTTCTTCAGTTTAGCATACCCTGACTAGAGCTGCCGATTAGCTGTGCATACTGTATCTCTGTTTGTTAGTCATTTGTACAAAATTATAAATACAATAATTAGGTTTTTTTAACTATCCTCTGTTCTGTATTTTTTCTCAATACCCTATAGCACTCGGTGCCACTGATCTACTGTCAAGTTGTTTTTCTGCCCATGGAAAGAAATCAGAGTGACTGGGTGCTTTGAAATCATCGGATTTAAGGATTCTGCCATCAGATTACACAGCCCACGGCAGACACTAGTATATAATGACCAGAAGGGGCTGGGTGACAATTGGTTGAAGTCTCCAAGACTGTGACTGCCCACTTTGGTTTGTTATAACTGACCGTGGACCCCTCAGAGGTTTACTTTCTTCAGGGATGGCAATGACTGAAGATTTTCTTTTCCTCTCCTCTGGTGTCAACTTGTCATGGTTTAACAATTAATAACAGACAGATATTACTGTGTTCCATTTACGACAAATTTCCAATCATTTTGCTTTCCTGTGAGTTTAAAAACATTTAAGCCTATAGGTGAACTCCCTAAGTAATTAGTATTTTGTAAAGCCTGCATTTGCATCTCCCAGCAAATCTGTCAAAGTAAGACCATTATCCAATGCAAATGATGTAAATATTTAAGATGAACTTTTATAGTTCTCCTTCTCCATGCCAAAACAAACAAGCATACTATACCTGCTGAATAATACGAGATGTCTGTCCATATTGGCTTTGGTGTTCCCTCACCATTTTCTCAGAAGCCTGAGCGATAGCCGGGTCCGGAAAATTTACAACAGGATATACCTGTGAAGCAGTATCAGAAAGTGACATGGATATCCAGCAGGAGCCAAAACTGTCCACATCATCACTCAAAAAGCAAATATTAGGGAATTATATAAGAGCTGAAAGCTTCTCTTACCATAATCTGTTGATCAGTAAATAGTTCCTTTCCAGTTACAGCCTTAAGTTTATCCGTATCAATTCCAGAATCCTGACTGCCCACAAAGTCACTCACATTATTTTTCCTGGTAAATACAATTGGAAATTGATAATTAAACCACTCAAGGTTTCATGTATGTAACAGGCAGAAGAAGCACATTATCACATGATGATTGTGCCATTTGTTCAAGCACAACACCTTTATCTATATGCACTGTTTGCATGAAGATCTAATGTTAGCCTGTTTTAAATATGTTGAACAAGTCACCAACATCTGTGGGGTGTACTTATATTTTCATGTGACTGTAAATTTAACAAAAGACATACTAGTCATAATCAAAGCTGACCATGCGAGTTGACAGGAGAGAAGACTCTAAAAAGAAATTACACATCCAGTAGGAAGTTCAGTGCATCTTCAAGAAGGAATGGGGCACATTTTAAACTTCATTTTGAAATTGTTACAATCAGACCCTTCTTTAAATTTCTTTCTGGGTTGATTTTGACATTTTGTGTTTTGGAGTCCATTTGGGGCATTTGAGGATGTACAATTTGTATATGTTGCTTGTATTCACATTAAAATTAATTTTATACAGGTAAAATTATTTTCATTTCTTAATGTGGGCTCTTTTTCTTTTCAGTTGGGGGCTGCTATTTTGTGGTCCTCTTATTTACACATTGCCACATGCAGACAACTGGAAATGCACACCAAGGGATGTCACCATTGTGATGGTGTAGAGATCAGCATTGTGCACATCCTGGTTGTCGTGTATTTTGTCTATTATTGTGGGTATGACTTCCTAGTTTTTGATGATGTTTTTATCTCCCAGTCCCTTTTCATTTATTTCACCATTTTTCTCTTAGTCAGAACAGAAATAAATATATCTACTTTTTAACAGAGACACAATATAACTCGACAAGTTATCTGAATCAGAGGGGAGTCTAGAAAGTTAAGTTCCATTTGTTGAAGCTAGAGGGCAAGTGAAGTAATGGCAGTCACAGACAGAAGATGTTCAGTATACATGTTGAGAGAAGCACTTGCGATGTTCAATTATAACTAAAATTATTTACAGCTAAGATTGAAGTTATTTCTGTTTTAGATTTGTTTTAGCTTCACAATACCACACACTGCAATAACCAAGATAAACCAATTAGCAAAACTAATACTGGATTTTAAAACAACTTTACCATTCAACATTAAGTTTAATGAAGGACAGAACTTGTCCTTTGCCAGCACATGCTTCACATTCTTTAAATCCAGTGGCAGAACAGGATGAACAACTGCAGAAGGAAGCAAAATAAGAAGTTAAATGCAAATGTATCCATGACATTCCAAATGGAGCCAAACTCAACTGAGTTTCTTACATCAGATTTAATGCTCATGTCTTCTGATGGACTTTTCTCCTACCTCATTCCAGACACCAGCCACAGGTCAAGTATATGTGGCCCCACAGAAATATGGTGGGCTTATAAAAATGAGAAAGTGTGCTGTAAAATGTAATGTATCAAATTATTAGGCAGTGCCAAATCTCAAGGGAAACACAAAGTCAATTTCATACCCAAGGCAATAACACTTCTTGGCTGGATTCCATGTGAGGATTCAAAAACTCTGGGGTATTAACATGCAAGATGTTACGATCAGTGTATGCAAATTGAATTCCTGATCATTGTCTGCCTGGTTAAAGAAAACAGTTTCTGTTATAGGTGTTTGAGTTTTTAGTTAGTGGTTAGATTTTGAAAGCAGATTGGTTTGACTTTCGGTATTGCCCTAGGCTTGTATCAGACTACATTCAACTACATTCAAAAAGTGTATTGTCCCAAACAGAATCAATATAGACCTTTTATCCAGTCACTTGGATGACAAAACATATGTTGCATATTCAGGGGAATTCTGGGAACAATAGTCTAGAGAAACACATAAATTCCGTGCCTTGGAATGGTGGCACCCATAAAAAACAAAGAGAGTATTGTGGCATAACTGTCAATATTTACAACTTCTTTAATATATCATGAAAATAAAAATTAATGTTAAACAGATGCATATTTTGCAAATATTAATTCAGGATCAACTCAAAAAAGAATTATTAAAAAAGCACTGATCATAACCTGGTTAGTAAGGGTCTTTTCATTTTTTTTTCCCACGCTGTTTTCCTGCTATTCTATTTCTATTGTATATTTTTAAATTTTGTTAATGTAAGACCTGAAAACTTGGACTTAAAATTGTAGGACTTTATAAGCATGCAATTATAAAGTGGTAAAGGATTAAAATAATTACAGGTATATGTCCTTTGTTATAGCAATAAATACATTTATGTAGCTCTTGATGTATAACTATGGAAATAATCTGTTAGGATATGTCATTTTTAACAATTTATATAATTATTAAATTAGTTTCGCTCATTCTGTTAATAAATGTTCTTTATTGGAAAATTGATTTTGGCAGAATATTGTACGGACACTGTTCTGTCAGGTCCTGCAACACTTTGTTAGGAAAAAGCTTGGTCTCACTGAATGTCATTGATTCAAGCCTATATATCTACCTATCTAAAGAATTTGAATAATACCTCATTTAGAAGAATTCTGAACTACTGTCATGATTTTTACATAATAAGACTTACTTTATGGCGCCTAAGCCACTGCATTTCATACACTGCTCATCAGCGGCGGATTTACCACTTCCGTTACAAAGGCTGCAGCTCTCCTACAGTTTAAAAGAGGACAAAAAACATTCAGTATAACACACAATTTACATTTTAAAAGCATTCTCTTCATATCTATACATCTTTGTAATGAATTTCTTTAAAATAACTGTTTAGATGTTTCTATGCTAAGGGTTAGATATATATAAATTTATTTAGTGGATCCATTGAAGAGAGACAAATGAATTCTGCATTAAATTTGAAAGTTCTACAGTTTAGATCTCCCGACAGGGTTGGCTCTTCACATAAGCCAAGTAGGCACCTGCATGGGGGACCAAAACCCCTTCTTAAGCTCCCCCCTCCATTTGCAGTGATGCAGACCAATCTCCCCTCCCCTGTCATCTATTTCATATGCGATAGGTAGGGTGTCTATCCCTCCCTTCGGTTTTGCATGCAGTTGAGAGGGCACTGATCTTGAAGAGGGACCTCCCCGTCTTATTTGTCAATTTCTGTTACGGATTCGACCGCGTGGATCTAAAAATGTGAATCTGTTTTAGATTTCTTTCTTGGGTGCTTGCTACCAACACTGCCTAGGAACGCAATGTATAGTTGAGCTGGCCCATTTCTTGATAAGACAGACAGCTAAAATGCAATGAAACATTTTGCTGACTGCTAAAGAGACAGAAAAATGACAAAAAAAAAACCACACAACTTTTCATATATTTAAGCTTGCACCATCTTTTGAATGGTCTGGTCCTCTTTTCTTATTATATATGTTTTTATAAATAAATTAAAAAGTACACAAACTGTGCAACCTGTCTAAAAGAGGTTGAAATCTAATAACTGGATTTCCTTCTGTCTGTTGGTATGTATATTTCCAGTGAGTTTATTACCAACGAACCACAATCCGGAGTATACAACTTCTCCAAAAGACAACTCTCCACCACAGAACAAAATATTCTCGCTAGAGGAATGAAATTCAACCACAAAGATGCATCCGACATGAACTTCCTAGGTTCCCTGGAACACATCTTATTAACCGAAAAAATACCGACAGACAACGCACGAGAAATAAGGTGCACAATTGCCAGCCAGTTACATACAAGACATCCGACCACACATATTTCGACAAAAGAGCTAAAAGCTCTACTATTGCTACAGAATGATAACAGCATCGTTATCACACCAGCCGACAAAGGAGGCGCAACTGTCATATTAGACAAGGAACAATATACCACAGCAATGGAAGAAATGCTTTCTGACACCAGCACTTATCAACAGCTGCATAACCCAACTAAGATCATGCTTAACAAAATAAACACCACTCTGATCAAACTCCGGAATAACAACCACCTAGACACACAGAATTATTATAAAATGAAACCCAGTGATGCTAACTGCCCTGAATTTTATGGACTTCCAAAAATACATAAAACACCTCTAAAATTCAGACCAATGGTCAGCCTAATAGGTGGACCAATTTACAGCTTATCAAAAATACTTTTTCAGGTGCTCAAACATTTAACTTATGACTTGGAACATTCTGTGAAATGCGCCGAGTTGGCATTGCAACGCCTCAAAGATGTATCAATCGCTGAGGACGAGGTCATGGTCTCGTCTGATGTCATATCACTATATACTATGATTCCAATCCATCTGGCCACAGAAACACTACTAATTAGACTGAATAATGACCCCACTATAAAGACAAGAATGAAGCTGTCCACTAAAGACACAATGCACCTAATATCACTTTACCAGAAAACTCACTTTCACTTCAACGGAAAATACTACATTCAAAAAGAAGGCATGCCAATGGGATCGCCGTTATCAGGACTTCTGACAGAAATGGTAATGCAGCAATTCGAAAATGTGGCTCTAATTCAGTTCACACCCAAAATTTGGATACACTACGTAGACGACACATTCGTCATATTAAAAAACAACCAGCTGAATGAGCTCTACAACCACATCAACACAATATACCCTGCAATCCAATTCACCATGGAAAAAGAAACAAACCGACGCATCAATTTCCAGGACATCTCCATTGAAAGAAGTAACGACACCACCCTGATTACAAGTGTCCACCGTAAGAAATGCTGTTCAAACAAGATATTACACTTCGCCAGCAATCACTCAGCATCTCATAAATGGAGCTGTATTAAGACTTTATTCAGAAGAATTCATACCCATTGTAATAGGAAGGAGACAAAAACGAACGAAAGACGCTATCTTTTCCGTCTTTTTACTTCAAACGACTACCCAAAGACATTCATTAAACAATGCCTACATAGAAGACGCCAGAGAACCCAGCAAACAGTCGACTACAATCTGATCCCACTTCTAACCTTATACACACTTCCTTATCATCACGGATTGTCAGAAGGAGCAGCACATATCCTATCCAAATCAGGCATCAGAATAGCACACAAACCTACAAACAATCTGGGCACTATCCTTTTTAATTCCAAAAACAAGAAATCGGCTGCAGAGACATGAAATACATACACACACATATACATATATACATATACACATACATACATACACATAAATATACATATATATATATATATATACACACACACA
>JANRMT010062840.1:8020938-8051682 GCA_026402145.1 Polypterus bichir lapradei | reverse complement strand
ATATATATATATATATATATATATATATATACACACATACATACATACATATATATATATATATATACATATCTACATATATATATATACTGTATATAGCAAAATCCCCGTGCTTCGCAGAGACGAGGTACTGATTTTAAATTTTTATTAAGAAGAAAAGAAAACCTTTTTAAACTGAGGGAAAATATACCAATAACTATCTCTTTGTATACCACGTTGTCAGTTCAGCACTCCAGTTGTAATATGACCAAGCTGTGCGAGCTTACTCTTGAGCATGCAACGTATAGTTGTCCAGGTGAAAAGCAATCTTGCCTCAAATCAATGGCAACCTTTTGTAGGGTCTGTCCCTGAGACTTATTAATTGTCATCGAGAAGCAGAGCCTTACTGGAAATTGGAGGCATTTGAATTGAAATGGGAGATCAGAGGGTATAACGGTGATGCGAGGAATACATTCAGAGTGTGGCGCTCTGCTATTTTTCTGTGAAGCTGCCTTTACACAGCTTCTCTGCTGTTTTATAAACGAACGCCATATAAGGCCATCCTTTCTCCTTGTTTCGCGGTTCTGTACTGTTTTATTGTTCGTTTATTACGATTGTTATAGTTATTGTGTAGCTATTCGAGACTTACTTTACTGTTCAGGTACCCATTTCCTTTATTTAATCCGTGGCCTCCCCGCTATTTTGTGTTCGTTTATTACGATTATAGATATTTATTGATTTCCTTCTTTAGCTGACTGCCTGCTCATATAAGGCACTCCGCTGTTTTTTTGTGAAGCAGCCTTCACACAGCTTCTCCGCTGTTTTATAAATGAACGACATATAAGGCCATCCTTTTTCCTTGCTTCGCCAAGGAAGCTGCCTTTATATTTAATCCACGGGTTCTCTGCTGTTTTATTGTTCGTTTATTACGATTGTTATAGTTCTCTTTGTATAGCATGTTGTCAGTTCAGCACTTCGGTTGTAATAGGATGAAGCTGTGCGAGCTTACTCTTGAGAATGCAATGTATAGTTGTGCAGGAGAAAAGCAATCTTGCCTCAAATCAATGGCAACCTTTTGTAGGGTCTGTCCCTGAGACTTATTACTTGTCATCGCGAAGCAGAGCCTTACTGGAAATTGGAGGCATTTGAATTGAAATGGGAGATCAGAGGGTATAACGGGGATGCGAGGAATACATTGAGTGTGGAGAAACTCTAGAGACAGCGTGTGTATTAACTTGTGGATTTTTCTGTGAGTATTTGGTGGCAGCATGACGAAGTTGCTTCCGCAAGACCGTGTTAGCAGTGGAGCTCAGCTCGGAGCATATTCTTTTCCTACCTTGTCAATTGTGTAATGCGTCTTTTGAACAGGTTTGATTCATGGAAGTTCAGTCAGTTCACGTGAGCTGCTCTCTTGTGTGATGTTGCGATGTCCACGGCTTTATTTAATGTTAGCTAAGACTTAAAAGTTTCTCGTTACAGCAATTTTAACTCCGTTACAAAGTGATCCAAAGTCTCGTTTATACCTTGTGTCTTCTCATTCAACTTGTATCTTGCGAATAAAGCATTCGTCGAAGGCATGACAAACAGCAGCGGGAGCTTGTCTATAAACTTAATTTAAACTTAATGTTTACACCGTGCTTTGTTTTCACAGTAGCTGCACTTATGAATATGCTTGTATGCGTTTTTTCTTCAGCGCTTTTTGGAGCTCTTCCTTGTTTTCTACGTACTGCGTTTACAGTCAGTTGACGTGATTAGGTGGGAGGCGTGATGATGCGACACGCAACTCCACCTCCCACGGCCATCAAGCTGCAGTCTATTACAGTATATGGATAAAAATAGGTTCCAGTTATGACCATTAGGCGTAGAATTTCGAAATGAAACCTGCCCAACTTTTGTACATAAGCTGTAAAGAATGAGCCTGCCAAATTTCAGCCTTCTACCTACACGGAAAGTTGGAGAATTAGTGATGAGTCAGTGAGTCAGTCAGTCAGTAAGGGCTTTGCCTTTTATTAGTATAGACTCACTACACTGGTATTTACAAGTGAAAGATTGTAGGAGGCTTACACAAAATGTGTGTCAATATTTTTCATACACAGTCAGCAATGATCTGAGGTACATACTGATCTTAAAAAATCAAGTTGCAAAAACAGGTTGGGTATTTAAAAGAAAAACAAAATTCTTCAATTTAGGCTGGCACAGTGCTGCAGCAGGTAGGATTGCCGCCTTGCAGTGCTAGATCTTGGCTTGACTCCTGTGGATAATATTACTGTATCTGTGTGGTTTTTGGATATTCTCACCATGATTATGTATATTTCCCTCGGGACACTGATATTTTCCCATAGTCTATGTACTTAGGATGATCAGCACCTACACATTTTCTTGTTAAGACTGAATGAATCTGTTTGTTTGTGCATTGTACTGGACTGTGCTATGGCATTGACCACTGAATCACATTGCTGACAGGACAGAGTCTGCTGACATGGACCGGATTAAACAATGTCTTAGAGATGCAGATGGTAAACATATTAGAGAACCTGCCATAAACTGAAAACATTCTTCCAAAGTCACAGGTTTACTCTTATCCAAATAACTTGTAAAATTCCCAGATGAAACTGTACTAGTTTACAGTAAAAGAGTTTTAAATAGGATATACAACTGACCTTTGTTCTTCCGTCACACTTTTTGCAAGGACCTTTTCCTAAGCCTGTGCATTTCTGGCAGGGCTAACAAGAAAAACAAAAACACATAAAATGAACGAAATAAGCCGAGCATAATTATTCAACTTACACTTACTTTCATACACATTTATTACACATGGCTTATGTTAAAAAATGTAGGGAGGGCAAGTGATAGAACGTAGGGAGGGAGTAGCACAAGATCATGATGTTAGTACAGAATCATCATCCTCAAAAATAGCTCCTCTATTAGATGCCTTCCTGGAAAGCTGTGCAGAGGGTGTGTGCACACAAAAACGAGCAAGTGAGTGGTGGCAGGAGGAGAACAATCAGACACTTAGATAGCAGAATTTACAAGGCCAGCATCTGGTCACTGGCCACAGTAAGTCTTGGGAAGGATCATGGCTTAGATTGGCTCAAAGAGTTGGGGCAAGTGAGTGCGGATTTTGACAACTCTGACTCAAGTGAGTGGTGTGAGGCAGAGCCAGCAGCATGAATGTGCAAGCAGGGCATTTGGCACATAAAAAAACAAACACGTGAAATGAGCTATGAAAGAGTGAAGCAGAGGTGTTGCAAGGCAGCCGATAAAGTAGATGGACTTCAGTAAAACTCACTCAGCTTTTTACAATGTATTAGGCTAAAACTCCAATGGAGATAAAATTTCAGAAAAGAAAAGAAAAAAAAAAAAGTGGTGAAACAGTATAACTGTCAAAAGACAATCTTAAAGTATATCTTAAATTCAGGTACTTAAAATGAAATACAGAAATGCAAATGAACATTCATAAATTTCCATTTTTTTTTTTTGTTCAATGGGCAAAGTTCAAAATCGTATTGTGCATAAGCAATTCACATGATTCATGTAAAAGCCACATTTTATTTGTTTTATGTGGCACCAGCCAAATTTCACCATGTGAACAAATAAAGCTCTGTTTATTTCTAATAAAACTTATTATCTATAATACATAAATAAACCTGTAACTTTCTCCTGCCTGTTCTTTTACTATATCAAATGTCCTGGGGTTATAGAATGTAAAAGGGAAGGGAAAGTGCTGAATTGCAGTACCACACAGAGTGGTAAGATTATGGAATTTAAGACATTTTTTTAAGGTCTATGCAGTAAAAAAGAGGAGAACAGGGTCACTGTAGGACCCTAACATAACAAAATGAAAATGAATGAATGTTATAAAAGAAGCTGTAGATGTTTCAGGGTTTTAATTTCTGTAAACTGACATTTCAGCTGCCAGACGGATTCAAGGACTGGTCATTTAACTCTGAGGCTGTTGCTTTAATTCCTTTCACTGCTTAACGTGGCACTACAGTAAAACCTCGATTATCCATCAGGGGTCAGGACCTGAGGACGTGACAGATAAGTGAAAAGATGGATAACAGAACAGCTACTTTAAAAATGATAGTTTAGTTTAGAGAATAGTCATATTTATTTACAACAAAAAAAATATATTAACAATAATGTAGTATCAATAAAATGTATTAATTTAAATAATATTGTAATGACCAGTGTAATAAGCAAATACAACTCAGAGGTAATGGAGTTTGCTACATTTTACTTGGAGTCATCGTTCTGTAACAAATGGTGCCCTGTCTTATACTCCATTATCTGGGTTACAGAGCACATCTCCAAAACAATAAAAGAAAGCTTTCCCTACCAATAATTATCTCCTGCCACTCACGTTCTGTCTTTTACTATACTGTAAACACTCTTGCTTACTGTCTCCTGACTCCCTATTCAAAACTTCCTTCCGCCACACCTTCCTTTTTCTCCTAACTTCTCCCGTCGCTCAACTCCTAAGGGACATGTCTGCCCCTCACAGAACAGAAGCCCTTCACCCAGTCACAAGCTGCCTGCATGTCACAATATATTAACAAAACATAATATAACAGAATTTAAAAAGACAATTACAATGCGGAAAACATTAACATTAATACAGAATAACATTAACGTCAGTGGTTTCCATTTTCGACACTTTTTCAACTCTGTCTGCATCATGCTTTATATCATTCACCGTTGTTCCTACCCCGTAAATTAAAGAAATACTTGAAGCACTTTTGCTGTTTCGTGTTTAATAATTTCAGTTTTTTGTGACAATTTCAACACCACGCACATATGTTTATCGACCATAACAGTTTATAGTAGTTTAATTATTACAAAAGAGAAAAGCTATGAAATACTATTAAAGTTGAAGGTATGTAACAGACACCAATATCAAAATGCGGCATGACATGTGATGCTGAGGAAAAACACTATGTGCTAGCAGAAGGGAGAGTTGTTCCAATGTTCAGAGCTTGCAGCATATCATGTGACAGTAGTACTCGGCTGGCATGCACAATGTTTTGTTGGTTTTTTTTGCACCGACGGTTAATCGAGTGATGGATAATCAAGGTTTTACTGTAGTTCAGTTATAGCAAAATGATATACAGATTGCCTGTTTACATCACAAAATCAGGCAAAAATTAAAAACAATATTTTCCCTCCTTCCATCTCTCAAGTTCCAAAGCACCATATCTAGTTACAGTTGTTGTTTTTCTGTTTATATATAGTGGTCAAATGTTTCCCATCTGTGACAAAAAGGGACTGAACATCTCATCTTCTGTTTGTAACTTAACGTAATTGCAGACAGAAGTCAAAGTCTACTCTTGTAGAGCACACCACTTTAAAGCCACTACATTATAAGATAAGACTTCTATGACGACCTTTTACCTAACTAAAATGTCCATGGTTTCATTCTCAAATGACAAATAACAGAATGAGAATTACCTTTAATGAAGAGGTATATGGGATTTTAATGGACTGTTTTCCAGCTTTAAAGAATTTTTGGACATCAACAGGAACATTCCATGGTGCAGGAGGAGGCTGAATGTTCGCATCCACTTGTTGACCTAAAATGTACATCAGATAAGTTCACTAACACACACACTAATACACACAAGATCTTTACTGATCCAGCTTTATTACGCGCCTTCACCCACTTATGATCTTAGAGGTTTTACTGGGATCAATCACTGCAAGACAATACTACATTTTGGAAACAGTGACAGTTCAAAACTTGTAGGGTATTGATAGCCTTGGAGCACAAAAAGCTACCAAGTTTAAAGACGATGACAAGCAGAGGAAATGTAAAACAAGCAGAGAGTTGAAATCCAAAGTCAGTCCTACCTTTCAGTGATACACAAATATAAACTGAAGAATTGCAGTGAGGAAATCCAAAGTAAAACTCAAGCACTGTAAAGTCTAAATTGCAAAACTAATACACACACAAAGGTTGTTTTTTCATTTGAATATCTGCAAATTTGGATATTGATGTACTTGGCACACTGAACTCTTAAAGCGGTGCACTGATGACATCAATCACATCACTTCATCATGATATGATATGAAATTCTTGATGACTACACAAATTGCCATGTCTCGGCAAAAATAAAATGCTGATGTAACGGAAGTTATACAACTTTCCAATTACAGCCAACCAGTATTACTTATTTATATAGAATTTGTTTGTTATTTTAAATTGTGAGGGCTAAAAGACCAGGAGTGTTAAGTTGAATTTTAACAGGGTTATTGCAGAGCTGGGAGGTAAATGGTATTTTCCCCAAAGGGAAAAGGGGCACACGCATCTGGGCGCGCACTCAGTTCTATAATGGCCACTGTGAGGTGAGTTTTTTTTTTTTTTGTTTTGGCTTTTTATAGTGTTTCAGTTAATTACCATTGTGGTATTTCAGCTCCAGTACACAGACAGACAGACACCAAAAGTCCAAAACAGACATGTTTAATTATAGTTTTCAATATTGTACAGCACCACACAATGCTCAAACCAGCCAAAGTCAGTCCCTTTTCTCTCTCTTCTTCTCTTTCTGCCGCCTTCACTCCACTCTTCCACACATAAGCTCCGTCCTCTTCCTCCCAACTCCGGCTCGATTAATGGAGTGAGGCGGCCCCTTTTATAATGCCCTGGATGTACTCCAGGTGCTTTGCGACGATCTTCTGGCAGCACCTCTGAGTGTGGCCGAAGTTCTGCAATCAAGGGCTCCACAATCCTCCGGGCACCCCCTGGCGGGGGCCACAGACCCCAACAGGGTTGAGCTTCTAAGCTCTGATCCTGTCACCCCCGATGTAGACCAGGGTGGCTGCCCTCTCATGGCCCAAAGGAGACATTGTCCCTCTCCCGGTCCTTCCATTTAAATATTAAAATAAAAGATTCTTTTTTTTACTTTGTATTACAGGGCATGCAGGTGATTAGACTCTGTAAACATTTTGTGTTACAGGTATCTGTTATATTTAATGTTTTATAACTTTCTAAAAAAAGTAGAAGAGTTCTGTAATGGCTGCTGTGAGCAATATAAAGAATTACAGAGTTGCTGGATGAACCCTTTATTCTGGCCTCTGTCTGCACATAAACAACAAAGCAGAGGGCAACCAGAGGCAAAAGTTACACTGACAGCAGTGCCCCATAATTCCTAATAACTGAAAACAAAATCTGTTATGGACATAAATGCAACATTCTTACTCTCATCATGGGAAATCTCCAGTAAGGAATGCAGCCTAACAAGTGATAAAAAAATTACATAAGTACAAAACCGTAACAACTGTAGGGGTACCGAAGTTTCTTCAAGTGACCTACTAGGTGGGGGTGAAAATCAGATTATAGAAATCCTACACAACAACAACAATAATGGTACAGAGCTGAGCAGTGACTGGCACAGAGGCCAAGACGCTCCTCTAACACACATGGCACTGTCACAATTAGGTTAGTAATAGTGAACCTATTATTACTTTTGGATTTTTCCTTTACTACTATAACATTCGCAAACTAACTTAATGCTGCACAGTGTCATGCAGAGCTTGTACCAATCTCAGAAGCATCAAGTGCTAGGTAAGAACCAGCCCCTGACAGGGCACCATTCTATCACAAGGCCCACTTACTTACAGGCACAATTACACAGGACCAACTTAGAATGACCACTTTATCTAATTTGTGCATTTTTGAATATGGAAATAAAAACAACAATTACATTGATAGAATGTGAAAACTCAGCACACAAAACTACTGAGTTTACGACTGAAGCCAACAATAATGGAATCTGTGGTTCAGCGGCTATAATCGTAGCACTGGATTTCTACTCGTATAAATTCTACAGGAGAAAATGAATTCCAAAGAAGGGGACTGTGCTACCAGTCAGTCAAGAATTAACAACTACACACCATACTATCTGTCAAGCCCAAGTGAAGGCAAGAATGTTATCAGTCAGCCAAGGGAAACCATTAAATCAAGATGCACTAAAGGAAAAAAATGTGGTGTTGTACCCTTGCAAGCCCCCAGTTAATACAACTAAAACACAAGATCCTAGTATAAAGCCTAGAAAACAGAATGTGAGTCACCTGACTAGCCCTATGGAAGCAGGAATTAGGCACCTGCCTATGATAGCTGCCTCCTGCAAGCAAAGAAAAATATTGTCACCATGAATGGAACTTCTAAACACAAGCAGACGTCCAAGCCAAAGTGGTACACAAAGCTAGTGTCCTTTCCTAAATTGCAGAAGTCCTGAAAGCTTACATTGTAATGGGAAACTAATGATTCAATCACCAGGCACAACACCACCTGTGTGTTCCATGGGCCCGTACAGCGTGGACAGAGGAAATGGTCACCAGCAGCGATCCTACAAATTATGGAACAGCTGCATGAGGAACTTAATTACATGACCACCAGGAAAGAAAGAAAAGGTATGAATAACAGAGACAACAGAGAAAAAGAATCCACACAACTATTAAACCGGATACTCTTGAGGGGATCTTTTTGAGGTAAAACTTGAGTGTTCTGGATGGCCCAGTAGCACAAGCTTTCAACGGCATGCTTGAAATTCTGTTTTTATTAGTTTCCAAGCAATGCTCCTTATAGCATAAAGCATTCCATTCATGTCTGCTTTACAATCTTCATTCTGATGTTACTATTTATTTGCAAAGTCCAAGGCTCCAGCTGACCCCCGTGACTCTGTTCAGGACTAAGTTGGTTAGAAAATGACTGACTGACTGGCTTGAAAGTACCCCTACCACCATCTATATATGCACCACCAGGTGCTTAAATCAATCCTAAAACCAGGCTTTCGAAATTCTGAAGCCTCTCTGATTCATCATTTAAGAATGTTCATTCAGTCACGTTCCAGATGTATGCGTACACATGTGATTTTTAAAAATGTCAACTTCAGTCAAATCCTGGCTTCTTTTCCATATCTCTTGTAAAACAAAAAACAGGCCTTTACTCAAGCTCTGGCACATAACCAGCTCCTTGCTTTTTCTTCTACTGTCTTGGTCAGTTTGCTGCATACCATGTATCCAATTTCATTATAATTTAAAGAATTCAGAAGAAAAAAATCCAAGTGCAATATATGGTGACAGTTTAAAGAGCATCAAAAGAGACATTTTTCAGAACATGGGGAGGGTTACGCCAGGAACGGAATCTGTTGTAAAATTTTGCCAAATCAATATGATGACAACAATTTTTTAGATGACCCGCTGTGGCAACCCCTAACGGGAGCAGCCGAAAGAAGAAGAAGAAGAAGAGAATGAAGATTTACATTAGAAGGAATTTAGTAGTGATAAAAAGTGTTAAGACAGCTTATACCCAAAATATAAATGTTTTGAGAAATAATTGCTTTTAAAATCATTAGACTGATGCCCACATATACTAGGTAAAGTCTACAGGGAACATAAAGCCAGTGATAATATTATTAAAAATCCTTTTGTTTCAAACATGTCTTTCACATTCTAAGAAAGGTCTTTAAGCCTTAACTTGCCAAAGATCAGCATTTATATTATTATTTCCTGTCTTCTTAATGGGTAGGAAAAAAATGTCTAGCTCACCTTTATAAGGTTCTTCTGCCCATTCAGGTTCTCTGGATTCAGTAAACGTTTCTAGGCGATACTGCAGAATTGCACAGATAAATGAAATAAATAAATGTATGCTCATACACTAAGAATAATCTGATTTGTACAGAATATGCATAGCGAATTGTAATTAATATACCTTTGTAAACGGAGTCTCAGTTTCAGTGGTTCAAAATTAATTTTCTATTACTTGGTTTATATTTTTTAATTTAGGAGCCAATGATAATCTTATTGTGCAATGTCCAGTGCTGGCAGGTTATGTAGAAGTGACAAATATTGTATGGCCGGTTTCACACTACAAATTTACTTCTTAATTTTCATATTGAAAACATCAGTGAAAAATATAACAGATTTGTGCTGTAGGCCACAGTGTCATGGAATGAATCCAAGGCATGGTCACTGCTTACGTGAAGGTTGTGTCGGTTTTTCTCCAGTTAATTCATTCTTTCCACATTTGAAAGAAGTGTAGGTCAGGTTATTTAGAAACTCTAATCTCATCGGTGCATCAAATGTGGTGTGTGTGAGTGTGTCCTAATTAAGAGCACAGGAAATGTCATGAACAAGACCAGAGCCTCCAATTCATCCAGCTTATTTGCTTAGCTATGATGTCTCAAAACCTGGGAAGAAGGATGGATACCCCACCCAGAGTGTATCCTTACCTTCTAGTTCACCAAGAAATGAAGGCAACTAAAGGGCAAAACAAGGGGTAGTATTAAAAACAGACCAGGTCAAAACCAAGAATTAAGGAAACCCAGAAAGTTTAAAGAAAAAACTCTATGTACACTTGTAGTAGAAAGATCCAAAGTCAATAGTTCTTTTTGTCTAAAAGCTCTTTTTTCAAAATAGCTACCCTCATTTGTAAAAAAAAAAAAAAAAATTAAATAAGAAACCTTAGCAAATGCTAATACATCGAGGAGATCTTATTCTATAGCAAAAAATATGATGTTCCATGCAGTTCGAGTGAGAATGACATGACCAGCAAAGAGAAAAAGAACCACAGAGAGACATGGAGCAAAAATATCATCATGCTGATGTCACCATCGAGACATTAAAAAAATAAAAACATGGTGAAAAATTAATTGAAATTGAAAAAAAACAAGATGCACTAACACTTTTATTACTAGTGCAAAAGTATGAATTAGCTGTAGAAAAACAGAGGAGAATGTGCAAAATTCACAGTCAGTGCCGAATTCAGGATCTAAAACCTGCACTCTGGAGGTGCAAGACAGCACTTATCAGATCAGATTTTATAACGGTAACATTTAGGAAAGACAATAAGGTATAGAATTTCAGAAAATCATATGTACTTTAACAGCCGAACAGGACTGAAAAGAACAAAACAAAATAAATTTTGCCTATTGTAACATTTGTACTGAAACATTTTTGGGCCAAAAAAGGTATGTGACAAAACTACACATCCAAATAACTCAAAATGGTTTTCATTCAGGTAAAGAAAGACATAAACAGACAAGCTCTTACCCTGTAAGTGTTGTGGGCTACAAGATTTGTGATCTCTGACTGTTCAACTGGATCTTTGCCATAGCAGCACTTTGAAGAAACGTAATCATGAAGGGCGTTTTTGGCCTCATCATGTGTCAATGATGGAATTCTATAAAACAAAGTAACACTCACATTAGTTTTTTCATTCAGTATTTTGAATAATCCAGTGACAACTTTTATTTTATCTATTCTGTCCAGATCTTGGATGAACCAATAAAAGCATACTTTGTATGTTATATACATACTGTACATAATGTGATGTTAGTCTGGGTAGTGGTACCTTTATTGACCAACAGAGGGTGCTACCCTCACAGCAGGAGGTCAGTGAAAACACTACAGGTCATATTATGCACCCTATTACAGTTTTTGAGGTTTCCCAGACTGCTAGTGGGTGACTGTAGGTGGTAAAGGAATCCCCAAGATTACCGTTGATGGTAATTCTGGATCTCGAAGACACTAAGAAGATCAAGATTGTGTTGTGGGAAAGAAAAGTTTAAGAAACACTAGCTTAGAGCATTTTCATCCAAGGGATTGATTTTCTTAGCAGCTAGACTAGATTCTTGCCCTCCTACCCAATATTTATATACAGTTATTATTTATATATAGAGTTTCCCAAGCTTTATATCTATTGGAATGTATTTTGTAAATCATGTAGTAATGAAATGTATTCCATTTTTCATTCTAACAGATGATGCCTCACAAACACAAGCACTGCTTTTACAAATCCCTTACCAAATGGTATATAACAGAGATATAGGAAATGGACAGACATTTGTCCTTTTATTAAAGAGGATTCATTCATGTACACACACACAAACATGGGGATTTCCTCTAAGTACTTGAGAGGAGACATGTCAGGCTTTAGGTGATTCCATATCAGTCCAGTGTGGATGTGGGTGTGTCAGTGGGTCCTGTGATGGACTGGGGGCCTGTCCTAGCATTTTCCTGCCTTGTACCCCATGGTAATGAGACAGATGCAAGCCCCTGTGACTCTGTATTGTATTAAGCGGTACAGAGGATGATATGTTATATTTTGCACATGCTAAATTAATCTGGCTTTCTCAGCCTCTCCTTCAAGGTCATATTAATTATTCCTGCTCACTTTTCACCTTCTGCAAAGCTGCTGTACATTTCACAAGATGAAGAAACAGAGATGGCATCACCGTTGCATGAGCTACTTCTTAAGGACATTACACAGCCTGGAAATAATGATCTCTGACATTGCAGTTACTTGATATGCACCACACCACTCTGTCTCCCTTTCAAATAGATTTACTGCATTATCTACATGATGTCATCTCTGTAACTGCTATCCATCCCTGTGTGAATCAATTCTAAGTGCTCGGCCTCTCCTATTTAACCCTCACTGCATGTTTCATCTGACATCTGAATGGCCCCTTGGCTTCAGAGGGCTTTCTTTAGATTGAACCCACTTATATTGAAAGCATGGATCTTACTTCCAGTCAATGTTAGCTGGCGTGGGTCCAGTCGGAAAGCCAGTATTGGGTGGAGGTAAAAATCCTCCTGTGAGGAAAGAAAGAAAAAAAAAGATTACATTTACATACTTAAAACTATCTGGATCTAATCAAAGCAGCAGCAAAATCAAAGCAACGTTTCATATTTATTTTGTTAATAGATTGTTTCACACAAGGTCTGAATAGCATGCAGGATTCCTCCCAAAATGGGTTCAACAACAGAGCAACAGGTAGTGTGCACCAGAAAGACACACTTCTGAAACAATAGACCATGGTCTTCAGGGACTTGTACAAAATGTAAAAACAAGTCCGTTAGGCTTTGAAGAGGCACATCATCTCCGATTAGAGTGGGAGAATCCACACCTCCATCATCTAGAAGCAGATGTGTGACGAAAATGGAGAAAGATATGTAATGCATACCATTTTATTTTCTTCACTCATAAGGGATGGACAACTATCTTGACAGTATGCAAAAAAGGCACAACATAGCTTTCAAAAGCTGGCAAACTACCCAAGACACTCCTTTCTTTGGAATAAGCGCAATTAGCTATGTTCATGTGTCTTTTTTTTTAAGTCATGATTACACGCCCTCAGGATTTCAGCAGAAATTACATCTGTTTATCTATCTGTGGGAAATGATTCAGGCCAAGTCTTTCCAGTTACAACACTATTATGCCATTTACACTTGTTAATTTACTTGCCGCTACGTTCATATTCCAGAATTATGACCTCGTGTTCTTACTAGCACTCAAAAGCCCAAACATCCACATGAACTAAAGTGATGTTCTTTTTAATTCTCCCAGATTTTTTTCCAATCTTTATGGCGCAGGAAAAGTAGTCACTGTGCCACCACGTTCAAAGTAAACGAGGGATAAAATTAAGCAACAAGTTCTTTTGGAGGCATAAATGGCCCTGTCACATTACACATTTTTTTCAGCAGCAGTCTTCATTTACATCATTTTAGTGAGTCAAAGGCATCTGCGGTGCACTCCTGTAGCCAGCAGTTATGTAGTCGGACATTCCCAGCAACTCAGTCAATGACTCGTCCTTTTGTTTAACAGCTGACCAGTAAGAACTGTTCAGGGTGCATTCAGACATATCTACAGTATGTGCTACTGGACTACAGTTTAAAATGTATACATTTGGACTTTCTATAAAGTTTACAAATTAAGCCTGCATAATTAGAAACTTCTGGTTTCAGCTACTCCGTAGTTTCAAAGAAATACTGACAGACCTGACAAATCCAAACTCATTGAGAATGCAAAATAAAGAAAAACAATATAAACCAATAACACTGCAGAAGGAGCATTTAAACTGCTGTGGTGTAAATGCTGCATACGTGATAAACAGTAGGACTTTTGGGACCTTCAGAACTAGACATGATGTTATTTTGGAAGACTTGAGTGAATTGGACTGGCAAGCTGTGCTGAAATGAACGGTCTGTTCCCATCTAAATTGTTCTAATGTCTGTTGTCAACCTTCAGTAAACTTACCACTTCCTGTTTGGCCCATCCCTTCATATCCAGGAAAGCTACCAAGTATTGGAACAGGTGCTGCCACTGCTGTTGGATACTGTGGGAAACCAGCTGGAGGTACCACTATGCAAAATAAAAACAAGATTTATTCCTCTTGTGTTATTTCCGATGCAGTAAATATTCTAATATAAAGTTTTGTGTAAATCTGTTATACTAGCAGTTTATTCCAAAGTGTGTTTTAAATCAAACCGTCCTTTAGCTAGGCCTTTTACAGGATTGTAAAGGTCTGCCTTGTTTTATGATTTGCTGTGTGCCATAGTCTATATAGACTAGCTTTCACTGGTGGGCTGTTTCACTGGAGATCAGTTTCCTGAGCTTAGTACTTGTCTTACATGGTGCTATGTAATATAAATCATTGGTTTCCTTTTGTATTGTGCTTCGTCTTCAAAATAATGGCATACCATTCGGATTTGCACCTGGCTGGCAGCTTTTTTTGCAAGTATTGCACAACATGGTTTTCTATCGAGTCCATTTTTTTTACTTTGTCTGCTTCAACCAGAGACACGATGATGCCAACTATCCATTTTTCTAAACTCGCCAAACCCCTTATAGGGTCATCCTTCACAGAGTCATTGGGCTGATAGCCTAATACAGATACATTTGCACACTCATAATTGAATGCTGAAGCTATTTGTATTATTGAATATCTAGCCGATCATTTTACCCTATGAAATTTACAAGATCAGGGTTCATTACAATAATGATTTATTAGATTAGTCATACATGCACATCTGAGGAATGTAACACCAACCTTCATCATTTCCCGTTCCTTCCACAGTGCTGAGAAGATGCCCACTGAAGGCAACCAACACTGCCCCTTCCGGTCAGACTCCTACAAACCTCGGACAACCCTGGAAAGAGGCATCTATTCATGCACTAAGCCAGATGGAGCTCCTCTTTCTCTTCAGCCAATAAGCCCAGGCTTGACAGGTTACGTCTTTTTATTTATCTTTGTTCACTTTTTGCACCAATATGCGGCAGTTTTGCTTTAAGGACTTGCCTAATTAAGCAGGAAAAACAGTATGACCCAGTTGACACCTCAACATTTCTTTTTCAGACTTGGTCATTCCTTCATGCAGCCACTTATATATGTTTTTAACAACAGCAGTGCAGCCAGAAATTAATGCCTTTCTTCAAAATCACAGTGTAAGACATTAGTAACGACTAAAATATGAACCATTGTGTTTAAAGTCCAGTTCCTTATCTGCAACACCAAACAGTCTTGTACCGATCAGGACACCCATAACAATGATGAGGTAAGGATCACCTATGAGACTGATTTATGCACATCTTGCAAGGGTAAAGTTTATTCAGCTTCTGGAGGCCAATAGATTGATCTGGTTTTGGGACATGTTCAGAACTTTAATTTAAGAACTAATCATTACCCACGTTGCTCTCCTGGCTGTGAGAGGCACCCATATTAAAAACAGCTGACCAGTAAGAACTCAAGGGCAGGATTAAGTGTGTCTCTGTGCTTTAGTAGGCCTGCTGTACAAGTATGACAGTGTATTTCTAAAGTTCTAAAGTTTCTAAATTTCCTACAAACTTTATTAGACTCGTTGGTTTTCAGTTGTTCAGTGGTTTGAAAGATACACAGACTAAGTAACAAAACGAAAGAATGAAAACCAAAAACGGCATTGCAAAAATAACATTTCAACTTTTGTAGAGTAAACACATGCATGATTGTGTGCATTCTCAATGAAGCTTTCAGTAACTTACCACCTCCTATTTGGTTTGCCCCTTCATATCCAGGAAAGGTACCAGGCATTGCAGCTGGGAAACCTGTTGGATGCACAGCTTCAAAAAATAAAAGCAAGAGTTAGTGATGCAAAAGTTTATCATCATGCATTATTTCCTATACAGGCATTTTTCATAAGTTTTCTTATCCTTTTTACCAACTTTTAATCTCTGAACCCGTCCATTACAGGGTCGCCTATCATGGAGTCACTAGGTTGCTAGTCCAATGTAGGGCATATTCACATAATCATAATTTGAATATTAATTTTAGAAGTTTTATTGTATGTTCAGCATATGCCTTTGCTTAATGAGATTATACAAGATTAGGATACATTTCTATAACTTAAAACACACACACATGCACACGCACACACACACACACACAGTGTATATAGAAAATGCATAAGCTTTTGGTTTTATATACAGAGTCACCTGTAGTTTACATATAAATATACAATCATGGGAAAAAGCAATTACACCCCATCAAAACTGTTGACTTTTCCTAAACATATTTGAACAGGCAAGCATTAGATCTCATACAAACAGTGCCTACAGATAAAGATGATATACTTGAACAAACAACACATAAAATGGACATGGTGTGTTCATTCACAGGTTCTAAATTAACAAGAATGCAGATTTGTTACATGGAAAAAGTAATAACACCCCCTTCCATTTATCACCACTTCCAATTCATAAAATCAGAATCCCAATTAGATGCCAGTGATTGGAACCTCCTTAGGGAGTATGCAGGTGGGCCCTGTCTTATTTAATCCAGGGGTAGGCAATGTGGTGGCTCTGAGGCTAATGATCTGCGCTGGCATCCCAAAGGTTCGAATCTCAGTCATTGCCAAAAAAGATGCTACTCTTCTGGGCCCTTCAGCAAGGCCCTTAACTTTCAATTGCTCCAGGCTGACCCTGCACTCTGACCCCAAGGAGTATGCGAAAAGATGCATTTCACTGCGTGTTGTCCTGTATAACTATGTATGTGACAAATCAATAAAGAATTAATTAAAATTATGTCAGTCCTGGAGGGGTACGTTGGCTGCAGGGTTTCATTCCAACCCAAGTGCTTAATTAGAAACCAATCCTTCCCAATCTCAGACCTTATTTAATTTAAACTTGTTAGTCTGCAATATTAGGTTCTTATATCATAGATTTTTTTCCTTTCCAAGGATATCATTGATTGATAAATGATATCCTTGGAAAGGAAAAATGATTTGACTCCAAAAACGGATAACTTTCAGTCTCACATTTTTCTCTGAAGTGTTTTACTAAACCAGAGAGTGCATGATGAATCCACACAGGTGTAAATGGAAACAAGTTAGATGGAGAACTGCTGGCTCCTTTGTTATTTGCATCGTATTCCTAATAAGGAGCCATTAAAAACAATTACCTATCCCTGATTTAACCTATAGATATTGAGGGGCTGGTCTCTTTGCTATTGATGTGTGTAATTTCATCATGCCAAGATCAAAAGAGCTCTCTAAGGCCCACAGAAAGAAGCTTCATGTTTGGTATGGGTGTTCTGATCGGTACAGGGCTGTTTGATTTTGCGGATAAGGAACTGAACTTTAAACCCAAAGGTTCATTGTTTAGTCGTTACTGATATCTTATAATGTGATTTTGAAGAAAGAGATTTAAAAAGATCGCCAAGTTATTATTCATTCAGCTGTAAGGAAAGTCTACAAGTGGCACAGATTTCAAACAACTAATTTGTCCAGGACTGTCTGGCCCAGCAAATTCAGTCCAAGAAATGACTGTTTGATACAAAAAGAAGTCTCCAAGAACCCCAAAATTTCATGGCAGGATTTAAGGGTAACATTTGCAAAAACTGGCATCAGGACATGTATCTACAATCAGAAAGAGATTGTATAAACGTGACCTGTATGTGAGGCGTTTCAAGAAAAAAGAAGCCTTAGGACAAGACAACATTTTGCCATTGAACATCTAGGCAAACACCAGACCTTCTGGAACAATGGGCTCCGGACAGATTAATCAGTTTGATACAAACCAAGGATAGCATTTCAGCCAAAGAACTTCATACCACCTATGAAGCAAGGTGCTGAAAATGTTCTGGTTTGGTGTTCCTTTGCTGCCTCAGGGCCTGGGCAGCTTGCAGGCAAAATCAACTATGACTTCTATTTCATAACAAAGTGTGCTTGGAAGAATGTGAAGCCATCAAGACACATTAAAGACACATGTGTCTAAAAGCTGAAACTAAACCAAAAATGCACCCTTTCACAGGATAATGGTCTGAATCACACTAGCAAATTCAATAAGGAATGGCTAAAAAACAAAAAATGGAAGGTTATGGATTGGATTTGAACCCCATTGAAACATTACGGTGGGATTTGAAACAGAACAAGTGAAGCAATTTTCACAGAGTCAATGACAGAGACTGGTGAGCAGTTATGCAAAATGCCTACAAGAAATCCTTGCTAAAGGGGACAATACCAGCTTCTGAGGGTGCACTTACTTTTACCCCAGTAGACCATTAAAAATATGATTTTTTTTGTTGACTAAATGATTAAAAAGGCCAATTTGTCTTGTGTTTTAATTTAAGCACTTTATCTTTATCTGTAGTCACTGTTTGTGTGACGATCTACTGTTTGCCTGTTCAAATGTGTGGAAAAAGTCAACAATTTCCATGGGTTGTACTTAATTCATCACATAATTATACAAACATACACTACCAGTCAAAAGTTTTAGAAAACCTCATTTTTTTCAGCTTTTACAGAAATGCATGTTTCATGAAATCAAGGCATAGAACAAATAAGGAGTGACAAATAAAAAAATAAGTCAAGGAATCACTAAGTGTACAAAATTGTATTCAAATTTTTTAATTAATCAAAGTAGCAAGCTTTTGCTGATAACAACCGAACTGTGGTAACCCTTTTGATTCAGAATGCCAGTCACTCTGTGCAAGTCACCAACTGCGCCTCCAGCAAAAGAACCCCAGACCATCACACTTCCTCCTCTATGTTTGGCAGTTGGCGTCTGTGGTACTTAGAGGCGCTGTTGCCCCGTTGAACCCTTCAGACAGACGTCCCAGACACACTTATAAAAGCACAATGAAGATTTATTAATAATTTCTTCAATAATAGTGCCCAAAGCACCACTCCTCCACAATTCTTCAATAATTAATACAATAAACTATCCTCCAACTCCCAGCAGCTCCGTCACACTACCACCCAACTTCGGCTCGGTCTTCTGGGGTTTCCCACAGTCCTTTTAAAGTCCATGACCCGGAAGTATTCCTTCTCCGGGTCAAACTCCTTCTTCAGGTGTCCCGGAAGTACTGTGTGTTTCCGTTCTCATGACTTCGAAGTACTTCCGGGTTAGCGTCACAGTAATATTCCCCCGGGTTCTTGGTGAGCTCCCTCTGGCGGCCCCCACGGCACCCAACAGGGCTGAAGAGACGGACTCCATGTCCCATACTGCCCTGCGGGAATCCGAGGAACCATTTCCATCCAGGGGAGCTGCCATCTAGCGTCCCGGGGGATGTAGTGCCCTGAAAAGATGGGTTTCTTCTGTTGAGGGACGTCCCGGCCGGACTGAAACACTGGCCGTCCATCACAGCATCACACAATGAGGGACCATCCTTTCACCAACTCTACGGCATACAAACACCCTGTGCGATGAACCGAAGATTTCAGACTTTAAGTCATTAGATCCCCTAAGACTTTCTTCCAGGCTGCAGCTGTCCAGGCAAACCTCACTTTCTTATTTTGCAATTTAAGGAATATCTTTCTTACTGCCACTCGCCCTGTCAAACTTGCAGCACAAAGTCTCCTCTTCACAGTAGAAACTGACACTTGCTTTTGTCAACTACTGTAAAACTGTGCTTGAAGCTGTTGTTTTGTGAGGTGCCTATCACACAAGCTGGTGACCCTCAGAACTTGTCTTCTGATCGAGTTGTGACTTTGGCTCTGCCAGATCTCTTCCTATCAGAGCTTCTTCCAGTTTCCAATCACCTATGGATTGTGTACGACACCATACTCATTAACTCTTGGATCATTTTCGTAATTTCTCTCAATGAAAGTCCAACACTTCTAAGGGTAAGAATGTTCTGTCTCATTTCATTTGTTAATTGCTGTTTTCTTGCCATTATCACTGGAATTGACAATGTTTTACAGTGTAATATTGTCAAGTACTACTTCACAGAGGGTAGTAACACGGTTTGTTCCAACTCTGCTTTAAGACAGACAGGTTTTTTTTTTTTAAGTAATCAACAGAAGTTGGGACACTTGTGCAGATTGTTTGCTTCAACTTGCAAGGCTTGATTTACTTTAATTGCTGCAGAACATCTGTAGGTTGTAACCTATTTGTAATTCCCTGAAGAAGGCAAATTTGTAATATTCTGAAATTTCTTTTTTTTTCTGTTTTTGGTAACCCAAACTTTAAATTTAAACCTTTGGCTGTTCACTGCTTACCTTTTCACCATTTTTGGTCATTCATTGCATTTCAATTCATTAAATCTGGAAAAACTGAGGTGTTCTAAAACGTTTGACCAGTAATGTATATATTTTTTAACAAAACAACATAAAAAGAGATTAACGACCTGCTTGGTATCAAACCGTAAGACAGCAGTAATGACTTAAACCTTATGGTTTAAACATTCCAGCTCGATTCCCCATCCATAACACCAAACTGCCTTGCACTGATTAGGGTGCCTCTGCCAACCACGTGGCAAGGATAAAGCCAATTTCTGAACAGCCTGGAATCCTGAAGTTTAATCAGCTTCAGTAGAATGCAATGTGGTAGAAAACAAAATGTGAAATCCTGATGGCAGCTGAACTGTAATTTGCTGCCATGATTTTTTCACATTTATTAGTAAATATTTAGCAGGCATGTGTATGGAAGGAGCCTTACAAGATGAAGATATGTTACAACTTTACCTTTTTTTTTTTTTTTAAACAACAAGAGCAGAGGCAGGTTATGCAACTTGCTCAGTGAGTCACAGGTGAGCAATAAACCCCCTGCTTTGAGGTTTAGAGTCCATTGCCTTTACTAAAGCCCCATACTGCCTATGAAATGCTACTTTTATTGTAAATAATTAATCTTCTTCCTCATCACAGGCAGGCAGAGTGTATGCCAGCAATAACATGCATATGGAAGTAACCACCTTCCTGCCTCTTTGCTTATATGCTCACCATAACACCCCCTCTAGGCATTTCTGTTCAGATTCCAGGAATTCCTGTGCCTCTGCACACTGCAATTTGACCTTTCTCACTCTGGATGGGATAACAGCCCATTGCAGTCAATCTTAAATCTTATGGAAATGCCACTAACTCATAATATTAAGCTTCCCTCATTTAGCTTTTAAGAATAATGCCTCATTCAGATGATTTTATAACCGGAGTAACTGAAGATGTATCTGGAGTAAGTCTGGGCTGTTATTAAAGCATGAATTCAACAGGCAACACATACAAAATGGAAAGGATATCCCTTTACTTATCAGACTCCATTACTCCCATACCCACCCTGCGTCAAACAGTTTTTAATCCCTCAAGCAATCGAATTGTTTGTTTAGCTGGCGGAAGTTTGATCTGTTCTTCTGGTTCTTTTCAGGCTTTTTAAAGCATATTTGAACCAAGGGCTATTTGTGATAATGGAGAACAAGCGGAGAATGACGGAGCCAAACCCATTACAGGAAATTTAGCGTGAGCTGCAATGAAAACTAAAAGACTGTCCTGCACTGGAGTTCTGAAACAAGATAATATTGATGCATAAAACCAAAAAAGGAGAAAAAATAACCTACTGCATCCAATTCAGGACTCTGAAGCCTGTCTGAGCTATAAGGTGTTGAAGGTGGGAACCAACCCTTTGATGGGGTGCCATTCTGATAGATAGATAGATAGATAGATAGATAGATAGATAGATAGATAGATAGATAGATAGATAGATAGATCTTTTATTTGTCCCCAGAGAGAAATTTGGCTTTCTATAGAAGTTCTTAAATATATAGATATTGTGTAAATAGACAGATAAATAAATAAATACACACACAACACACTCTTTGGTCTGAACACACGCCAGAATGTCTCAAAAGTGAGATAATTTAAAATGAAAGAAAAGAAATCTTCTGAATTGACAGTCACAGCCACAATGAGGTATTCTGCTGACATATTGCTGTTGGTATGAATGATCCACCTTAGCGTTTCTTGACACACTTCTGCTAAATAGTTAACTGGCTGGAAGCTCTCAGTGTCAGTGTGTCAGACAGAAGATGTGCAGAATTGTTCATAATGGCATTCAGTTTTGTTTTAAGTCTGTCCTCCACTACTACTTTTAGGTGGGTCCAGAGTCTGTCCCATAATAGAGCCTGCCCTTTTAATTAGCTTTATGTTTGGTGGGCCTTTCATGAAATGATGTCACCACCACAGAATAGAAAATTGCACTAGCCATCACAGAGTTATAGAGATTCTGAGTCTAGGATGTTCAAAATTGTTGAGAAAACTTGATTTTAGTGTGGTGCCTGAAGAAACTTATGTACAATGACAACTTCACAAAAAATGACCTCTTTTCCAAATAAGTTGCTTACATTTGTCTCATTATAAGCTCCAAATCTATTGAGTTTGGTCCAATATCTCCATGTCCTTCAATATAACCTGACTATGCCCAATGAAAACTACCATAGAAATTCTTTAATGTAATTGAGATGGTATCTCAAAGAAATTTATAAGTGATGATAGTCAGCAGCTTGTTTGCCAAATGAGGGAACATGCAGGATGATGGAAGAGAAAGAAATTAATACACACACTCCAATAAATCTGTAAATATCAGCATGCACAAAGACATTAGGCCAGCCTGTACCACTCTGTCTGTCCATACACCTTGTTTGCTACATTTGATGCAATGTGTTTAGTTTTAAATTGAAAATTATTGATGTTGTTCATTCAATTTTTGGTTCATTTTACTCAAATACAAAGAGAAAAATATTGCTCTATAATTTAAATTTGTAAAACATCCATACAGAGGAGTCCAAATGGAAGACTGTGTTGTAAGATACAGTATGCTCTGAGATCTTCCAGATAAGGAAGTCAGACATTCCAGGGTACTGTAGTTCTACTCACTAATCATAGCGCTGGAAACTGGCAACATGTTGCAGTTGATTAGAACATGTAAGACTTTGACTGTACTGGGTACATGTGACAATAATGATCTAATAGAGGTAGCCTTTATTTTGTGACTCACTGACAGTGCAAATCAAAAATTCCCTGTTGCCTATTGTGTAACTTTAATGAGGAAGTTAGCACAGATTTGTGGTCTTTCTAGAGGTTTCATTTGTTAAAATTACTTCTGAAATATGCCTTCTCTTACTGTAAAGAAAATATTTTAAAAGCAACAACTGGATGTTAACATGGGTGTAAAAAAAAAAAAAAAAAAACGAAAAGTCACTCTAGTCCTTTGCTCCTCCATTGACATTTATTAATATACATGTTCCTAAAGAACTCTATTTATAAATAATGTAAAAATTAAAATTAAGAAAATAATAATTAAATAATACAGATGACAAAGAGGTAGCATTTGAACTGATGATAGTAATATACTGTGCATTCATTTAGTAATAGGCGGTCAGCACAGTGGTGCAGTAGTTAGCCATTTTTCTCCACCTATATGTAGAATGGAGGAAGAGCTTACCTTGGTAGTATAAGGTGGAGGACTTAGGTTAACTTACTTTGTTAAAGTCTTGGGATCATGGGACTGGAGACTTAAATCAAACTATATATAATAGTAGTAGTTGTGAAATAGGACATTGAAGAGGGCACTGCCTGGCTCCCTAGTCCTGACTTCACGCTTCCCCCTCCCCTCAGCCCACAGCCTCTGTCTCAGTGAACTATGATTCTTAGCGCGATGAGAGAAGTCGTATAATCAACTGGAATATTCAAGCAAATTCTAGAAAAAAAAACATCTAAATCCATTAAGTAGTTCTCTTGTTCGCTAGCTAAGCGGACGTAAGGTACGCCGCGAGGCTGGCGCATGAGTGAGGAGGCCCTGCCCCTGCCCCTGTCCCCTCAGCCCGCTGCGTGTCTCTCAGATTCGCGCAAATAAATCAGTATCTCAAGTGAACTATGATACATAGCGCTATGAGAGAAGCTGCAAAATCAACCGGAATGTTCAAGTAAATCATTGAAAATAACTCGAACTAAATCCATTAAGTAGTTCTCTCGTGAAAAGTGGACAAACATACAGACAAACAGATGTTGAATTATATTATAATATAAAATGGTATATATATATATATATATAAAATGGTAACCTTAACGAAAGAAGGACATATGAAACGATAAATCAAAACTGTACAGAATTAAAATTCAAAGGGAACCATAAAAACATTAATTACTAACAAACAAGGATGATAGGGCGATTCAAAGAAATTCGAAAGAAATGAGTAATCCACAGAATCAACATAGAGTCATGTGTTGACAAGAATTCCACGAGTAAACGAAAGCAAGAAGAAGAAACCTATCCCTTCCAGAAGCTCTAACATGATTTATTACACCTACAGAGAATAAAGGGACCAAAGTTTATGTTTTCTCAAATTATATTTTTTTATCTGGTCACTGTAGCCAAGATGATTTTCTTCCTAGGGATTAATGAGAAATGGTCAATTGTCACAATAGGCAGGTGGTCAATTTATACAAACATTTTGTCATATAAAACACCCTGTTTCGGAAGGGAGCATGGAAAAGTGGTCACCTTACACGGGTGGTAACATTAACAGGTTCTAATGCGTGTATATATATATATATATATATATATATATATATATATATATATATATATATATATATATATTCTGTATATATTGTGTAATGCTAAGGGTTATCTGTCTGTCACACAAAAATTCACAAACCATTGGGCCTTGAGACTTGACCTTTCTCTTAATCGAGAACTCATGCCATGACATGCATGGCATGGCCCATAAACTGGATATGTGGGCTACCTCATCAACATAATAAGACTTCAGGTGCTTCTCATGGCAAGCAGTGTAACAGCCACATACATGGCTGACAGGAGAATAACATCATAACTAGTGTCTATCAAGCACACTGCACAGGTCACTTTTCTTCAAGGACTGGTAGTCAGTGTTTCTAGTATCAAAATATCGCATTGCATTTTGGGCAATGCTTTGATTTTGTTAACAAGAGAAGGTAGTCTAGTAACATCTCCAAACCCAGAAAAAACAATGAGGACAAATATTATTTATTGTTAATAAATACCAAGGGAAAACTAACAAAAGAGAGCAGGTTAAAATAACACTACAAAACCAAAAATACGATCCTATACCCTCTCTACAATTACCTAAAAGTGGCCCCTGAATGTAATTTTGGGTGGCTGGCACACTTGCCTACCTCAGAATACTCCACACAGTTACCCTCTTTACCTCCACTACGGCCACTACCTCATGACTCAAGTGGCATGGAGTGTCATCTAGTCTAAGATTACAACTGAACACTTTCAGGAATCTCATCTGAAGTTAAGAGTCCCTGGAAGCATTGGATCCATCTTCCCAGAGTTCCCCATGGTATAATTCCAGTCCCAATTCCCCCATCCATTATTATTGGACCAGTCAGTCCTCCATAATGGGCAGCATGTGTTACCCCCATGTGTTCCCTAAAGGACAGCTGGCTATCCCTCAAGGTCAAGGAGATCTGGTTAATACAGTCTTCATTTACAAACATTAGCTTTCATAGAAATAACTTCCTAGGTATGTCAAATATTTCTGCATGTAATAACAGTCCCTTTTGGACCCCTCATGATAATTTTTCAATTTATAATCACTAATCACGGTGCTGGAGAGTGGTGACGTGAGGCATGTTGATTAGCACATGCAAGTAAGATGTTCACTCTACTGTTTACATGTACCTCACTGATATCCCTTTTCTAAGTAGCTTATCCACTTCAGAGTCACAGTAAGAATGTTTCTGCATACATGTGACAAAAATGACCCTATACAATATTTAAAAAGTTAGGAAATCATAAGTTACATTTAGGTTATTTTGAAATATTCACCTGCTTCCTTGCAAACACACAGATGTAAATAACCACAAAGAAGATGCTGCACATCAGCATTTGGTGTCACTTTCACCCATATCTGCACTTGTTAACAGAATTAAGAGAGTGTAACCGACCTCAGGCCTAGGGGAACCTGGGCCAGGTACAAGCCACTGTTACTACAGGGTGTAGCCACAGCGATATGATAAAGCATAAAAGAAACAGGCAGCAGTCCCGAGTCTCAGACCATACTTCTCTGTTCTCTATTTTATTCTCCTTTTACCACAAATATATATACGCTTCAGTTTCTGCATAGATCAACATGGCAGTCAGTTAAATAATGGTGCAAGCCAAATTTCCTCCTCTAGAAGAATAGTGTAAACACATTTACTTTGGCAACAATGGTATTGTGTCCAGAGGAAGCAGACAGTTCTGTTATCACCACATTGTGTGTGGATGAGATACTTAATCAAAGCAGGTAATACATAACCATCAACAATAACCTGGAGCAGAATTTTCTGCCTTTTATTTAAAACGCTAGTTTATAGCCAATTACACTAAGCAACACACAGAAATGTCATTTTCTTTAGAATACTGAATTCTAGCCCATTACAAGAGCAAACTATACAGAATAAATATCCATCAATTTCCCAAAGCAGCTTATTCAAAGGAAGAAGACATTATCTAAGCAGTGCTGGGCATAATGAAAGAGCCGTCGCTAGACAGGATGCAGGACACGCACACGCACACACCAACATTCACATGAGTTAGCATGATGCCACTATTGAATTAAACAAGTATGTCTTTGGTTTCTGTAAGGGAACTGAATTAGCAGGAGAAAATTCCACACAGACACTGGGAGAATTGTTAAACTCCACCCAGACAGTGGCCAATCCAGAAAAAAAACGTGGTTCCAGACGCTTGTAATACAATAACCATTGCTATCCACTAAGCCATTGTGCTGCTTTTAGTGCTTTCACCTATTTCATAATTTGGAGTGCTGGCTTTTATGGATCTTTTGACTTTTGATCTACACCGCTAGTATTTAGGAAAGGAAAAAAAAAAGGAAACAAACACCCACGCAATGTCCTGAAGTTAGGCTTTGATCTTTCATTCTCATGCAATCTGGTAGTTCTTTAGAATTCCATCGTGGGAGTACTGTTTTTAATTACACAAGCCTGGTCAGCTTCTCTTTTACGCTATCACAGCTTTAATCAAGCTTGTGCTCGAAGTCTGTAACATTATCTGGACCATCATAGAGACACATACACCAATTAGGGCCAGAAGCAACAACATGGTGCACCAGTCTCCAATAGCAACAATATGTTAGAATGAGGGATTGTCCCCTTTAAACAACTCCCTTCCTCTCTCAGCCATCTAGTAGGATTTGATCCTGGACCCACCTGGTCCCTTGCAACTAAACAGAGGGCTATTTGGACTATGCTGCACCAAGTGCTGCAGCTGTCGTCACCGCCACTATCGCCCTCCTAGCAGGGCTACTTTCATCTACATACCAAACATGTGAAATCTGAGATGTTACCAGTGGAGGCCCAAAATAGGCAGCATTCCAGCTACACCTCATTAGGCTGAGCAGCACACTAAATAACTTACTGGGAAAATGAGGCAGTACAATATAGACACTGATGATTATAAATGATTACTATTATAAATTCACATGAAATGAAATAACATAGAGCCACTGGGAATCGAAACCCACATTAATTAAAATATTTTATGTCAAATAAAACAAAAAAATCGAGCCACTACAACACAAAAGCAAAGCTTAACGTGTAAGTAACAAAATGTAATCTCTGCACAAAAATGTAAAAAAAGTGATTTTTTTTCAATATGTAAGCAGATTGAATCTATAAGTTACATTCTGAAATTAAAGCAAGAGTAACTGTGGTAAATAAGTGTTACAATACTTTACAAGGACTATTGAAATCCAAGTTTTTTGTCCAGAAGATTAAAGTCATGATGAAGCCAGCATTTCTGTACAAGGCTGAATGGTGGACATTAACAAAATGTGAAGGAAATATGCTGTGCACCTGGGAAAGAAAGGTCCAGAGGAAGATGTCTGGGCCAGTGAATAGAAAATGGGGAATATGGGTAGCGATCTACTTGTGTAATAAAAAATCCAAAGGTTTGTGTGTGTGTGTGTGTGTGTGTGTGTGTTTGTGGAGGATCCTGTGAGCAATCTTATTGGCCGGTTTGGCTTAAATGACATAATTGAAAGAGGAGGCACATGTGTCTAACACTCAATGAGAAGTAATGGCTTAGGAGACACACAGAGAGTCACCTTCAAAGACGGGAAGTATAAAAGCGGACAAAAGGCAAGCACAATGCCTGTAACATCTTGCCTGAGTTGCTTCGAAAGCTTGTGTATTGTAATCTTTTTAGTTAGCCAATAAAAGGTGTAATTTTGCTTGACTTCTCACTAAGTAATGTCAGGAAAATGCTCTCCTGGACTAGAACAAAGCACACTCAGATGTGGAAAAGAATTAAAATTGTACACCCACCTTACATTGATATTCATATCCACAACTGGAGTACCTTGGGATTACTTAGCAGCGTAACGTACCGCACAAGTGAATTGACCTGCTTGGTAAGGATAGAAGTATGCAGAAGTATGAGGCGTAATCTCTTTCTGTTAATGTATTCAAAAACTTTAACTTTTAATCTCTACTTGTATGTGTTTCTCAGTGAACTTTGCGCTGTCAAGATCAACAAATAAGTGGTTACTGAGCTGGGCTCGTGACCAATGAATGAACAGGCCTTCAATTCAAATGTTTGGGAGCATCTGAGCGCTTTCCATTTTAGTTCACAAGAGTGTTTTCTGGGAAATAACTTATTAAACCATTTTTAGAAAAAATTCATGTTTGATACATTTTAAGCATATGGCAGAATGACTTCACATGCGGATTAAGAAACACAAGTAACGTTAGATTTTATCATGGACATTTTAATATCATTTGCTGTTGTTCAATGCTGGTCACCATAGACTTCAAAGTCTTTTTTTATCTTCATTCTGCATGAAATATTGTATATATATTAAGCCAATTTAAGGATGGTGAATAGGTTAATAGATAAAACTGTCCAGTTCACTGTTAATGACATAATATAGCCAAGGCTATATTATGCTACCGTTCAATTAAATGTAATGTAAAAGCTGATTCTAAACATAGGAGACATAAAACCATCAGTGATAATGGGCACTGGCCAAGCCTTTCAGTTAATGACACTTTAACAATCGACAGCATTCTTTTGCCAAGAGTAAAACTTTCATGATTGGCTTACTGTGGTGCCAAGGGATATTTCTTACATGACATTTGTGAAAAAAAAGAACACTGAATGAAATCTAATTCACACGAACGTTTTTCTGCACTCATTGTTCTCCTTTCATTCCTTCATCCAGCTGTTAACATGTCAGAGGATAAAGGAAGGCAAGTCAAACTTTTCTTTGGCATTTTTCACTTTCATGTCTGATTTATCATCTGGTAGAGACACAGACAGAGGCGCTACAACTGGAAATTGTACACTGTAATCATTATTTGTATAAGGTTTGCTAGCTGTAGTATGTTTTTGCACCAACAAACACAACCTAAATGCTGTTTAAAGAAAGGAAGGAAGGGCAGCATAGTGGCACAAAAGTTAGAGTTGCTGCCTCACAAATATTGGACTAGGTTTTCATTTTTCCTTTTATTGCTTTTGCATGTTCTCCCTGCATTGGTGACGTTTAACCTCAATTTTGCCCATATCCCCTGCAAATTCATTTAATTAGATGGATGGGTTTGGGGAGATGTACTGTAACTATGTCTGCCTGTTTAACTAAGATATTCTGAAACAAACTTAAATTAGGACTATTAAATGTGATTTTGTAACAGGTTGATTACACGAAGTATATTCTTGGTGGAAGACTATCTAGGAATAGCTTGGGTTGCTTCCGGAGGAAGTGTTGGAGAGGCCAACAGGGGGCATTTACCCTGTGGTATGTGTGTGGATCTCAATGCCCCAATGCAGTGATGGGGACACTGTGCTGTAAAAATTGTCTCAATCCTTTGGAAGAGACATAAAACCGAGGTCCTGACTCTCTATGGCCATTAACACTACCATACCTGAAGCCTACAAAAAAACTCATAATCCTGGGCCACCTTAAATTCCTTCACACCTCCCCATCAGCGTCTTTTAAATATGTCGATCAGCACAAGCAGCAAGCAGACTGCTGTCCCATCCCCCCTACCGACAGAGTTCAACTCAGGCATAAAGTTCTCTCAGCTTAAGTCTTGTTTATCTTGGTGTGAGGTGCCTGGAGTTGTATATGGTAAATAATATATCGTTATTTGGAACACATCCATTTCACGTGTGTTCTGTGTCTACAATGATCTATGTAAGTGTAGAATGGCAGGAAATGCGAGAAATGCAAGAAATGTTGAACACATACCTAAAGCATGTTTTAGTACTAACAACAACATTTTGACATGAAGTGTATAATGTGTGAAGACTGAAGTCCGAATATCAAATAAATACTTTTACAATTACACATATAACAAAACAACTGCGCTTTTATTCAAGAACATAACTGAAGAAAAAGAAATCGGGTTAGGCTACACCACTGACACAACCGCTTTGGTAGTACAGTGGTAAGCGCTGCTGACTCATAATCAAGAAGTCGTGGGTTCAATCCTGACCACTTCCCCAAATTAATGTTTTGAGTAGTGAGCTGCTCTTATTGTTACTATTATACAATAAAAACATACTTTTTTATTGATTTTATTGATATTATATGGAGTTGTCTGTCTGTTATGCCTTCATTGTTGTCACTCTTTGATTAATATTGTTCTTTATCAGTATACTGCTGCTGGAGTATGTGAATTTCCCCTTGGGATTAATAAAGTATCTATCTATCTATCTATCTATCTATCTATCTATCTATCTATCTATCT